>SMMW01000640.1:190000-540122 GCA_004794655.1 Marisa cornuarietis | reverse complement strand
CAGTACACACACACACACACACACACACACACACACACACACATATACACTACGTGTCTACAGCTAGTTACAGACAGTACACACACACACACACACACACACACACACACATATACACTACGAGTCTACAGCTAGTTACAGACATTACACACACACACACACACACACACACACACACACACACATATACACTTCGTGTCTACAACTAGTTACAGACATTACACACACACACACACACACAAATATATACACTACGTGTCTACAACTAGTTACAGACATTACACACACACACACACACACACACACACACACATATACACTTCGTGTCTACAACTAGTTACAGACATTACACACACACACACACACACACACACACACAAATATATACACTACGTGTCTACAACTAGTTACAGACAGTACACACACACACACACACATATACACTACGTGTCTACAGCTAGTTACAGACATTACACACACACACACACACACACACACATATATACAGTACGTGTCTACAGCTAGTTACAGACAGTACACACACACACATATATATATATATATACAGTACGTGTCTACAGCTAGTTACAGACAGTACACACACACACACACACACACACACACACACATACACTACGTGTCTACAGCTAGTTACAGACAGAACACACACACACACACATATACACTACGTGTCTCCACTAGTTACAGACAGTACACACACACACACGCAGACACACACACACACACACATATACACTACGTGTCTACAACTAGTTACAGACAGTTCACTCAGACACACACACACACACACACACACACACACATATACACTACGTGTCTACAACTAGTTACAGACAGTTCACACAGACACACACACACACACACACACACACACACACATATACACTACGTTTCTACAACTAGTTACAGACAGTATACACACACACACAGACACATATACACTACGTTTCTACAACTAGTTACAGACAGTATACACACACACACATATACACTACGTTTCTACAACTAGTTACAGACAGTATACACACACACACACACATATACACTACGTTTCTACAACTAGTTACAGACAGTACACACACATATACACTACGTGTCTACAACTAGTTACAGACAGTTCACTCAGACACACACACACACACACACACACACACACACACACATATACACTACGTGTCTACAACTAGTTACAGACAGTACACACACATATACAGATGACTACACACAGAATACATGTTTATATACAATGACCAGACAGGGCCGGCGCTAGGCTGTGTTGCGCTAGGCGAAAGAAAAATTCTGCGCCCCCTACCTCACAAAAAGTGAACTATGTTATATCATTTATTTTGCAATTTATTCAGTCCTGGTCATGAAATTGATGTTTAAAACCTCACTTTTCTGGGGTTTGTATGCTGTGCAAAACGAGTTGTCAGTTACTTCAGATTGAGTGCATTTGCCATGTCATGCTCAACAGATAAGGTGGCCACCCCAGTCACTCTCTCATTGTTGATCTCATATAATTTTAATTAATTTTAATTTTGAGAAACTCTTGTTCTGCACTGGCAACAGAAATTGGAAGGGTCAATAAATTCTGAGAGACACTACAACATTTTGCACAATATCAAATAGTTTATGTTGGATAATAAATGTTAATACTTCTTTGGGGTTCATTTTAGGCTTGGGAAGCCTGAATCAAACAAACAACAAACTGATAATACCTAAAACACAGGCATTGTATTAAGAACAATGACCATCTACTGTCTTCAAGGAACAGACAAGGTGCAAGAGGTGGGTCTAACAAATTCCTTTGACCCAACTTGCAGCCTGACGGGCGCCAGTCATCGCCGGCCATTTCGTCGCCCGACAGCTGAACGCAGCTCACGTCTGCCTCAACGATTGTCGACAGACTTGGTGTAGAGATGGAGCAGAGATATGACAAACAATTGTTGACAGACTTGGTGTAGAGATGGAGCAGAGATATGACAAACAATTGTTGACAGACTTGGTGTAGAGATGGAGCAGAGATATGACAAACAATTGTCGACAGACTTGGTGTAGAGATGGAGCAGAGATATGACAAACAATTGTCGACAGACTTGGTGTAGAGATGGAGCAGAGATATGACAAACAATTGTCGACAGACTTGGTGTAGAGATGGAGCAGAGATATGACAAACAATTGTCGACAGACTTGGTGTAGAGATGGAGCAGAGATATGACAAACAAGGAACTTGTCCTTTGACCCTAACTCGATGGAAAACAAGTGGAGCTTTGATTTCAATGAGTTAATTCTTTCTATTTTCAAATTGTGCGTCGGCTTGTTTGCGGCCTCACGTTGGTCGCTGTAGGACAGGCCAGGAAGACAGACTTGTTGATGGTCAGGGGTTTGTGGTCAGTCGAGTCTTTAATCTCATGATATATTCACATTCCGCCTGTGGGTGTAGACTCTAGAGACACAGACAGTGTACACGACAGATTTGATATATAACTGACATAATCTACACAATACATGAGTTTTCTCAACTGTACCGTATTCAGAAACTGACATAATGTACACAATTCTTATTTGTTCATCTGTCAGCTTAACGACTTTGACTCCAGGTACAGACTATAGGGATATAAATATACTAGCCTAATGACCTCTCAGTCTGTGTGTCATACCTATCTACTGAATCGGTAACAGCGGGTTAGATATGACTACCAAGATCGAGAACAAGAACGAACAAACGAATAACCTTATGCATCCACCAACGCCGGTGAATACGGATTATATTAGCATTACAATAAACCACCTTATCATGGCGTCCCATCTGTGTCACCTCTCAAGTCTTGGCACTGGCGAGTGCCGTGTGTGTCACTGGGTGATTGCCGTGTGTGTCAGTCACTGGGTGAGTGTCGTGTGTGTCAGTCCCTGTGTGAGTGTCGTGTGTGTCAGTCCCTGTGTGAGTGCCGTGTGTGTCAGTCACTGGGTGAGTGCCAAATGTGTCAGTCACTGTGTGAGTGCCGTGTGTGTCAGTCCCTGGGTGAGTGCCGTGTGTGTCAGTCACTGGGTGAGTGCCGTGTGTGTCAGTCCCTGTGTGAGTGCCGTGTGTGTCAGTCCCTGGGTGAGTGCCGTTTGTGTCAGTCACTGGGTGAGTGCCAAATGTGTCAGTCACTGTGTGAGTGCCAAATGTGTTAGTCCAACGCCACCCACCACCCCGCAATGCACGTAGATCACAGGTCTTTTTTGCGTGGGCGGCACACGTCGTCCATCAAACGCTGAAACTGCTGACAATATTTACACGCACCTTTTTCTTTGTAGACGTCTGGTGCAGAAAGAAAATGGTGTGTTTAAGTATTATCATCATGATCAGCAGCAGCAGCAGCAGCATCACGTATGCCGCCCACGTGACTGGGTTGTCCAGTGCTAGCTGAGGGTCTGTCCACAGCTGACGTCTAAGTGCGACCATTCATTCCTCACACTTGGACGTCCATTCATCTGTGTTTTGCCGAAACTAGCGAGTGTTCGAAAATGCTACAGAAACCTAGAATTCAGTTAAGTTTGAAGTTTGATTTTCGCTTAAGAGATTCGGAACTGAGAGTCTCATGTAGCAGGCAGTTCGACACATTTTTACCCTTTGTACCCTGGTACTCTTTATGACGATGACTACACAGGTGGGGAACTGTACCCATGCTGATATTTCAAACAGATTCTTGAATAAAATCTAGTATCGTTATTTTGTTACTTAAATGCTATGTTAGTAAATATTATTACATGTTGACATCAACTGAAGTGAAATGACGGTGATATTTGTTCAACAACTGAAGTGCTTACATATCTGTCTTGTCAAAAAACCCATACAGATAATAAACAGCCAGAGGTCAAAACTATGTTTTCCCAGTTTCTGGCTGAAATGAAATTTGAAATAGCCAGCATGTTGACACACGTGATTGAGACTGAGTAGACTAATGTGTATTTTTGTAAACAACTTCCCAGTTGAACAGTAACGGTGGTTTTTTTTAGTGACTAAATATTTTACTGAGTGTTAAGGCCTGATAGTTTGCTGGGAAACCAACCCCACACTCACTGTTACACAAACTCTATACTGGCTAGTCATGCTGTAGGACACCAGGAACCTCTACTATCAACAGTCAAAGGACGTAAGCTGGTCTTCTTTGGTCACGTGACCCGGCACGACACCTTGTCGAAGACTATCCTTCAAGGCACCTTGGAGGGTGGCCAACACCGCGGTGGTCAGAGAAAGAACTGACTTACGAACATCAAAGACATGGGTGTTTAGTTGTTAAATGTCTTGCAAGGCTGTTATTAGTTGTTACAATGACTTACAAGGCGCTGTAATCATTTGTTACAATGTCTTGCAAGGCGCTGTAATCATTTGTTACAATGTCTTACAAGGCGCTGTAATCATTTGTTACAATGTCTTGCAAGGCGCTGTAATCATTTGTTACAATGTCTTCATGAATGTCAAACTAAGTGGTACTGCAATCATTGAAAAATTACGGAGAAAGGTTGAAATATTGACGAAGCAATAGTGATAATTAAATATCTATCATCATCAGTCCTCCTTGTGTCGTCTGGCTCGTGAGGCGACAGCAAGGGACCTCTATCTGGTTGTCTGCTGCTTGTTCTGGGGGCTGTCTCCAGTGACAGACCTCTGTTCTTGAGGTCTTTTTCGATGGATCGCCTCCACGTCTCTCTGGGCCTCGCTCTGTTCGTTTTTCCCTGTTGTGTCCATCACAGGGCTGTTCTGGGGATTGAGTCTGGAGGCATGCGGCACACGTGACCTCACCATCGCCAGCGCAACAGTTGGATCGCTTTTGCCAAGGGGCACATCCCCACCCTCTCGCGCAGTTTTATATATCTATAGTTCAAACATAATGCTATCTAGTTCGGACTTCATTTTCTAGAAAATATGAACAAGAAAAGAAGCAGACAGAAAAAGAAAGTAACGGAAGCCTCCATCGCTGAGATGGTATAAAAACGTCATAATGTTTCTAACGTGGCAAATATATATATAATAATCGCCCGACACCTACATGGTGTCATATTTACAGACGTATATGATAAATTTTCGTGACTTTCGTGGCAGCTGAATGTGGAAGTGAATCTCTCACACATTATATTGAGAGCGCGACATTTACTTCAGCAGAAATTTACGTGAAATAAAATAGAAACAAATTAAAGCAGTAAGGTTTTATCTAAGTGTCGCTAAAACTAAAAAAATTTTCTCGGAAAGTGAAATAAGGCATAACAAAGACACAAAATCACCACTTTCTTGGCTTTGATGTTCGTGGGAGGAGCGGGTGGGGAGCAAGAGAGTCTTGCACAAGAACCCTCGCTGTTTGTCTCTCTTCTCCTTTAAGATAAAAGTGAGGGTCGAGTTTACTTCACCAGCTGACGGGAGCATGAGGCACATCTCTCGTAATCGACATCAATCATAGGGGATTCGGCGTGCCTCTACTTGTTTACTGTTTATAAAACACACACACACACACACACACACACACACACACACACACACACACACACACACACACACACACATATATATATATACTCTCCTTTATATGTACATATCCCCTATAAGTATATATACCCTTATGTTTCTTTCCTACTTCCACACACATTGCGTTGTGTATATGATGCTAATATTTTATACTTACGTACTGTTAATATGCTGTGTTTCTATATTGTGTTTTAATACAGTTTGTATATTGTCTTTATAAACTGTTAGGCTGAGCACTGACAGAAGACGGACCAGGCTACTCAAGGCTGCAAGACCGTTGTTCTCAAACAGAGAGCTCTTCCGCTTGTGATTTGTTTTACTCCCTGCCATGTAGCCATGGACTTTGCACTTGTTTTGTAACACAGTGAGTCTTTCTTCTTAGTGAAAGTGCAGACATGGATTGTTCTCTTGGCCGTAAACGATTGATTCTTGAGTTGCTGTAGGTGTCAAGTCCTTACCCGATGTCTATCCTAACCTTAAATGTTATCTGTACAAAACTGTGTAGAGTAAGAAATGCACGATTATTGGTCGCTGTGCCTATGGTCGGAAATCCAAGTGACTCCCACTTATGACAGAATAAGATGTAAAGAAGCAGGAATGTGATACAAAAGGCCCTCTTGTCGTCAGGAGAGACTATAATCTGCGCCAACGAGGTCCGCCTGGCGCCCCTTGGTGACCCTTGACCCTGGGGTGTGGGAGTGACCTTTGTCCCCGGAAGCTCAGTCCTTGTGCGTCGCTGGCAAGTCTGCAGGTCAGGGTAGCAAACGGATACCAGCTGGCTGACCTCCATTGTCATCCTGTCGCGGTCATCATCTTTTCCGTAGTTCATCCGCACCGTATAGACCGCGGTGTTGGAATTTTCCAAACCTTCCACAACTTTTCCAACGCTTATTGATAACGTATCAGCCACGTAGCTATTTATAACGTATCAGCCACGTAGCTATTTATAACGTATCAGCCACGTAGCTATTTATAACGTATCAGCCACGTAGCTATTTATAACGTATCAGCCACGTAGCTATTTATAACGTATCAGCCACGTAGCTATTTATAACGTATCAGCCACGTAGCTATTTATAACGTATCAGCCACGTAGCTATTTATAACGTATCAGCCACGTAGCTATTTATAACGTATCAGCCACGTAGCTATTTATAACGTATCAGCCACGTAGCTATTGATAACGTATCAGCCACGTAGCATCACAAACCACAAATCTCCATTGTTCCTACTTGGTGTTTAAAAAAAAAACTTTTCCCCCGTAAAACTCTTTTGGATGCGCTTTCTTCTGTACCTCAGCGAATACTTGACAGATTTGCTGAAACATGTTTTTCAAGTATACCGGGTAGCGGGGGAATACTCTAGCAGTCTATACCCAGATTTGACTGGTCTAGTTCTTTTGGGAGTGAAATTATTTGTGAATTGTTCAATCTGACCAAATTAGAACGCATCCTTAGACTACAAGAAAATATCTCGGTGGCGTGAATATAAGGATATGTATCACTACAGTTTAATTGTTTATGATTGTATTGTACAATAAGGTACATTCATATTTTCAGCATACCACAATCGCTTCTTTAAAACGCTTTCATGCATCTGGAGGGGCAGGTAATAACCACAGCAAGCAAGTTGTTACAAACAGTTCTTGTACTATATAGGTAGGGATGACTTTTATATACATCTGCCAAGTCTGGTGGTGCACAATGCAATAGATGTGACTGTTGTACTTTCTTGTACCATACTATATACTATATACTATATACTATATACGCTATATTACAGCGGCCTAAGGAAGCACCTGAGTGTTGAAGGTGTTGTGGTATTGACCCTGACCTTTCTGATTACACGAGGTCGTTGTCATTTGTCCACAGGGCCAAACAAACCGCCGGTGAATGGACTTCCATTCCGTCTGACCTGCGCCACCCTGTGCCTGAGACAAGCCTGACATCACGTGACCCGGACATTGGCAGCCTGCAGCTCCTCCTAACATGTTTTGTGTACAGTTGTGAAGTCGTTCGATCAAGTGGCGAAAGACACTTTGATCCCATCCTGACCTTTGACAGCCAACTTATAAACCTGAGTGTTATTTGACAAGGAGGATGCTCAACTTATAGTTGTGACCGCTTCACTAGAATTGAGATTAGGATTGCAAGTGAATTGTTAAAGTATTCATAGTATTCATGTCTGGATGTAGAAGTAATTTATTTAAAGTGATTACTGTGTGAATAGCAGTTTTTATATCTGGATGTTAGCCTGATTAATACTTAATTTAAGTAATTTTGGGAATTTGAAACTACTCCAGAGAGGGGCTTAACGCAGCTTAGTGTTGTGAATATTTCCTGAGATTTCATATTATTCCCCGACCCCTGTCGGTGTTGGTCGCCCGCCTGGTGAGTCCTCAAGCACAGGCACAAACAACGGTGTTTATTTTTAACTGTATTTTCTGAACGTAGATGGATGTCGAGTATGAATAGTCGGAAGTAATTTAAATTGTCTTGTACTTGGTCCAGAAAACAATCAGTAAAACATGACCAAGCAATCTGTATGACTTGTTGAAAGTGTGTGTGTGTGTGTGTGTGTGTGTGTGTGTGTGAGAGAGAGAGAGAGAGAGGGAGTGGGTGGGATATTGGGAAGGTACACTTTTGAAGATGAAACCTATTTTCCTTCTTGACCCCACAACTATCAGACCACGCGGTCATTTACAAAAATAAAATTAAATCTACGTGGGATGAGTGTGGATTCAACCCCCGTTTAAACAACAATGGTTTTTGTTAATTTAGAAGACACACATATAGTGGGTGTTTATCTTGTGTAGGACAGTGTAGGTGAAATACGGGGCAAATACCCGGCTTCCGCCGAGTTTTATCGCCCCTAATAAATGAGGTACCCGTCTGCTAGATGGGCGGGGTAGAGGTTTTACAGTCACCCACAAAGTGCAGCGCAATAAACACAAACATCTTGCCGATCTCATTACTCGAGGTGCCGGCTCTTTTCATCTCTGAATCTCTGTGTGTGTGTGTCGGTGAACAGGACTCGCTCCTTCGGTTGCAATGCGTCGTAACAGCTGTTGAAGTTCCCCCGGTGCGGCTGGGCGAATAACTCGTGTCATGCACATTTGCCTCCCCTTGTAGACACTAGCCCTGCTTTCGTGTATGTTTGTAAGGTCCGCTGCCATTTCTCGGTAATTCTTATACTACACACACACACACACACACACACACACACACACACACACACACACACACACACACACGCACACACTATACCCTATACACTGAGACAGAGGTGTCACCAACTGATAGTAAATGAGACGGAGATGTATAACATGAGGTCTTTATAAATACAACGATTGTGGGTCGTGGATAACATGTAGGTGTCAATGAATACAGTGACACAATATAGTAGATGAGATAGAAGTGTCAATAAATATAGCGACACAGTACAATAGAGGAGAAGGACATGTCCATCAATATAGCTACACAGTAGTGTAGATGGCATAGAACTGATTATATACACTTTGTAGTATCACTGAGTTATCATTTCAATGAGTGAAAAATGTCGACACTGTAAGTGCTTATTATATGAGTGGCCTTCTTAGTTTGTGTTTTTCAAAGTATACAATAAGGCGTTCTTTAACAAGTATAAAACAAGGCGTTCTATTACAAGTATAATATAAGGCGTTATATAATACGTATAATATAAAGCATTATATAACTATAGTCTGTTGAGACGCACAGTAGATGAACTGACAGGCGATGTTATGGTAGCGAGCAGCCATGCGATACACACGAGTTGTAGTCAAGCTCAGTCAAAGTTTGTATCATCACAGCTGCTAACATCATCAATCTTCACTTCGTACACATCTCCCACACAACTACCCCCACCCCCTACCCCACACATCCCCCAGACACCTCCTCCCAACACCACCCTGTCATCGTTCTCTCCTCCTTATCGTGACACACAGGCACGTGGCTGACGAGGCGTGACGAGAACTGTGTCAGTCCCGCTGTGACATTACGTAAGCTGACGTGCAGCTTGTCACTGCCATGACACGTGCGCTGAGGTAAGGGAGGGGTAAGAGGTTGTGTGTATGACGGGGGGGGGGGCACAGTAGCCATCGCCTTTTATAGACAAGCAGCAGTCCTCTTGCTTCTGCGCGTTGTGTTGAGTGGCCACCAAGCGACATGATGATGGATGCGACTCGTCATGTTCTGTTTGGCCTTTTAGCTCACATTAGTTGTTTACAAAGCAAGCAGATGAATAATGACATACATTATTGGTAGGTACAGTCACTACAGTAATTGTGGGGACCTGATGTCACCATAACATGCAATGTGACAGAGCCAGAGCCTCACACATGTGACACTGATGCGCTCTGAGTCCGCATTTAGTGGTGTGTAAAGGAAATAATATACAATTCAGCAGATATTCAATAAAATAAATTGCACAGTAGGTAAACTCTGGGTCTGTCGATTTTTTTAATTGCTGTGCAGGTAATTTACAGGAACTCAAATCATTCTCATTGCTGTTGTGTTTATTACCGTTAAATACTTGGTTTTTGTACGAATACTGATAATTATCTAAGTTGAACCAGGGAATGAGCAGTGTTCTTGTTCTGTCTTATTGAAGCATATGGTGAGACTGAGTCCCTTTGTGGCATCAAACATAACCACGTGATGCTGGTCCTCGTCTTCGGGTGGTGTAGGTGGCCCAGTGGGGAGTCATTCTATTTGTATCAATACGTTTATACACAAACTACAATGAGAAAAAAATGTATCGCCCCAGCTCTGCATTCTTAGGCTGCAGCTGACATCCTGCAGGTACAGATATGAACATGAATTAATGTCTTTCGACAACATGTCGCATAAACACTTTTCGTCATGTGCATTTAGTATACTTTTACACTCTCTATCAATATATATATATATATATATTTCTAACACACACACACACACACACACACACACACTTATAAATGCAAGGTAATTACACAAATCTGAGACAATGAAAGTTAGACAAATCGGTTAAATAAGCGACTGACCTTGATTCAACAACTAATAAGAAAATATTCGGTAAATTTAAGTAGTAATACATAAAAAACAGAACAAGCTTTCATACAGAAAAATTACTTTCTGTCACCGCGACCATCTAAAATGACAAGAGCAGGAGGATGTCATATTTTGACATGTCTGACATGACATTCTGAAAGTGGTTTCAAGCATCAATAATTAACAAAAGCTACTGTAATTTGTTCCTACAATTAATAACTAACTAAAGGTTGCTATACGTTCTGCGTGTATTAAATGCAATGACGCGGTTTAACTGGTCTTTCAAGGTGTGAAGGGGTAGACAATCCCTGTGGTAAGTTGTAGTCTACAGATGTATTAACATGAGATCTGGGGACAACACAAATACTCCTATTGCAGCGGTAAGGCTGTTGGAAAGTAAGTGTAAGACACTTGTACTGCATACTGTACAACCTGTCAGGCTGGTGGTATTGTTTGCTTGTTGTGGGTCAAACCCACTTGTTTATACAGTATGCACGAAACAACAATGAAAAACAATAGTAACATGTAAAAAATGTCATCGCAATCTACTTTTAAACCACATTTGTTACAAAAAACTATATTTATGGAAATAAAAGTCATTTGAATACTCTTTAGTTGATTTTTTTTTATTACAAGTCGATAATTTTTTTTAGAAGTAACTGCTACAACTTGCCTAAAATATTTCCCTCTGCATAACTTACTTGCAAGTTAATTTTCAAATATTTATTTCTAGTATAATCCAAGAAAATAAGAATGCTAACAACGACATTAGTTTCCCCTTCATGTCCGGCGTTTAGTGAAAGTTCACTAAACTGACTAAAGACGTAATTGTTTTCTACGTCTTACGTCAGGAGGGCAAAACGTAGCTACTACAGGACCTCACGGATGAGGTTACAAAGAGCCTGTCTGACATTCTGCTATATGCTGCCCTCATATTGTCTGACATTCTGCTATATGCTGCCCTCATATTGTCTGACATTCTGCTACATGCTGCCCTCATATTGTCTGACATTCTGCTATATGCTGCCCTCATATTGTCTGACATTCTGCTATATGCTGCCCTCATATTGTCTGACATTCTGCTATATGCTGCCCTCATATTGTCTGACATTCTGCTATATGCTGCCCTCATGTTGTCTGACATTCTATTATAGGCTGCTCTCATTTTGTGTGACATTCTGCTATATGCTGCTCTCATTTTGTCTGACATTCTGCTATATGCTGCCCTCATATTGTCTGACATTCTGCTATATGCTGCCCTCATATTGTCTGACATTCTGCTATATGCTGCCCTCATGTTGTCTGACATTCTGCTATAGGCTGCTCTCATTTTGTGTGACATTCTGCTATGTGCTGCTCTCATTTTGTGTGACATTCTGCTATATGCTGCTCTCATTTTGTGTGACATTCTGCTATAGGCTGCTCTCATTTTTGTCTGACATTCTGCTATAGGCTGCTCTTGTTTTGTCTGACATTCTGCTATAGGCTGCTCTTGTTTTGTCTGACATTCTGCTATAGGCTGTCTCATGTCTGACATTCTGCTATAGGCTGTCTCATGTCTGACATTCTGCTATAGGCTGCCCTCATTTTGTCTGACATTCTGCTATAGGCTGCCCTCATATTGTCTGACATTCTGCTATATGCTGCCCTCATGTTGTCTGACATTCTGGTATATGCTGCCCTCATTTTGTCTGACATTCTGCTATATGCTGCCCTCATATTGTCTGACATTCTGCTATATGCTGCCCTCATATTGTCTGACATTCTGCTATATGCTGCCCTCATGTTGTCTGACATTCTGCTATAGGCTGCTCTCATTTTGTGTGACATTCTGCTATATGCTGCTCTCATTTTGTGTGACATTCTGCTATATGCTGCTCTCATTTTGTCTGACATTCTGCTATAGGCTGCTCTCATTTTGTCTGACATTCTGCTATAGGCTGCTCTCATTTTTGTCTGACATTCTGCTATAGGCTGCTCTTGTTTTGTCTGACATTCTGCTATAGGCTGCTCTTGTTTTGTCTGACATTCTGCTATAGGCTGTCTCATGTCTGACATTCTGCTATAGGCTGCTCTCATGTCTGACATTCTGCTATAGGCTGCTCTCATGTCTGACATTCTGCTATAGGCTGCTCTCATGTCTGACATTCTGCTATAGGCTGCTCTCATGTCTGACATTCTGCTATAGGCTGCTCTCATGTCTGACATTCTGCTATAGGCTGCTCTCATTTTGTCTGACACCATGCTATACCCTGACCTTTGAGTTCATCTTCATTGTCTGTTCTGTAGCAAATCAGCTAAAGTGATGTCTATGTTGAGAGTTCCAATAAAAGTAGCTATAGAAATACACCATCTTAAATAGGGTTCCAGAATAGCTGAAGTACTCCATCAAACATTATCAAATAAGATTGCACTCATAGAATTTAACAATGATTGCACATAACCACACTTACTGTCGTACAGATGTATTTAACAATGATTGCACATTACCACACTTACTGTCATACAGATGTATTTAACAATGATTGCACATTACCACACGTACTGTCATACAGATGTATTTAACAATGATTGCACATTACCACACTTACTGTCGTACAGATGTATTTAACAATGATTGCACATTACCACACGTACTGTCATACAGATGTATTTAACAATGATTGCACATTACCACACTTACTGTCGTACAGATGTATTTAACAATGATTGCACATTACCACACGTACTGTCATACAGATGTATTTAACAATGATTGCACATTACCACACTTACTGTCATACAGATGTATTTAACAATGATTGCACATTACCACACTTACTGTCGTACAGATGTATTTAACAATGATTGCACATTACCACACTTACTGTCGTACAGATGTACTCAATCTTAGCAAAATGTTCAAATTTTACTGAAAGTCACGGTCAAGTTGAAAAGATCTCTTATGTCCCTCTTCCCACTTCACACCCCTCCCAAACTATTCACCCATTCTGCTTCGGGTGGGGAGTACCGAATGACCCGTGTGAATGTGCACTGGAATGTTCGCCACCTGTGTCTCACCTAGCGCACCCAGCCGCCATAATGTGGTGGGAACTTCCTGTCAAGGTTGTAAGCAGTTGTGGCGGTCTAACCGTCTGTAACATATCAGGTATCCAGCTGCAGTGTTCGTACTGAACCGATTGCGGATCCCAAGTAATTAAAATCAAATCCAACCAATTACAATCGTCGTGAAGCAATGAACATCGGAGCAGGACTGACAGCTCGCTCACACACCCTGTTGTCCCACAATACCCCAGTCAGATCACAACTTACCTTCCTCTCCGCCACGCCTGATCTCACGTGCTACTCCCTTTACTGGATGTGGGTGTTGGCATCAATTAAGATTTGGAAATGTGAATGGTTACCGCTTGAGTCATTCATTTAATTAATGTGTTCAAATGTCTCAGAAAATAAAATAAGAGGACGAAAAAATTATCAAAGAGAAAAAAAACAGAATAAAGAAGGATAGGTAGGCTGACAAATTGAAATTGTACAGCACGATGTACGCACTGTACACGATGTGCACCCACTGTACACGATAGGTTCACACTGTGCATGATATTCATTAACTATTTACGATATGGATGCATTGTATACGATATAAACACATCAATATTTACACTCTGTACACGATATACACGACGCACAAACTCTACACAATATGCACCCACTGCACAAGGTGTACACACTGCATGCACCATGCATGCTGTAGATATATTAACTGTATACAGTTCGTGATGTAAGAACAATTTTTAAAGAAAGTGTGGTATTCGTATCATTGGTGTTCACCAATAATAATAACCTATTGAGGTCAAAGGTGACCCACATGCAGCGTTGAAAGCTGCTGACAGTCCTTAGTGTCAACTCTATCTTAGTGTCAACTCTATCTTAGTGTCAACTCTATCATGTGTCATAAAGGTGTCAAAAGAAAACTAAATCACACAGGTGGTAACAGTCGCAATCTTTAGCAGACGGCAAGTTAGTCCGGTTGTCACCTGCACTCTACAGTGCCTTTCAGACGAGTCAGTAACTATTAAAACAACAAACACAATTTGAATTTAAAGACAAATATAATTGAAAAGAAGAATTAATAATTAACTAAACAAAAAAATCTAAATTCAAAATAACAACTAAACACAGTCAAAAATTCAATGTTCACCCTTAGTTCCTTCAAACATAATATTCCCCTCACTCATAAAGGCGCAGTCCTCCACTCCTGAAGGCACAGTCCTCCCAAACACAGTCTTCAGAAAAGAAAAGAAACCCAACACAAATCACACCACACAGTCTCCGGTCCTGGTGCTGTCTCTTCTGAATCATGCACGCCCCCAGTCCCGACCGCCAACGAATGCACAGTCAATTGTCCAGATGAATGAATAAAAAAAATGAAATAAAAAAAAAATAGTAAACCTAGACAGAAAATAACCATATTTAACCCACAATATATCAATATCTAAATATTTCCCTCCCCCACTACAATAACATACATTCATCTATTTATCTCATACAAAAATTATATTAATCACTCTCTCAAACTCCACCATTTAAAATCAGTAAGTAACATAGACATACACTCACCTCAACAGGTTTAAATGACAAATTTTACTCAAGTCTGTTCAAGACTTGCTAAATAAACACAAGCCTGGTCAGGACTTGGTACATAAAGTCTGGTCAAGACTTTCCCAACGCCCGAGGAGACCGTCAAGTTTCCCCGCTCCCGTCAAGGAGAACCAGCATACGAATAAAATCAAAGTACACCGAAACACTCTTCTCATTCTTTCCATCCCATCTTCTCAACAACAGACTTTATCACCATAAATCAATGAAAACAATAGAAACAAAGAAACCCCAAAACTCTCTCCCTTCGTCACCATCCCCCTAAAACAACTTGTCACACCAGTTAATTAAGCAGCCGGCCGGCCATCACGGCCCGGCACTGACTCACCCACTCAGACCTCACACCGATACACATTAACTCTTCCGCTCACACCTCCCCCCTTCCAGTCCCGTTACCTGTCCCCTTTCAGGATAAAAATAAAAAAAAAATTTTAAGACAGCAGGTTTGTGACAAATAGCCCCCCACCAAAACCAACCAACGGCTTGGTTAAGCTTCTAAGGAGCAAACCTGCTCAAGTAATCAGCCCCCACATTTTCCTTTCCAGGAATAACTTGAACAACAAATGAGAATGGTTGTAGCAACAAGGCCCATCTCATAAGTCTGCCGTTCTCAGTCTTTGTTTTCTGTAAATACTTCAGTGACTGATGATCAGTTTGCAGGACAAATTCCCGTCCATACAAATAAACCTCGAATTTTCTCAGGGCCCATACAATCGCCAGACATTCTCTTTCCACAACAGCATATCGCCTTTCTGCATCAGACAGTTTCTTGCTGGCGTAGTAGATGGGTTTCAATGCTCCTTCTCGTTCTTGCATCAGTACAGCTCCCAACCCTACATCAGAAGCATCTGTCTGTAGCACAAACTGCTGATGTACATCAGGGAGAGATATTATAGGGCGAGAACACAAACGATCTTTTAGAGTTTGGTAAGCTTCTTCACACTCTGGAGTCCATATTATTTTATTTGGTTTCACCTTCTTGGTTAGGTCTGTGAGTGGTAAAGCGATCTCGGCAAAGTGTGGCACATATCGGCGAAAGAAACCCACAAGGCCCAAAAATGCTCTTACTTCACGTTTTGTAGTTGGAGTACGGACATTCTGTATTTTCTCTAATTTTGACTCTTCCGGCCACATTTTACCCCTACCCACTTTATGTCCGAGGTATTCTAATTCCTCACATCCCAAAGAACACTTTGTAGGGCGAGCAGTCAACCCTGTCTGTTCTAGACGACTAAACACTAAGTTCAGCGCTTCTAGGTGCTGTTCCCACGAATCACTGACGATCAGTATATCATCCATAAAGTTCAGAATATCAATACGGTCTAGTGGCTCCAACAGCGTTCGCATCATTCGACTAAAGACACCCACGGCATTCTTCAGTCCAAATGGCATAACACGCCACGTGTACTGCCCGTAAGGTGTAGTAAAGGCAAGTTTTTGCCTGTCATTGGGATTGACGGGTATCTGCCAATATCCTTTGGCCAGATCAATTTTTGAAAACCAGGTGGCGTGAGCCAGTCGACTAAATAGATAGTCCATATCAGGCAGTGGCTCAGCATCAAACACAGTGATTAAGTTCAACTGTCTGTAGTCTACACAGAACCTAACTTGTCCATCTTTCTTTCTTACTAACACGATGGGTGCACTGTAAGGAGATGTCGTTTTTTCAATGACACCCAATTTCATCATAGAGTCTAGTTCTCGTTTGATGATTTCCACCTGCGAATGTGGCACAGACCGAGGTTTAACACAGACCGGCTGACAATCCTGCAGTGTAAGTGTAAACTGCTCCAAGTCAGTGCTTCCAGGCAGATCAGTCAGACAGCGGGCATGTTTATGGCAAATCTCAGCTAATTGCCTCTCCTGCAGCTCATTCAGTCCTTTCCCAAATTTAACATTGTCAGGACCTTCTTCAGATGTGAGTGAAGGTAGAGGAATTTCCGCTCTTAGAGCTGGTTCTAATTCATCATCATCTCCCTCCTCTTCCATGATTACTCTGACTGTGCTACTGGGTATCTCACTGGAGACTTTGGCTGTATCAGGGTGGTCGGCTTCTCTCTCCATGTAGGCCTTTAACAGGTTAGCATGATACAGACGTAATTTGTCGCCCACCTGAATCTTGTAATTCATCTCATTTACTTTCTCTTTCACTTCATACGGTCCCCGCCAGGCCATCTCCAGTTTGTTTGACTTTGTCGGTAACAACAACAACACTCTGCTTCCCACTGGAAATGTTCGCCGCTTAGTCTGTCGATTGTAAGCTGCGGCATAACGCTGAGCGCTTTTCTCGAGGTTTTTCTGGGCCTCGGCACAGGTGGATTCTAGCCGTTCTCTCAAGTCTATGACATACTGAGCAGTAGTTTTCACCTCTTCTGGGGCATTCTTAGTCCACAGTTCTTTCAAAATCTGTAAGGGTCCTCTCACAGTTCGACCATACAGTAACTCAAAAGGTGAGAATCCCAAACTTCCTTGAGGAACCTCACGGTATGCGAATAGAAGAGCGGGCAAAAATCTGTCCCAATCTTTTGGCCGTTCTTGACAGAGTCTTCGCAGCATACTCTTTAATGTTCCGTTAAATTTCTCCACTAGCCCATTGCACTGAGCATGATATGGGGTTGTGGTCAATCCTTTAATTGCAAGCAACTTGTTCACTTGTCTCATAAGTTCACTGACAAACTGTGTACCTCTGTCCGTCAGTATTTCTTTCGGAACACCCAGCCTTGTCCATATTTCCCAGAGTGATTCTGCTATTCTTTCAGCTTCAATTCCTGGCAAAGCTACAGCTTCGGGATAGCGTGTGGCATAGTCTACCGCCACTAGTATGTAACGGTTTTTCCGTTCTGACATGGGTGTGATGGGTCCCACAAGGTCTACTGCAACTCTTCTAAAAGGTTCGTCAATTAAAGGAAATTGTCCAAGTGGCACTTTACTCACACGCCCCTTCGGCAATGTTCTTTGGCATGCATCACAGGAAGCGACATAACGACGAACTTCTGACAGCATGCCTGGCCAGTAAAAATTTGCCTGCAGCCGGTCAATTGTCTTTTGAGTACCCAGATGTCCAGCCATGGGTACATCATGAGATAATCGAAGTAATCCTTGTCGTAAGGCGGCTGGTACACACACTTGTTGATAAACACCTTTATCAGAAGTGTACTGGCGCATCAGTGTGCCATTCTTCCATAAGAACTGAATAGATCCTCTCTTCCTGCTTTGTTCTACTTTTCCTTCTTTGGCTTTCTGTCTAAGAGTTTCTAATTCAGGACCCGTCAGTTGTAATTTGTGTAAATCTTCTCTGGTCACTTCTCCCAACAAAGAGTCAGTCATTTTGAGAGGTTTAGGAACCCGTGCATCTTGTTCCTCTCTCGCTGCTTGTGCGCGAGTAACAACTGCAACAGTCGGTGTGGTTACTGGAGGTAATGGAGGATAAACCAACACAGGCACTTTGGTTCCATCTTTCTGCTCGATGTGGTTGCCTATGATGACAGGAACCACCAGATGGGCGAGTACGACCGCTATTGCTTCTCCACAATAAAACGGACTTTCTAGTCGGACTAAGGCAGTTTGACATGAGTGAACCTCATTCTTGCTGGCCATCATTATACGGCGGTGTATTGGCAAAAGATCACTCTGAGCTACCAAACTGGCATCCACTACCAGCATATCAGCTCCTGTGTCACGCATAGCTTTCACTGTTTGCTCCCCGACAGTAGCAAGACAATAAGGATCGTATGATCCTGCTTCTGATTGTACTGACTGGTCAGACATCAGAACACTCACTTTCGAGCTATTTCCTGGAACAAAGCTTTGCTTTCTATTAGTACAGTCTTTCTTTATGTGTCCTGGTTTCCCGCAATTAAAACATGATATTTGCTGAGTTCCAGCCTGCTCTGTCAACTTACTCCTATCCTTTGGCAGGCTGTCAGTTCGATACGGCACACCTGATGGACGTTTGACAGACCTACGTGCATCAGCATAACGCTCCGCCAACATCGCTGCTTCCTTCACAGTCTTTGGTAAACATTGGCGGAGATAAACTGCCATGTCTCCTCCCACAACCTCAAGCATTTGTTCTTGCAAAACAAGATCAAGTAAATCTTCATACTTTGTCTCTTTTCCAGACAAGCTAAGCCATCTTTCTACATAGCGTGTCAGTCTGGTGACAAATTGTGGAAATGTTTCTCTATCAAGTTTTCGTGTCTTTCTAAACTGACACCTGTAGGACTCTGGAGTCAGTTTAAATGCTTCTCTCAGTGCTACTCTGACACTATTGTAGTCACGTCTCTCAGTGTCTGTGAGTGACAAGTACACCTCTGCTGCTCGGCCTCTCAGTTGACCCCCCAGCATCACCCCCCAGCTAGTTGCATCCCAGTTCTGTAGTTGAGCTACACACTCAAAGCGCCCTAAGAAGGTATCTAAATCTTCCACCGTTTCATCAAAAACAGGAAGTTTAACTCTGTAAGTACCGATACGTGGGTCTGATGGACTTGAGACTACTCCCTTCTCTAGCTGTTGACAATGAATTTCTTTTTCTCTCTCCTGCTCTAATTCAAACTTCCTTTCTCTCAGTTTCAATTCTAAAAGTCTTTCCTCTTCTTCTAACTGAAGTTTTCTTTCTTCTAATTGAAGTTTTCTTTCTCTCTCTTTTTCTTCTAATTGAAGTTTTCTTTCTCTCTCTTTTTCTTCTAACTGGAGTTTTCTTTCTCTCTCTCTCTTTCTTCTAACCGAAGTTGTCTTTCTTCTAATTGAAGTTTCCGTTGTCTCTCTTCTTCCTCTCTCTTTTTGTCTCTCTCCTCCTGACGACGATCTCTCAACTCCGCCGCTACGAACTTGGCAAATTTATCCCCTGTCAGCTCAAGCTCTGTGGCGAGTAACTTAGCTTCCGATGTCCATCTCTGAAGTTTACTGGCATACCCCTCTACTTCTACCGACATTTCTTCTTTAAAAGGTATTTCCTTCAACCCTTCTGAAGTAGGATCAGTCTCCTTAACATCTTTTGAATCGAATCCAGTAGCCATGATAACAATAACATATATCACAAAATCTAACAGTTTATACACACAACGTTCCAACACAATCAAAGATAAGAGAATACAAACTGCAATAAAATTTCCTAACTCGTCTGAACGACAATAATAGACTATAAAATGATCCCGGACGAGCCCCCATTATATTGTCACCTGCACTCTACAGTGCCTTTCAGACGAGTCAGTAACTATTAAAACAACAAACACAATTTGAATTTAAAGACAAATATAATTGAAAAGAAGAATTAATAATTAACTAAACAAAAAAATCTAAATTCAAAATAACAACTAAACACAGTCAAAAATTCAATGTTCACCCTTAGTTCCTTCAAACATAATATTCCCCTCACTCATAAAGGCGCAGTCCTCCACTCCTGAAGGCACAGTCCTCCCAAACACAGTCTTCAGAAAAGAAAAGAAACCCAACACAAATCACACCACACAGTCTCCGGTCCTGGTGCTGTCTCTTCTGAATCATGCACGCCCCCAGTCCCGACCGCCAACGAATGCACAGTCAATTGTCCAGATGAATGAATAAAAAAAATGAAATAAAAAAAAAATAGTAAACCTAGACAGAAAATAACCATATTTAACCCACAATATATCAATATCTAAATATTTCCCTCCCCCACTACAATAACATACATTCATCTATTTATCTCATACAAAAATTATATTAATCACTCTCTCAAACTCCACCATTTAAAATCAGTAAGTAACATAGACATACACTCACCTCAACAGGTTTAAATGACAAATTTTACTCAAGTCTGTTCAAGACTTGCTAAATAAACACAAGCCTGGTCAGGACTTGGTACATAAAGTCTGGTCAAGACTTTCCCAACGCCCGAGGAGACCGTCAAGTTTCCCCGCTCCCGTCAAGGAGAACCAGCATACGAATAAAATCAAAGTACACCGAAACACTCTTCTCATTCTTTCCATCCCATCTTCTCAACAACAGACTTTATCACCATAAATCAATGAAAACAATAGAAACAAAGAAACCCCAAAACTCTCTCCCTTCGTCACCATCCCCCTAAAACAACTTGTCACACCAGTTAATTAAGCAGCCGGCCGGCCATCACGGCCCGGCACTGACTCACCCACTCAGACCTCACACCGATACACATTAACTCTTCCGCTCACACCTCCCCCCTTCCAGTCCCGTTACCTGTCCCCTTTCAGGATAAAAATAAAAAAAAAATTTTAAGACAGCAGGTTTGTGACACCGGTGTAATACTTAAATTTGAACTTTGGCATACAAAGTATACTAGGCAACTACATTTGAATATCACAGTTATCCGACATTTGAATATCACAGTTATCCGACATTTGAATATCACAGTTATCCGACATTTGAATATCACAGTTATCCGACATTTGAATATCACAGTTATCCGCATCCCTCGTGTCCTTTGTGTTTCATGAACTTAGCGAAATGTTATCTCTCCTAAGTGAGCTTCAACTCAGCTTTGTCTAGACATCCATTCGCCATAGCTCCATGTTTATCAAACTGTTTATATTCTGTTTAAAAAATATTTAAAGAAGATAAAAACGGTTTCAGCGAGGTTTTCGTTCTTGTCAGCACGTTTGTACAACGCATCTAAATCGCATAGGAGAGAATATTGAAAAACGTTTCCAAACTTACTTCTTTAAGTTTTAGAAATATTGTGTGCATCTAGACCCTAGGGTACAGTAGACTTGCACCCAGTAAAAATTAATTCAACTTTCAGCTATGAAAATATCATGCTGTTGCTATTTCAGCCTGGAGTAGCGTCCCCTCTCCCTCCCTCCGTCCATTCGTATTTAACAAAACATAGTTTAGCCCGGAACGAAATACTGCATTGCCATACGCCTTCCATACCGGGTAGTGAATCACTGCGATAACCGATAACTTGCTGACGTCACACAAGAAGGTAGAAGACAAAAGACAAAGACAGGTAAAGACGTTTGAAGTAGCGAATGAATGGCGTAAGAATGTTAGCCAATCCCCTTGGCCGGATATAAGGCCCCCCACCCCCCGGGTCCAGGGTGAGACAATTGTTGTTAAAGCGGCTGTCTCTTGGGTTTGTTACCCGTGTCTAAACATAGGTAAGGGTAAGGACACACAGACACTCACTCGCCCACGTGTCAAGAGTGACTCATGGCCGCCACAGCATATAAGGCCTGTGACGGCCCCGCGAGCGCCGAGTGAGAGAGAAACTGAGGCAAGAGACACTCACAACATCAGTACATCACGTGAACTGTGTGATCAGCAAGTGAACCCTGTCTACAGCCAACATCTGTACAACCTCATCAACTGAGTCGGTAGTTGCCGTGAAGTTATCTACTGTATTTATCTACTGAACTTATCTACTGTACTTATCAACTGTACTTATCTACTGTACTTATCTACAGTCCTTTCAGTTTTACTGCGCTACACCACTGAGGGTGTGAACTGTGTTTGTGGATACTAGTCACTGGAGAAAAAGCAAACTCCGTGTGTGTTAGCGACCACGAAGACTCATCCTGACTGTCGGCCATGTATTTGCTGGCTTGTCTGACGGTAAGACTACATTAAGGCAGTCAGTTACCTTTCGTCAACATGTTATTGTGTCGATAGACTAACGCATGTATAAATACAATGCAAATAATAATTCATTGAGCTTTATCATTCTCAACTTCAATATTACATTGTGTGCTGACCTCTACATATGTAAACAAACAAACAAACAATTTTCCCACAATACATTAAACAACCACTCCAACAACATAAAAGTACATCACCGCAATATGTACATCACCACAGCATGCACGAAACACCCTTCTCATCATAACCAGCAGGCTGTGGGTTCTTTCCTATAGCAGCGAAAAAAGTGGAGATGAAGTGTCAATGTAAGAGAAAAACAAATCTTTTATAACTTTGTCACCAGGTACTCGTCATCTGGCCAACCACGGCCTTGCCTGCAAACCAACCCAACTCTATTGGTAAGTGTGTGTGCGTGTGTGTAATTCATATAGCTTGGTAAAATGTACAATGAATCCAGGTTATGTCTATAGGTGAAGTATATAATGAATATATGTATATATGTGTACACGCATATCTATTCATACATAAGTAATGAGTAATCAATACGTTTAATGTCTTACATCACCATACCTTCCAGTTATTAATCCAGATAACCACCATCTTTGCTCACAGTGCTGAGATTTGGGACTATATGAGCGAACTTCATTATTATTTTTTTATTGTTAACCCCATCTGAAATTGTTAATCTAGATTAACCCCACCATCTTTCAGTCTCCAGTCACTCCTCTCTGGTTCATTCTCTGTCTTCTTCCCTTCGTTCTTTATTTATTCACTAATTCTTTCCGCTTGTAGTGGTCATACACATGAGTTGTCTACCAAGTGGCTCACGCTAGTCCGTGTGTCTAATCATCGAGTTAGTCGACGGACTCAGCCCTCGACTGACTTTGAGGGGCCAGGGTCAGTCCCGACTGACGTGGTCAGGGCAAGGGTCAGGAACAATGACCTCAGGGATGAGACGGGGGAGTCCAAGACGTAGCTCTGGGTTTGAACGCGGAACCAAGACGAAAGAGGATGCGATCCGCGCGCGTGCGAGCACAAAGTTGAAGTGTACGGATCGTTTTCGATTCCTCTGTCCATTTGCAGTGACGATGCTTCCCCAGCTCAGCAGCAGGATGAGGCAGACCGGAAGTAGATGACAGTATTAATTGGCCGCGCGTGTACAGCAGCACGCCACGGTCACATGATGTTCCTGGCACGAGTGAAACAGGAAAATACGAGAGTGAAGTGAGAGCAGAATTACTTCCTGATGATGATTCTAGTCACTCATTTCCTCCAGAGCACCTGCTGCTCGTCAAGAGCTTATTTTGTCTGACAGACAACTGTACGATTACTGCACGTCTTCTGGGAATAATGGATCGAACCTCTTACCCTCTGAGGCCAACGCGTTAAACTTACTTTCACACACTTCTGTCTGTTCATGGCATGCTTTACAACAGGGATGGGAACGTTTTTCCTGCCAAGAGCTATTTGAAAATTTATAACCTCTTTCGCGGACCGTACACAATTATGACAAGTAGTTGCTATATTATGTCAAGACGTAGCTTCGCCACAGTGTGTCAGCACTTGCTCTTCGTCTATACTAACAGACTTCATGGCACTGACTCACCAAACTACAGACACACGTGGCACAGGTGTCGCGCGTGCCCTGACGTCTGCTATGTCTTGACAATAGTCCATACGGCCCGAGGACCGGACCTTCTCCGCCTTTCCTTTACAAACGCAAATTTGATTAACAGAGCCTGCAGAGGATGGTCCATTCAATCTCCGCAGGAGCAAGTGGCGGAGTTACAGAAATTGTGTGACGTCACGTCGTCTGCTTCGCCCAGTTGATACCCTAACTGTAGCCTCACACGTCATCATTATCCAGAATCCTATGAAAATTCATATTCGCTCATTCCCTCACTTTAACCTTATCCCTATCCGTATCCAGAACCTTCTCGTTTCACATTTATCTTTATTCTCTTTTTCATTCCCTACTTTATTCTCCGTTTTCTTTTTTTTTTCTTTTTCAAATCAGACAAGAAAATTCGCCTGGTTACGACCCCGTTACTTACATCGGTTGACAAGTTGTTTACATTGTTCAGCGGGTTGACTGACAGGTTGCTACATTGTCGACAGGTTGACATTGTTGTTTTTTTTATTGACAGGTTGCGCAGAAAAGCCGGTGGACATTTATTTCCTGCTCGACTGTTCTTCGTCTGTCTGGATCGTCGACTTCGAGAAACTTCTCGGCTTCGTCGCCTCGATCATTGAGCGGATGCACATCGCACCTGACGCCACTCGGGTGGGTCTGGGCGTCTTCTCCAATTCCTTCGTGCCCGTCCTGGACCTGGGTCATTACCCTGACAAGGACACCCTCATTCGGTCCGTTAAAAAAGCCCCCTACATCTCGGGCGACACCTACACTGGAAGAGGTATCAACGGCATGCGCACGCATGGCTTCCGCGACGGCATCGCGCGCAAGAACGTGACTCGCGTAGGGGTGGTGGTCACGGACGGCAAGTCGCGTTTTCCTAGCAACACTGAGGCCGAGGCCATCGCCGCTCGGGACGATGGGATATGGCTGTTTGCCGTCGGCGTGGGAAACGACGTCGACGTGGACGAGCTCAAGGCCATTGCCTCCCAGCCTTCTGACGAGTTTGCCATGCAAGTGGCCAGCTTCGACATCCTCAGCACCTTGGTCTCCAGGCTGGCCGTCAGCATTTGCAACACAGAGCTTCCGCAGGCTGATGACGCCGGTATGTCAGGACTGACGACTGTGTCTGACCATTGTTTACAAGTATACGTAACGTGTGAGAATGTTGAAGACGTGTATGACATAAGTTTATATGAACACTGATCATCGGCTGCTGGGTGGCTGTTTTTTTATGGCTATTCACTGTCGCATATATGCTTAGTCACAAATATGGCCGTTTATGTCTCACAGCATGCGGGAAAAACCGGAAGGCTGACGTTATCTTTGTCTACAACTCGGCCACCATGAGCACTCGTGACGTCACAAAGGTCCGACAGTTCATAAACGGAACGGTTCACGAGTTTAACTTCGGAAGAGGGAATATCCGCGTTGGGACTGTGTCTCAGGCCTGTCATCCCGGAGACATCGATCTGGGCAAGGTACTAACTCCTGTCCTTCTCGTCTTTAAATTAATGTTTCATTAGGGAGAAAGATGTCATCTTTGCTCTTACCATCACCACCACCTCCTGTGTTTAGTAATCCTCATCGTCATTGTCTTCAGTCTTTACTAAAATGAATCTTCTGACCTAAAAGACAAACACAGTGTGGTAGTTAGACTGTTAAGGTCAGGGGGCACATGTTCTCCAGAAACCTCGGCTTTTTGCAAGCCTAAGCCTGGTAAATCTTGCTTGGGGCTGACTGGCTGCCATCTTCGTGTTCACAGCACTTTCGACGAGACACCTTCGTGGCGGAGATGCAGGCTCAGTCCCCACCCAGCCTCAGCACCCTTCTCAAGCGCCTGCGTGTCGGGGGATACGAGGCAGCACGCGGGGGGCGGCCTGACGCTGCCAAGATGGCGGTGATCTTCGTGGACGACGTGCTGACGTCGTTCAATGACGTGACGTACGAGGCGCTCATGCTCAGGACCAAGGTCGCCGTCTACGTCATCGCCATCGGCAGCAACTACGATGAGAGTCAGCTGAAGATCATCACATCCCCGTCTCAGATCACTAAAGCCAGCAGCTACGACAACCTGCTGGACCAGACTGTCCGACGGCAGTTTCTCAACGTCTTCTGTCAGAGTAAGCGGTTTTCTCACATTGTCATTTTGACAGCCATTGAAAGGGGATCATTAATGCAGCCTGTCAGATTATTTTGTGGAAAGTGGTCGCAGTTTTAACTTTTTCTGTGAATGCATTACGACTGATGAACACTAATTATGCTTTTTGTTATCTGTCCAGACTTGTAAAGGCGTCGAAGAGGAAGTGAAAGGACTGCGTCATCACATCTAGACACAGCGCCCAGTCTTTTTGCAACATCGTGGTCTGAATATATATCTCTGAATGAATATATATATATATATATATATTCGATATCTCACCTGTCAACAAGGGGTTCCTTCTAGTCGACACCGTGTATCTAATGGCGCCGACATACTGCTCGGGGATTTGTTTCTTTTGAATGTGATATTCATCTTCACAGATTGCGTGCGAGGCCTCCAACTTGCTCACCTCCCTCTGCTCATGTTTAACAAGAACATTACATTATGTTCATCATTTTCGCGGTCAACCTATCTGCTGAAAGATAAGGAGCCACGGTTACAACCAGTAGACTGACTGATGCTTACCTGGCTTTGTTGTATTTACGCCATCAGTGTGAGGTCAAGTGAGTGCTGCAAACTGACATAAGGGCCGACAGAGGCTGAAGTAAGGAGGAGACAAAGATGCCTACAACATTGGGGGCAGCTCGGTGTCTGTCAGTTGTTTCAAATCCGCCTGTTTTCCAGGATCAGCCATCAGCCTCTTGATGATTGGACAGTGTGATAGAGTGACTGAGCAGTCATCTTCGAAATATTGTCTTTTTTAAGGGGACAAAAGATTACGAACAGTTTATGGTAGTGAGAAAACGGTGTCCTTTTTTGTTAATCGAATCCATTTCCCCTTTTTCTGTTCACCGTTTTGTTGTCCACGACGGTGAAGCTCGTGGTGTCACCTGGCGGGATTGTCCGTGTTTTGGGGAAATCAGAGTTGTGATTTATGAGAGTGAGTGGTGAGTGGTGAGTGTGTGGTGAGTGTGGTCTATTTTGTCAAGACTTTGACAGAACAATGTTTTGCCCTGTAACGTTGACCGTTATACTTTCAGTTTACTTTTGATTTTGGACTTTGATGATTTGGTTGGTTGTTACTTTTTGTTGCTCAGGGTATTGCAAGCTCAACCATCAGTGTAACAGACGTGCTCATTTGTGAATGCGTGTGAAGGTGTGTGTTGGAGCCACCTGTACATTTACAGGTATCTGGACATCACACGAGGCTATGACTCATGTACGCCGTCTGGCGGCAGGGATTGCGAGCCTTGTGTTTATGTTCGGCTCCAGGCTCAGTGCGGCACGTAGCAGCCTGCGGAAGACAGATGACTGAGCATCACTCACGTCTCGTCCCCTGCAGCGTCCGCCACCAGTGTTGCTAACAGCGAGCGTGTCGTTGGGAAATAAACCATTCGAGCGTGTCATTGTTCTTATACATGAAATGCTGACATATTTAAGTATTTGCTGCCAGGGGGTCGGCTGTCCTATGTTTAATGTTGTCACCTGGTGGGAGTGCGAGTGGCAGCGCGTTATCCTGATGAACGACTCGTCACTGGTAACATTGATCAGGTGAACAACTGGTTTATGTTCACCATTTGGCCGACGCCTGGCAGTGGCTTCAGACGACCTTGTTCTTTAAAGTCTCACAAACTGGTCCAGCAAACAGTTCGTAATCAGACCATTTTCATTTGAGAGTGTTCTAGAAAAGCCGTAGTTTTCCATACATCCTTTGCTAACACGGCGCTTTACTTCTTTCGGACAGGTAATGAATAGTTGTCTGATGATGATTACACTACTACAGCTACAGACTGACACAAGTAGTGAACAGTCATCTGCTGATCACACCACCACACAAGTAATTACACACAGGCTTTCTATGTATGCAGGTTGATACAAGTAATTACACACAGGCTTACACACCATGTAAGCGCATCAACACAAAATACGCGAACACAGACTGTTCAAGCCAGGGGCAACACACGTGCACCGATCATAGCAGGACAGAAAGGCAAGCACAAAGCTGAACGACGACTGGAAGATGAGATTATCGTCTGTAGGAGGCTAAGAAGATGCGGGAAGATGACCTCACGTACCTGACGTCGCCCTGCTGTCACCTGTACACGTGTGCCGAACTGATTGCCATGTACAGTCCCTTTGCTGAGCTCCACAGCTGTGTCTGCCATTAACCGACAAGCCACAATATTCACTTTTTAATTAGTTCCTTGGTCGCTTATAATGCCGACTGCTTTATCTGTTTTGAGATGAGTCGTCTGTAAAGTCACCTGTTAAATAACCTGAGCATCATCATCAGGTAGCTGAAGACCAACCTAAGTGACAGTTTGCAAGCTGTTGGTGAGGTTTTAAATGAAAAGATGTTTAAGTTTGTATTTCGAGCAGACAGCTACATCATGATGGTGCCTGGCGAATAAATATGTGAATTTAAGTATCGTTTTAAAGCATATGCATGTTTTCTATACGATAATAACGATCCAATTTTTTTTAAATTCATAATATGAACTTTGTAAGTAAACATGGCAAATGATTTGAACCAAACGAAAAAAAAAATTATCTCGGGCAAAAAAGACTGTAACAGCCCTTGTGGGTACAACATTTTCAGACTTTTCATGCAGCAAGACAGCTGCAGCTTGCTAAACTCCTTATCTTGAGATACAGCAAGACAGCTGCTTGCTAAACTCTTCAGTAGTGTACAATGTAGTGCCGTAAACATATTATTAAAATTTTTGTCTAATGACTCGCTCAAAAGAGGAATACGACAGTTATTTTCTTGTCCACACATTGTTGGATTTGGATCAATAAAGAAAGTTCAGTACGCCATTGAAAATATTTGTTTAGATACTCGTTTGTCTGAATGTGCTTATATGTAAATGGTGACTATATATTAGTGTATTGAGAGTTACCTGTCATACACGGATAGACATTCCGTGTGGGTGTCATCGCCACAGATCATAGATGTCTGTGGTCATCTCAATATAAAAGTGACTTGAAATATTTATATTAGGACATCTTTTTTCAGTCCAGTATCTCTACAAAATTTTCTTGTTATTTAACTGTTCAAAGTGGAATTTTACATAAAAGCAACAGCTTTAAAGACTTTTGAGTGAAATACTAATGCACCTGTTATCTCAGCCAAAACTTTATTTAATAATCGGAGATCTCGTACGCCATTAGCGGGGATCGAAGTGCTGATGTTCGGGAATTGCCCAAATAACCTTGGGGAAATTTGACATACATTTCTGGGAAATTTGGCATGTTTTCGCGTAAAGTCTCTAAACAACAAGCTCATTTTAACTGGCATGAGGCAAACAATCCCCAGCGTCACAGTCAAACGCCCTGGTGTCAATTAAGGTTCCCCCGTTTAAACTCTGTTTGTTTGTCAGATAACGTCAGATAGCAACACAACACGATTTTGATTATTACATTACTACATAACACAACCCTGAACGATAATTTGATGAGCTATAAATTCTCTCTCTCTTTTACGCACGCACACTACACAGATCAATACTTTCATTCCTTTCCTCATCCCTTGTCCCTCCAGAAGGTAAGTGGTAAGCCACCCCATCTGAGCGGCAAGGATAGCCCATATAGTACGGCCAGTTTAATTAACTCTGTTATGTTTGATAGTTTCTATTCTCCTCAGCCTCAACCACAATTTTATTATTAAAACGGATCTTTTTTTAGCAATAAATTTTGTATGTAGGCGGAAGGCTATTACGATATCAAAATGAGTATTATAAATGCATGAGGAAAATTGGTAATTTGGTAAACTTTACTCCTTTTCATTTGCTCTTCTTTCTTTCCTGACAGCTCTTCAAACAAGGTTACTGGCACGAATAAAATGAAATGCCAACCAGGTTAAACAAAATTAATAACAATAAATTTTATCAAATTCCTTCCAAGGGAAGTAATTACACAAATGTAACGAGAACTTCTAGCAGAGTAGCCTATCCTGACACACCGGAAGTGTCTGTAAGGTTGTCTGCACGAAAGTCACGCCGAAGGCTCAGCGTCTTCATGTTTTTGTGTTGTATGCTACCGATAGAGATTGCAACTGGTCGCTAACGATTAACTAAACAGAGTGTTAAGCGAGTTAATTTTATTTAACTTTGCTTGTTAAAATGTTTCGTTTAGCGAGGACAGGAACGCTTCGATCGCTCGAGGTAGGGTCGCTCAAAGTAATCAGTGTATCGTGCAATGATCTTACGAAATAGGTGGCTAACATTTCACAGCAGTTGTTGTAGGTGCTTAATAAAAATATAAGATGTGTTCTTTCCAGACTTTCTTTTCTTTTACATTTTTATTTTTATTCCCAGCAAGACAGCATATCTTCATTCAGTACCTGATTTGTTTTGTAATGAAACGTGTTTGCCAAGTCTTGCAGCAGCTTTAAGCCACAGGGTTAACTGATAAGCAAACAAATGGTTGTTTTCATATAATGAGTTACCAGTCTACGCTTATTATATTTCTTAAACCTCATTTTAAAGTTTCTCCATCATTTTTACTTTTTGTAGCTATAATTTCTGCTTTGAAATGAAGAAAGAACTTAACGTAAGCATTCCATAACAGTTTGCTGTGCTGTAGATTATAATAACTTCACATTTATAAATTCATTCAATTTAAGTTTAAATGTTTCAGTTCTGGCATAATGCTTATCAATTTTATCTTTTTTTAGGGACTGCATTATCTGTGTCAGCAACAAGTGCGACTACGATCACGTCTGCCATTAAACACAGCTGTTTTGTTTGTACCTCAGCAGGAAGCCTGGATCATCGAGCGTTTTGGAAAATATCACAGAGTCCTTGAACCTGTGATTACCACTCTCTTAAAAATTTTAACAACATTACTCTGATTTTCTTGCGGTTCTGTTTTTTATTTTGCTGCTGGGGATTTTTGGGATTGTGCCATGTCATATACTTAAGAAAATGTTTAATCATTTTCAGTGGAGCAGATTTTTTTGTAACAGTAAAATGTTTTAAGTTTGGGTTGGTAATCTTTTACTTAGTGGAACATCATTTTCTGTCAGCACATATTGATTGGAAAATAAAAACAAACAGAAACTATAATTAAAATAGAAATAGTGCATGTCCTCTGCAACATTGATGAGTTTTACCCTTCCGTTTATATGAATTTTCGCTTTAAAGGGCTTGAACTTATGCATCCCAGTTGTGGACTCGATCAAATACGTTCAGAGTCTCAAGGAAATAGCCATTGATGTTCCTCAACAAGCTGCCATCACTGTTGGTATGTTTCACATCCTGCCAATAATCATACAAATTTTGTTCTAGACAGTAAAATAAATGAAATAATTTTTGGATTAAGTCAAAGAAGGCAGAGAGAAACAGCTGATCAAGAAGTATTCATTAATGGACTGCTGACATATGGGGCTAGAATATTTTCAATAACATCATTTAGAATAGCATTGTCAGTGTTGTTCAAATGTCTTATTTATTATAAATTACTACTTGTATGCAGGTACTGAAAACATACTATCGGTAAACAGGACTGAAAGTGTAGAACTAAACAATAAAGATGGTGAGATTGAGGGCTTCAACAAGGCTTTGTTTTGTGATCAAGATTAGCATCCATCATTTTTGTTTTCAGATAATGTAACACTGACAATGGATGGTATTCTTTATCTGAGAGTTATGGATCCTTACAAGGTAATATATTGTTTTTTTCTATTTTCTGTGATTGATTTCTTTTTGTCTTGTCAAAAGTACTTTTAAATTGCTTAGCTGCTTTTTTATAATTTTAATTCCACTCAGTGAAGCAGATAATCTCTGAAAATGTCGAATTGCTTTCTTTGCATAGTCAAAACTAACCCACATTCTTCTAATAAGGTGATAAAAGCTAAGTACATTTTCAGCATCATGTTTTCTTGTGCTAAATTATTATCATCATTGGTATAAAATGCTGCTTTCTTTGCTTTGACCAGCTGATCTATTTTATTCTACAAACTTGCTCTGCTGCTATTTTTTAAAGGCATCATATGGAGTGGAAGATCCAGAGTATGCAATTACCCAGCTAGCCCAGACCACTATGCGATCAGAAATTGGTAAAATTACATTAGACAACGTATTCAGAGAACGAGAATCCCTCAACATTGCAATTGTTGGTAAGTAGTAATAAAAATTGATCTTGTGATGACATGAAGTTGAAGTTTTTTATGACCACTTGAAGATTTCTTGGCAAAGGGCTATTGAAGGTTACAGACAAATTGATGTCAGAAAATGTGCATGTCATGTAAGCAAGCTTTTTTATGTAAAGCAAGATATGATGACAGATCATTTTCAAAACCTTGCAGAACAGTTTTTGTTACTTTCCTTCCAGTTAGTATTTTGTTGCCTGTATCACACCTATAAATATTGTGACATATGTGTATAAGTTGCGTGCTTTTGTAGTGGGGAAGGTGTTAAGTTCTCTTGACAAATATTTTCCTGCTTTAGACAAAAACTGAAGACAATGAGTATCAGCTATATAACTTACATTGATTCTCCACAGAGGCAATCAACAAGGCTTCAGAAGCTTGGGGCATTGTGTGTCTTCGTTACGAGATTCGTATGTATATTAATAAAAAATCATACAGAGACCTACACATTTCTTTCAGCATGTGTGCATTTACATAGAGCATGCTCTATGGCAAATACATTCTTAGCTTTCAGTTATTTTTAACTTTACATTTCTTATGAAAAGGTTTATATTATGCTTTATCATAGATTCTTCATTGAAAACAACTATTTGACCATTGTATTTTGTTTTGTAACTTCAGCTGAAGTTTCTGTGACAGTATTTTTATTCTAGCATAAAGATGAGGTGGCACTTTGAGTTGTGTGTGTGAATGTTAATGTGAGTGGCAAGACTGATAATGCTGTGTCTTGCTACTTAAGATGAGAATGGAAGAGTGATTTAATTGCTGACATACATTTTCCAGGTGATATCAAGCTCCCTTCACGAGTACAAGAAGCAATGCAGATGCAGGTTGAAGCAGAGCGGAAGAAGCGAGCAGCCATATTAGAATCAGAGGGTATCTTTCTCTAAGACAATTTATACTTTTGTTTCTTTTTATTGTTCTCTTTATAAGCTGGACTGCAAGCTTCCAGTTGAAATATTTTCATAAAAATTATTAATTAGATTGTAAATGTGTATGCCTTCAGTTCACCTCCCCTTAATCTGAATAGTATTACCTAGGACTGACACATGTTTGTTGTGTTGAATGATAGGTATACGAGAAGCAGAAATTAACATAGCCGAGGGCAAGAAACAAGCTCGCATTCTCAACTCTGAGGCTTTCAAAGCAGAACAAATCAACCAGGCTCAGGGTAGGTGGGATATTTCATCATTTCTTTTAGTGTACACTAATGCAGTAATGATAGCAACCATTCTTCTTGCTAAACACAGTGCCCAATCAGTGCATGGATGCATGCCTTTTAAAGAATAATTGAAGTACCAAAAATGTTTTTATCTTTAATATTTGCTCTGATTTTAATTGTAATTTTAAGTGTGAAAAATAGTTATTGAACAGTTGTGAAAGAAATTGTTCAAGCATGTAGCTATACAGTCTTATCATATAACTGAATGAATAAATGAACCTATCTTGTGGAACTTAATGAATGAATCACACTTTTCCAGATTAAAGTACATTATTCCTTTTAGATGCAAACTAAGCACTATTGTCATCTTTATATGACTGTATAAGATTATTTTCACCCACAGACTAAATATTACATAATTATTTGCATCTCATCTCAGCTGAGACCTTGCAAGTACTGGCAATTGTTTCTTAGTGCCCTTTTTCGTTTAACAGAAAATAGATTTCAGGGGAAGTAACCATACAAAATTGATTCAGCTTTGGAAAGCAACACTTCTTTTTCTTGTATGAGAGATTGTCTAGTTGGGCCTCTTCAATGTGTTTTCTCCTATTTTGTTATGGCTTTAGACATGTCTGACAGGACCAAGGGGTTGTCCGTTTATTACAGCTTTTAGAAAGAGACTTCAAGATTGGCAACTTGAAATTATGACCAAAGAATATCATGAACTGTATCGATCTTTTTTAAATCTTCCTTCTCAGTCATTGTACATTTATATAGCTTATCAAATGCTGGTGTTAGAAGCATCCTGACCAGATTTAGGTTAGGCATCTCACCTATAAAATCGCATGTCCTAAGACATCTAGTTTGCTCTGTTGTTTTGGATCATAACTGTCCATTCCGTCATGATACTGAAGAGTCAGAATTACATTTCCTCTTTATTTGCCCAGCACACAATAACATACAAGAGAAATTCATACCCATTAAGTTCCGTAGGTGGCCTTCTAGTTTTAAGTTGGCTATGTTACTTAGTAAACAAATGCTGAAATTTTATTCAATCTATCGCTATTTGTTAAGCATTTCAAATTTGTATAGATGCTTCTTGAATGAGAGTATTGTATTACCGGAACAATAGACAATGCCGTTGTAATTATTAACAGTTTGTGTGCATATATACTGTTTATGCTTCTTAGTTATGTATGACCAAAGAGTTAATGTCTGAGTATATTTATAGAGCATTTACCCTATGAAATGGGCTGAAGGTCTACTCAGGAAAGTCTGTTCTTTTCTGTATTAGAGATTGTTCTTGGGTCAAAAACAAAAGAAAAAATCAAAAGTGTCGTCAGTATTGTTTACTTCCATCATAATTGAGTGAAAAAGATTATTTGGCTATAGCTCACAGTTTCAATTTTTTTTCTCAAAAGACAGTTTTCTTGAGTACAATTTTAATATATAGTCATTCAGGCATGTTGCATTTATTGCATCTGATCGTCACTTCTTCATGTTGACTGTTGAAAACACCACTCAGGAATGTAACAAATAATTTATTGTCCAGTGTGTATGTGTGTGTGCTCAAGAGTAGAACTCGATAAGTTTTCCCATTTTCTGATATTGATAGCCTGTTCATGTCGTGTGTGATCACTATGAATGGCTGTCAGCATAATTCCTCCATGTCAGGTGATGCTGAGGCCCTCATTGCCAGAGCCCGTGCAAAGGCAACCTCTGTAGATGTTGTAGCTAAAGCACTTTCACAGAAGGTGGGTATAGGTATACCTATAAATAGCACAAATGTTAATAAACAACTTAGACTTGTTCATTAATAGCAGAGTTGCACTCATAACAAAATGTGTGCATAATCGTTTACAGGTACCAAGCAGTTTTGTCCTATAGGTATTTTCTAAAATTGCACAGATGCTAATCAAACAACACGAGCCACTTGGAATTCTTGTACAAGATATGCTAATGAGAATATATTACACAATACAAAGCACTATTTTTGTGGTGCCATAATTTTTTATAAAGGACAACAAAGCAGAATTAAACTGTTAAAATTAGTTGTTAATGTGGTTTTCAGAATGGTCTGAATGCAGTTGGTATGAATGTAGCTGAGCAGTATGTGGCAGCGTTCAGTCAGCTGGCCAAAACCACAAACACCTTGATTATGCCTTCCAACACTGGTGATGTCTCTTCTATGGTTGCACAGGTCTGAACTCACTGTTGTCATTTTTTATTAGGAAGAAACCAACTATAATTACTACGTTTTTTACATACATCAACCGCAGAAGCTGTTTAATAGTGATGTTGCATTCATGACCCTAGAATTCCATGTTGTGTGCCAGTTTTTCATATTTTTTTATATTCATAAACTTTTATATTACATTATATAAGTACATGCTACATGTATAATGCACAAGGGTGGTCTGGTGGCATCTGTCACCAGTACAGTGAAGATTGGGTGTGATTTGGTGTCCTGGGTTCAGATCTTGTCTCACGCACACTGTTGTCTCTCTGCATGTGGCATTTGTTTACAGGGCCGGCTACTTTTGCCCTGGTCTTAGTTGCTGGTTTAGCCTCAAACAACTGTCCCCTTCCTGCTTTCAATAGTATAATGCACAATGTCTACAACAGTTACACTGTAGAAGCAAAAGGCATATAACTACCAAGCAGATTAAGTTCACATAAATTTATGAACAGTGGTATGCAGTTTCATCAAAGAAACAATAATTCTTTTTAATAATGTCATCAAAGTAATTATTACATATGTATGTATTATTCTGTGCAATGAAACTTTTCTTTCATCCGAACAACTGTCTATAGTTTTTTTAACTTTGTATTGTTTAGGCTATGACCATCTACACCAGTTTGGCCAACAGGAATACCCAGCTACAAGACAGCCAGGAGCTCAGCAGCAGGTCTGGAAGTGGGTCTGCTGGTGACACCGGCTCTCAACAGCTGGATATTGCCGGTGAAACCACTAGTAGCTATGTAGAGAAGGAGTTGAGCAAAGGCTCACGTCAACCATCAGATCGCAGCGACCAGCACTGAGAATCTCCTGTATGCATGAATGGATGTTGTATTGAATATGTTACAGCAAATGAATGTGCACGTGTGAGTACAAGTGATCACATGGTTTTTTTATAATGTGCTGCTGTATTCCAGAGACTGCCTTTAATATTGATGTGAAAGTTTGTTCTGGTGAACACCACTGACAATTTCTATACTCTGCAAAATGTGAATTATAGTGGTGGCAACAAATCTTGACAGTGTGATTAAGATCTGCAGACTGAATATACTGCTGATAGTAGTACTGACAACGTGCCATCAGATTGTTGCAGGCTTTGAATATAGCAGTGCGAACACAATGATGACTGTGTTGTTTGTGTGTGTGTGTGTGAACATTATTGTATCAGCATTATCCTTGTTACAGCATCTCCTTGGTGGAATTGATGGAGAGAAGGGCTTGCTTTATAGGCTCACAAAGGTAGAAGACAAAATGTCTCACACTACCTATTTGTTATGTTGGCAGTGATGAGAAATCATCAAAAGGTGGAAACACTTTATATTCAAGCCAACTGACTATCAAGTAAAACCTGACAAGAATTTCAAGACAAGAAAATTACTTTTTTGGGTTTCCTTCCTCACAAAGCATCAGCTGGAATAGTGATTTTTTAGCTGGACTATACTGACTCAAAACACAAAGGTTTTCACACAATAATAATAATAATAATACACGTTTGCATAGTTTAGCATTACTCTAGTGTCTTACTGTGTTTGATACAACCCCACAAGTGTCATATAAGTATTGACATTTAAGGTGAACCATGCAAGTTGCCAGACTAAAGTTTGTAACACAGATAACAATAAATACAGACAGAATAAGTAAAGACAACTGGTTGCAGGATCCTATCATCATTAGGGAAAGACAAGATCTCACAGTTGTACATTTACATACGGATTTCAGTTATCTTTTCAATTATCAAAGGTTGAGAAACGCTGTATTTGATTCTTCTTTTGTTTCACTTATTTAAATTTTCTAGCGACTTTGTGGTGAAGATGGTTTTGATTTTGTACATGTTTAGCTTAGATATGTTTTACCCCATACATTGGGAGCTGTAACATTCAACCACCAGATTGCCAACATGATATTACCTTCATTATTAACTGATGTTTTAATTTTTAGGAATTGTCACTCATGCCCAACAGACCTGTCTGAAATACTTGAAAAGAAAGTGATACATTATTTAGATCAAAATAATAACTGAATTTGCAGAGTTCTTATTGCAAGAAAAAGAAGTCATATGCCAAGTTTATATTTAAACAGTGCAGCTACATCTAGCGACCTTTTCTCCTTCGTGGACAATAGTCAAATGTCTGAAAACTGCAAGCCACAAAAAAATCCAGCTTTGCTTAAAGTGAAAAGCAAGTCAAAAGTTAAGTTGTGCTTAAATGATAGATACTGATGTGAATCATGTCTGATTAAAAACTCCCCTTGCCCACCTGGGTACCGTACTTTTCACGAAGCCAGAAAGTGTCACCTTGACACTGTGTACCAGTTACTCACCACCCTAAATGCAAATCTTCTACACCAAAGAAAAAAGGTTTGTTCAACCAGAAACACAACTGTAAGCAAGGGTATTTGCTAAAATTGAAGGATCTGTAAATCTTCGATCTTAGACTGCGAATATGTAAAATTAGGTGAAATGGGATAGTCTGGTCCACCATCATCTTTCTCTTCAACGGATTTCCTGATCTCTCGTCCATAATGTACTGTTAAAAAAAGTAGTCCTGGTTCTTTCCCTTGCAGGTACTGCATCCATATAAGGCATATTTAGCACCAGACTGTTTTCTTTCTGTAGACACTGTTATTGTGACAGATCAGCAAACAAATTGAAACAGAGCTGTCACACTGAATGCACATAACCAGAAGTGGGTGATACGGTCTTAGTGAGTTGCAATGCAAAAAAAAGAATGTAGAAAGTATACCTTCTTTCATCAGTATTTTTTTGTGAATGTTCCTACCAACACACTCCAACTTTCACATTTATTTAAAAAATGTCTCTTACAATTATATGCTGGCATGTAATATAAAACTTGTATCAGCAAAGTACAATTGCCACTGGTTAAAGAATGGTAATATTTTTTTGTCTTTCCACATAGTTTCAGTAGGAATACATGAATGAGAGGAATAGATGCTCCCAACCCCGCTTTCTCAACCTTTTACTTGTAACACCTCCCAGACAAGGGGGTGTGCCACACAGGTTGAGAACTGCTGTCCTAACCCATATTTGAATATGGTAAATTTTGTAATAACTGTAAGGTCAAATAAACATAAGTTTTAAACTGTAGAACTATCTCTGTTTCTGCTTTTGCTCTTGGTTTTCCAAATTTCTTTTCTTACAGTGGCTGGAATTTACGGAATGCCGCGTAAGCCAGCAGTGTTTTGTGCTACCGTCTTCCCTTTAAATATTTGCAGGCAACATAATTACAACTATCAAGTCACACAATCAAAATTTCTCACTTGATGGCTCAATGTAAATTATATTTAAGAGAATTAAAAAACCACGAACATAAAGAGATATGAAAGCAATGTAATCACATGAGGAACAGCAAATTATGGTGATACACAAATGCAAGAATTACATACTGTGTAATATATATAGACATTAGAAAAAGAAAATACATTAGAGACAAATGTAAGAGATATAAATGTACACAACTGCAATATACGCATATGGGGCAGAACAAATTATACAAGCTGGTAGCAAAAATTCAGGAGATATATACTACTGTGCAATGTACACAAACATTGCAGATGTTGGTAACAAATCTTAGAGACGTGTACCCAATGTGCAAAATGGTCACATGATATAGCAAACGTTACAAGCTGGTGCTATAAAAATGCTTGAAATATGAAAGTACACACTGAATAATAAATACACAAGTGCACAAGGTTAATTATTTGTCAATGAGAGAATCTAAGTACCATATGTTAAAAGAGCTTGGCGATAAACAGCACTAGCATATGTGATAGTCTTTTGTTCATGCTTTCAAAACGTTATAATAAGCATGAGCACATTACCATAAAAAGTTTCATTGGCATAAACTCAAAGCAGTGTCACACAAACATAATTTTATTAGCTTGCAAGCGAAACAAAAATGCAGAATGAGTTCAGCGGGTTTTTTTTCAAGTGTTCGGTCTTCGGTTACCGTAAATTTAAGAACGTGGAGTGGATTCCAAATCCGGTATCATGGACTGTTTAATACATATATTAGTCTCAGTAGCAAAGCTAGCTCCTAGTTTAGCAAAGCTAGTACCCCCAGGAGGTCCTACGCTTTCATTTCAAGATGGCGGAAGTCGTCGGATTCAAGTTTACAAACGAGAGTTTCTTGTAGTGTGTTGCGCATTTTAGCCAGTATGCAATACATCTCTCATAAGCATGTACAATGGGTATCTACCACATTCACCATAAATCATTCCATTTGGAGTTCTAGCTGTCACGTTCAAAAAACATTTCATAGCAAATAAATGGAATCTCTCGATAATATTGTTGTCTGCACACAGACCCCACCCCTCAGAACCATAAATGAGATTGAACTGGCTGAATTTGTGTACTGAATAGTTTGAAAAACCAAAAAGGATTACAATCTTCTAAAATCAAGAAAGAAGAACTAAAATCATGGAAAAATCTCAAAGAAAAATTATTTTTAACTCTTCCTTAGGTTCTCGACCAACTTTTCCAACAGTTTTGTTCTTTTTTTCTGCTCTGCTAGCATTGCTTCCTGAATTGCTAGGTTCCTTTCAAAATAACTCTGCAGCTCCTTTGACAATTCGTTGTTGGATCTCTTCCGTTTCCTGCACACGGGAATCTCCTGGGACATTCCTTGCTGTTCTTGATAGGGCTCCCTTGTTGGAGTGGCATCTTGCTGTATGTTGGACATCTCAGTGAGAGAAATTACTGAAAAATAAATATAAATGAATTATGACCAATATATGGGCATGGAAAACTCAAATATGTCTGGCCTGTATGCCCATTGTAACTGTGCTCTTGCTGAAACATTGCATGCACGCAAAAAGATCGTAAGTGAACATGTTACATGCATAGACCCATCTCTGTGACAGAACAGACTTTCAAAAGACAATGTTCCTAATGTCACTACCCTCACAGAATATCTGTAGGAGAAGAAACAATAAACAATTAAATACTTGAATTTAAATATGGCTTTACTAAAAGTATGCTTTACTTGCTTGTTTACATTTTAAATGGTTCACTGACCTTTTACGTCCCCGAGTGATGATACTGTGACTGGTGTGGTGACTGAAGGATTTTCCTCCATTACTTCCATAAACAGGAGGGCTGCAAGCTCGACATTCATTTGCGACAGCCTGGCTACAACACTTCGGGGTGAATTCAAAAGTCGCCTCATATCATCTGCCATCTACGACCTATGCAATACGCCACACGTCTCAGCATATGAAGTCTCTTTATTGTTTCAAGATGGCGTTTGCAGGTCCATTATCGAGTTTAATAATAATAATAATAGTGAAGATTTTTATAGCGCATATTCACACTCATAGAGAGTATGCTCTTAGCGCTTAAAACGGGGAAGGGACGTGGACTAAGTAGATACAGAACACAGGGGACGAAAGAAAACGACAGGACTGACAAAACAGATAACAAAAGGCAACAAGTAACAGGAACAGAGAAAAATAGTGATGGGTAAAGTAGCAAGAGGGAAGGGGGAAGGTAAGGACGAGCATTGTGTGGACTGTGTTAGGAGTAATGCTCAAGGAAGAGGTGCGTTTTCAGTGCAGATTTGAAGGATTCAATTGCAGGAAGGTGGCGGATATGGAAAGGAAGAGAGTTCCATTGTTTTGCAGCACAGTAGCCAAAAGTCCTGTGACCATATGTTGTTGTTCTGGTGACAGGAACAGTCAGAGTACGGTTGTCAGAGGAAGAGCGGAGTTGTCTGGCCGGAGAGTAAGGGATGAGAAGTTCAGAGAAATAGTCAGGACAGGAGCCTGCAAAGAAATTAAAACACAGCACAGACAGTTTGTACTGGATGCGAGAACGGACGGGTAGCCAGTGTAGGAAACGAAGGAGAGGAGTGACATGGTCCCGTTTCCTTGCTCTAAGTACCAGACGTGCAGCGGAGTTCTGTACTCTCTGGAGTTTCTGAATGAGGGATGAGGGGCAGCCTGCCAGCAAGGAGTTGCAGTAGTCAAGTCGTGAAAGAACAAACGCACAGACAAGAGTGTTGGTGGCACGTGTAGAGAGAAAGTGACGGATGGCACTGATCTTACGGAGCTCATAGTAGGCAGACTGACAGACAGCTGTAACATGTTTATCAAGGGTCATGTCTGCGGTGACAATAAATCCCAGATTCCTAACAGATGACGTGAAGGTGATGTTGCTGTCGCCCACCTTGATGTGATTGGGCAGACTGACGAGTGAAGGTTGATGTCTTCTTCTATGGCACAAGAGGGCTTCCGTTTTATCATCATTTAGTTTAAGCTTGTTTTTTACCATCCAGCCCTTGACATCACTAATACAAGCTTCTAGAGAGCTAATAGCAGAGTGAGACTCAGCCAGTGGAATAGAACAGTAAAGCTGCGTGTCATCTGCATAGGACTGATGAGACACCTGGTGAGACCGGATGCAAGATGAAAGTGGTTTAGTATACAGGATGAACAGGACTGGGCCAAGTACTGAGCCTTGGGGAACGCCACAGAAAAGTGAAGCAGGGCGATATATCTGACCATCAACTGCCACAGTCTGGGTCCTATCAGTGAGATAGGAGTTGAACCATGAGAGCGCAGGTCCAGAAATCCCATAGAGGGTGTGGAGTCTGTGAAGAAGCAGAAAGTGGTCTATAGTGTCAAATGCAGCAGACAGGTCCAGTAGGGTTAATGGAGAGACATCACCACTGTCAAGAGCAGATAATATATCTGTTGTTACTTTAATAAGAGTGGTCTCGGTGCTGTGGAAAGGTCTATATGCCGACTGAGCTTGTGGGAGAAGATGGTGGTCTTGTAAATAGGCCCAGAGCTGTGTCAAAACTATTTTCTCTATGATCTTAGAGAGAAAAGACAAGTTGGAGACTGGGCGGTAGTTGTTTAGCACATTGACATCAAGCATGGATTTCTTAAGGTGGCCTCACCACCGCATTTTTGAACAGAGATGGGAAAACACCTGACGACAGGCTGACATTTACAATATTTGTGATGGCAGGGAGTATCTAGGCACTCGAGCAGAAGGCTTGTGGGCATCGGATCTAACTCGCAGGTTGTTGCTTTAGCTTTTAGGATAACCGCTTTCACATCGGTCTCAGAGACTGGTAGGAACTTGGTCATGGAGCATCCTGGGAGGACATCACAGGAGATGCTGTCAAGCGCCGACGCCGAGTCTAACGATGATCGAATGTCCGATATCTTGCTGGTGAAATAATCACTAAAAACTTGCGGCAGCAGTGAAGCAGGGTAGACAGTAGGCAGTGGTGTTGCTGTCTTAGATCCAGTCATTTGAGAGCAGATGGCGAAGAGCTTTTTGGAGGAGGTGCAATTAATTATTTGGCCCTGAAGATATGATGTTTTAGCCTCATAAATGCATTTTGAAACGCTTCGCTTTGCAGCATTGTAAATTTCTTTCTGGATGGCGAGTCCAGTCTTCCGCCAAACACGTTCAGCTCGCCGGCGCGTGCGCTTCAGGTCACGGAGTTCAACGCGGATCTGTGAATACCAAGGCGCAAATTTAGACTGGCGCATCAGACGTCGAGACACTGGGGCGTGGTCATCAACTACTCTACGTAAAAGACAGTCAAGTTGCTCGGCAGAGGGTGGTTGGAGGAGCGCCATCTGCAGCTGTGCTTTGAATGCCAGTCTATCAACATTTCGTAATGAGCGAGTGGATCTAAAAACTGGCGCCGATGATGGGCATTTGCGATCCAGTTCGATCAGTACACAGTAGTGGTCAGATGAGAGATCGTGGGAAACATCAACTGACTGGACTAAGTGGTCATCAGGTCGATGTATGACCCAGTCCAGGATGTGATCTCGTTTCTGTGTTGGCTGCGACACGGACTGGACGAGACGAAAGGTGTGCAACATTTCTGACATTTTGACAGTGTCAGGATGAGAAATGTCGAAGTGCACATTCACATCTCCGAGGAGTATGGCGGGTCCAATTAGTGCATTGCTATAATCCAAGAGATCATGGAATTCTGAGAAAAATGTAGAGGCTGTAAGTTTGTTCCTTGCACTAGGAGGAGGTCTGTAGATGCAGAGCATGTGCATCGAGCAATGAGGAGCCGAAGAGGAGACTTGTACAACTTCTTTGTGATGAAATATCAATAAAGACTGTCTGATTATCCCTACTGCTATACTGTGTTATTATGGTCATTTTTATTTATATGAAGGTATGAACATTAACGTTATATGCAAAAATATTCGGTTTATTTTAAAGCCAATAAAATAATAAATCTCCCCTCCCTCCGGTTGTAGCATGGCAATTACCTCCCTTGTCAAACGTACTCTCTGGTGAGTAAGGCGCTTGTGGTCAACACGCGCGTTGGTCGCTCAGACAGCAGCAGCCTCACGTCTGCCACCACGATGTCGGACGATAATACCAGAAGATACGAAAAAATAGAATTTCTGGGAGAAGGACAAGTACGTTTATAATTTCACAGATTTGCTGCAGTAATAGCAATCAGATCGGTCATATTCTTTTAAGATTTTATTATACATGTTATTTTGAGGCATGATTATACTTGTAATAATGTATTGACTTTTTATTATTATTATTGTTTTTGACGAAGTAAAGGGCGATTTGGATTAGAGAAGCAGACAGGAGTGAATTACAATCAAAAAAATTATCTATGTACCGTATAACAACTTTATCTTTTACTTCTGATAAGTCTCTGAACCCAATAGATTGTGCTTTTTAAACACTTCTTTTTGGATCAACTTTCTTGAATAATGCCACAACATAATGCAGTTATGCAAGTCTCATCATGAAAGAGTATCTATAAAAATTATTTTAGCTTTAAAGAGTACCATGCATTGAACTGTAATAGGTGAGACTTAATCACAGGAACAAAAGCATGGTCTTGTCAGGCTGCATAATAATTGCTCCATTATTTGCCTCATTTTCCAGTTTGCAACAGTATACAAAGCACGTGACACAAAGACAGATGCCATCGTTGCAGTCAAGAAGGTAACGCTGTGCGATCATGCTAGATAAAATCCCTTACACTTCCATTTATTCAGTGTTATTTAAATACATATTATTAAATGATTATTAAATAATGGACTGAATGACAGTATTTTAAAAATACTTTTCCAGCAACAATAATAGAAACAGCTGTGTACCTTGCTATTCTAGTTTTTGCTACTTGTTAATTTGTTAGTTTGTATCCTCCTCCTCCCCCTCCCCCTCTCACTGGTTGCCCTAAAAGTCTTCTCAACAGACATGAAAGACGTCAGAATTCAGCTGCTCAACTCATTCTGAGGGCTGAATACTAAGACTGCACTGGCTGTCTGTGCTAATGCTTGTTGGGCATAAACTGTCCTTCTCTGACAGTTCTTTCTCCCAAGCCTTTCACAAGTACAGCTCTGATATTCTGACAGAATACACATCTTCTTTTAATTATTATTACTTTTCGCCCCCAGTGGAACATAGGGTCGCAACTACACCACGCCAGCGGACACGGTTCTGGACCTCCCTCCCCATTTGGGTTCGTGTCATTCCAGCTGCCTCCACCTCGCCGTGGATCGATCTTCTACATGTCTGTCTGGGTCTCCCAACCCTGCGCCTCCCTTGTGGGTTGCAGTCTGTCTAGAGCTTGTCTTGTTAGATTTTCGGCCGGCTTTCACAGGGCTTGACCAATCCAGCCCCACTTTCGCTTCTTGATGTCTTGGCTGTCAGGATTTTGGTTGGCTTTCTCCCACAAGTCTGTATAGGAGATCTTCTTGGGCCATCTGATGTTGAGGATGTGGGGCAGACATCTGTTGGTGAATGTTTGAATCTTGTTGGTGATGGTTTGTCAGATCCACATAGAAGGACAGGCTTTACATTTGTATGGAAGATGCGGATTTTGGTGTGCTGAGATACTACCTTGGAGTTCCAGATGGGTCGCAGGATGTGGAATGCTTGCCTGGCTTTATTTATTCGGCTTCTTACGTCTTCATCTGCATCTCCATCCTTGGTGACTATGCTACCAAGGTATGTGAAGCAGTCGGTCTCTGTAATACATTCCCCGTGTAGTTGGGCTTCTTGCTTCCGAATGGATACCTGCGCATTACAAATGGACATCATCATCATCATCATCTTGCTTGATGTTGACCCACATTACCTGTGTCTTCATGATGTTGATTGTCAGGCCAATCTGCTTCTTCTGAGAGCCGAGTGAGCTTTGTCTGTGCATGTTATTGCTTGTGGGACAACAGGCTGATGTCATCCCCAAAGTTGAGATCCTCAAGTTGCATGGCAAAGGTTCATTGAATGTCTGTGTTGCTGTTAGAGGTTGTTCTTTTCACAAACCAGTCTATGATGATCAGGAAGATTGTCGGCCAGAGCATACAACCTTGCCTTACTCCAGTCCTCACTGCGAAGGGGTCAGTCAGCCTTCCATTGTGGATCACCTGGCATGTCGAGTCCCTGACACACCTTCAGTAACTTTGCTTTTTCTCTAATTATTACATTCTCAGCATTTTCAAGAAAATACTAGGTGTTTTTGGTCTGAGGACCTTTTCTGCTATGCTGCCCTAATGGTGTGGAATTCCCTTTCGTATAATCTTTATTGCATCGACACTACCACACATTTAAAAAATACTTAGAATATGTAAATGTTCAAGAAATAATTTCACCACTTTGTATCTTCCTTAATGTGCTGTAGCTTTTCTTGATGGTGTTTTGGTCGCCTACAATTGGCTCTGTGTGTGTGTGTGTGTAGAATTTCTCCTTGTTACTAACTTTTGGTTAGTTATGCCTAGCTCTGGCACTTGGTCCAGCGCTTGACTATATCGTGCAATTTTCATTAAAGCAATGGCAGTAATAGCTATATAGTGTGTTAAATAAGCTGCTGTGTTGTTTTTTTTAAGGGTGTTGCAAGCATGAAATGTATATTAATCATGAGATAATGAAAATGGCATGTTGATTTCAATTTTAGTGTTGACATTTTTTAGATCAAAGTTGGCACAAGGGTTGAGGCTGCAGATGGCATCAATAGGACAGCTTTACGAGAAATTAAGTTGCTACAGGAGCTGTCTCACCCTAATATCATTGGGGTAAGTTGTTAGATAGTTCGATCATTTTTAAGTTTTGATATCTGTCATGATAAGAAGCATTAGATATTATGGGGGAAGAATACACATAAACAGCTTTTAAGGGTTTTTATTTTGACTGTTTACCGTGTTACGCAAGTCACTGGTTATCATGGTCATGTCATTTAGGTAACCGGTTGATTCAACTAGGGTCAGTTCGACTAAGTCATTTCGTCTAACGGCCGGTTCAGAGATGCGCTATAGCACGCAGATATGTAACAAAGTCGCTCTGACCGTATCGCTCAATACAACGCTGAACACGCAAACATAGCTGAGCAAACACCTTTTTCGTCAGATGTTGTGTGCCTGAGATGCTCTGAAGGAATGCAGCTTTCTGCATTGCAATATCTTTAGACAGGCCATCAAAGAACAATCACCATGTTGGATGGTCACAAAGGAACAGCGAGTGAAGGCTGTGGCACCAACCTTCACTTGCGTTTGTTGTTCTGGTGATCCCTTCAGTAGCATCATCGCGCTTGCTCCATATTGCAGGAGGAAACAACGCTTGTTCGTTGTGATCACCATGACCTGGAAGCCGATGACCTCTGACATATGTATGTTCAAAATAACCCAATAATTCGTCTATCTGGGGATGTTCAGGCATTGAGTTCACCAGTTCTTCCAAGGTGGTCTGCATGTCGTCAACAGGAACAAGTGCTAGAGCAGCGAGGCAATGGACACCAATGCTAATCGCATCATCTGTTTCATATACTAGGCGCATTTCTATCTCAGAAACTTTTCGCAACACACTCTGGCTAAGATGGAAGTAACATCCAGTCACACAGGCATGCAGATAGTGTCGTTGAAAGGACTCCATCGCAGTTTAAAAAACATAACATTTATTTGACTATTACTTTGACATTATCATGGATCAGGCATTACGTATGCAGCTGGTTGCGGGAAATGGACAGTCTTGGGAACCATTCGGCCCTATCCTCACAAAAACAATGAAGTAATTAAGTACACTACTAGAGTTCTACACTAAAACAAAGAAATAGCTAAGTACAGTTCTAGAGTGCTACATCTGTTTTATGGGGTTTTATGTCAATGGTCACTGACCGGTGACACTTCTACAGTCTGACATGCCATGAATAGGGCCTACAACACAATTACATGGCTGCATCCTTATAATAGCACGTATACTGCAAACATCTGTAGATGAATTGGCCCTAGTCGAACCGACCTATAGGGGAACCGACCATTAGACGAATCAACCGGGAATCCATCATTTATGTGGACTTGGATGAGAAATGTCTAATATTATTGTATTTTAATTGTTCATGCAACTTGCTTTAAAAAAATGAAACCTTTTGTACATTGCTTTATTTGTTGTTCATGGAATGTTCTTATTTTGTGAGATACAAATCAGCTTTATTTACACTGTCAGTTGCTTTCCTGTTTATTCCTATTATTATAGCATATTTCCCTCCCATGTTGATTATTGTTTCATCACTTGTAATTTTATATGCTGTACCATAGTGGTATGATTTAAATACTCAATAGTATTACACATTTGGGTGTGTTTCTATTATTACTTTTTAAAGTGATGTCGTGTTTAGCTCTGTCACTTTAATTTTTTTCTTTTTTAAGGGAATGTCAACGATCTAAACTTTTCATGTTGTCCTGTCTGTTCCAGCTTCTCGATGTATTTGGCCACAAATCCAACGTCAGTCTTGTCTTTGATTTTATGGAAACAGACTTGGAGGTTAGTTTGTTCTCATTGCATATGTTTTGTTGGTATGCTGTCTACATATTTATCAGTTTTTGCAATAAAATGTTATTTTGTGATGTAAAGTTTCATTTACTGGCTTAAATATATTGTTAAATGTCACACTTAAATTTCTTTGTGTTAACATTATTAAATAATCAATATTACAGTCGGACCTCGCTAAGTCGAACTTCCCTAAGTCGAAAACCTCCCTATCTCGAATTAATTGTTAGGTCCCAGCCAAATTCCCTTAAGAACAATGTATTTTAGATCTCCTTAACTCGAAGATTTTTTGGCTTCCAACCTCCGTAAGTCGAATTTTGAGTCATCACCAACCAGACGCAACTATGTCTCGAACTGTTCCAAACTGTCTCAAGAAAGACACTTTTATCCCATTTTCCTTTCATCTTTGTGTAAAAGGTTCGTTGCGTGCTCAGTTGCGCAGTGGACAACTAACTGACTCTCACACCAGTCCCCCCCCCTCCCTTTGAAGTTGACCGACTCAGGGGAACTGGCCGACACTAGACTTTTCCCACGGCCACTTCAAGTCGGTGAGCCGCGCATCACTGGTCAAGATTTATGGCCACCCGCCTTGACAATCCTTTCAGGCGGTGGCGGTGGTAACTTGACCAGTGGACCGTTGGTGGTTCACACGCAAACTTACTGTGAAAAATACGTTTTCTACACTTTGTCAGTCTCTTATCGGGATGAGCACTGAATAGAGTTCGTGTCGGTGTGGTTTTTCCCGTGCGGTACGTGCCGCGGAAATCGCAGTACATGTATCCATATAAAACGATAATACTGTATAATTAACTGTTATAATACAGTAATTAAGCCGTAAAAACATTGTCCTTGATTAACCTGCGCCTATTACGCCATTTTCCCTAACTCGAAAACTCCGTAAGTCGAATTTTTTTTCGGGTCCCTTTGAGTTCGACTTAGCGAGGTCCGACTGTAATGTGTTAATTACATTTAAATTTCATGGCATTGGTCAATTCTGTTAAAATAATTAAGCTGTTATATGTTAAATTGCTAGTGCTGTTCTTTTATAAAGGTATTACTAATCATATATATGAATACTTGTGTTGGCAGTGTGGTCGGTAAGAGCTTTAGTTGTACAAAATGTTAATGAGCTGTAAAAATTATATTTCCATTGCTCAGATCATCATCAGAGACACAACCTTGGTTCTGACAGCACCACACATTAAGTCATATATGCTACAGACCCTGCTTGGCCTGGAGTATCTCCACGCACACTGGGTGTTGCACAGGGTATGATTATGACATTTATATTTTTAGGAAATGGATTGCCCAAGGCAATACTTTCCACACATACACATAGCTGTGCTGTTGATGGTTGTTGAATGTCTACCTATCCAGTAACAGAAGCATAGGAGCTTGTGAGACAAAGTCAAGTTTTCCATTAACATAGTAGGAACAGACGGATGGGTGTAGGTACAGTTGCTGAGTGTTTGTATTTACTTGCCAGGACTTGAAGCCCAATAACCTTCTCATCAATGACAGTGGCGTGCTTAAGATTGCTGACTTTGGTCTTGCCAAGTTTTTTGGTTCTCCCAGCAGGATCAACTCGCATCAGGTGGTCACAAGGTATTCTTCTTTGTGCTCAAACTAGTGAAATGAGCGCTTGCTGTGGCTTACAAAAGTGCACGTTTATGTGACACTGATCATGTATGCAGTATGTTATTACATTACAGTATAGTCATCTACAGCTCAGTAGATCTCCAGATTACTAGGTGATTGCAAGCACTTACATCATGTACAGTCCTCAGTTTATTAAATTCTAGTATGCTAGTTTTTAAAAAATATACTCATTAACTTGTAAACTTATGATGTGAACTTATAATGTGTTGCTTGATATCCAGATTTAAATGATTTATTTTTAAGAGGTTTTTTTTCCAGTTGATTCGATAACTTAAACATGGATTCATAAGAAAGTCCAGTTTTTTTTCTAGTTTTAGAAGCCATGTTGCATACCTTAAGCACCACATATGCACACTGCGAAGAAACACTAAAAATGTTAATTGTTGAGTGAGTTCTTACTCATTGTCTACAATTATGTGAGCTCATACTTGTTGTCTAATGTCAAGTGAGTTCATACTCATTGTCTGAAGTTCATACCTGTTGTCTACCTCGCAGTCCATGTTACTTGGATCCTATTTGGTGTTTGGTTTTTTCTTTTTGTATTTGTCTTTATTCATCACTACTTACGTTCATCCTTCTGCTGTTCATGTGTTGTTTGTTTGTTCTTTTGTCCCTTGTATGTTGCTCATGTCTTGTTTTTGTTCTTAAGCGCTAAGAGCATATTCCTTAGGAGTGTGATTATGTACTATAAAAATTTTGCATTCATTATTACTATTATTAAAGTAAAGTGAGTTCATACTCATTGTCTAAGGTAAAGCAGATTCGTGATGATGTTGTTCTATATGCAGGTGGTATCGGTGCCCAGAACTCTTGTTTGGAGCTCGTCAGTACAGTACAGGTGTGGACATGTGGGCTGCAGGTTGCATTCTGGCAGAGTTGTTAATACGAGTGAGTAATATCTGATTAATGTAATGTCCTACCAATTAAAGTCTTAATCTGTTATGCAGGCTTGGTATCTTTCCTTCTCTAAGCTTAGCTCCTTCGTGTAGGTAGTTATGTAAATGCCTGCATATCTAAGCATGGCCATGAGTTGTTTGATTTCCATGAAATTGTCTCAAATTTTAAACCTCATGATGGCATTTAATAATCTATGGCAATGCCAATTTCTAGATGTGTTGATAATTATAAGATGTGAATACCATCTGTGATCCCTTCTGAAGCACACACACATGCATCAGATTTACTGGGTCATGAAAAGCTATACGTATCATCATTTACAAACAAGTCAGTAGTAAAGCTTTTGAAATGTCAACTTGCAACACTGAGAATTATCAGTGATTATTTTGTGTCTGCTGCAGGCACCATTCTTACAAGGAGACTCTGATCTGGACCAACTGAGTCGGATATTTCAAGTTCTTGGCACACCATCAGATGCAGATTGGCCAGTATGCTCTTTGCCTGTTCCTTATGTTAATTTCTATTGTTAGCGGTAGTGTTATTTTATCACCTGGGGGTCTTGTTTTTCCACCCTGTCAATGTATTTTTTCCTTCTCTTGCCTTGATATAGCCTTAATTTCTGACATGGTGTTAAACTCAACCAACCAACCAACCTTGCAGTTTGCTATTGGTTCCTGCCATCAGATGAATGTCAGTGTCATCTGCAAAGCAAAGGTTGCATAGAGGCCTCCAGCCAATATAAATGAGGTGTGATGGTCATGAGGTGTTTATTGCATGATGTTCTCCAAAACGATGTCGAACGGTACAAGTGATAAGGGGCATCCTTGGTGGTCACCGATTGTTGTCAGAAAGAAGTCTTCCAGATGGTTGTTGATTAATACTACATTCATGGAGCTCTGGTATAGTGCTTTGAAGCCATTTTTGATGTTGAACTTATGCATCACATTCCACAGCCCCACATGCCATACTCAAATGCCTTTTTAAAGTCAATGATGGCGTTGTAGATGTTTCTTTTTATTAAAATGCAACAGTTGAAGATCTGTTCATCTGTGGTCCTTCGTGGTCCAAACCCAGCGAGTTTGTCTGATAGCAATTCCCTCAGTGGGGGGTGATGCCATTCTGGAGTACTTTCACCATCAGTTTGCTTGAGTGGCTAATTAGACACGGGTTTATAATTTTGGCTTTTGGGTGTGTCCTGAAAATGTAGTGCCAGAACTTTGAGAACACACTCAGGCAAAACATTGCTCTCAAATTTTTTTTTAATACTTCTTGGTCGAATCATTTAATGGAATTATTACCTTATTATTGCTTGTTCGCTATCGTTTTGTAAAGTAATTTGAGAAATTTGCAGGTCTCGAGCACATTAGCTCTTGTTGTCCTTTATTGTGGACCAGTGATGTAAATTTCCTGTTTGCTGTGGCAATAGCAGCTATCAATGCCCACTTACATAAAAAGAACTAAGATTCATTGTGCTGATTGTTCTTATTTTTTCCTGTTTATTATTATTATTATTATTTTAAATATAATTTTTCCCCATTGTGGTACAATGCAAAAGCCAGTCACAGTAAGATAGAGTTTAGCGAGGGCTATGGCTTGAGATACAGTGCTTTATGGGCAAAGTAAATATTTACTCTTCATGACATTATTTAACTTTTTTTGCTGCTACAAATTACAGTTGCTTCCAACTGATCTGTGTGTGAACAGTTTGGATTTTGAATTTTGCAGGATATGAAAAATCTTCCTGACTACATCCAGTTTCGACAATATCCACGGCAACCATTGAAGGAGATCTTCATTGCAGCTGGCAACGACTTGCTTGACATGCTGTCAGTCATGTTATCCATGGATCCACTCAAGCGATGCACCGCCACACAGGTAATTAGTTGACCTTTTTACTTCCAAGGTCAGCCACAATGTTCATGACATTATCTTTTATTTCTGAACATTAGCCATAAATAATTATTTCACTTTTCACTTTATGAAGGGCATCCTTAGGGATAAATTGAACTTTGGGTTGGGAGGAACATCCGTGCAAAAGCTCTTTTTGACAAAGTTGATTTCAATGTTCTAACACAGTTGTAAGGCATGCATGCTTTCCTTTAAGGCACTCAAGATGCCATACGTCAGTAATAAACCACCTCCTGCATTGGGTCATCAACTGCCTCGGCCAGGCTCAAATAAAATTGTCAACAAGGAACTGGAGGCACATCGAGCGGGTATAAAGCGGAAAATGAACCCTGAGCAAGGTGAGTCTCTGGCACTCATGGATGTTTACAGTTTATGGTTAAATGTGTAACTTGCTGATATCATTTATATTTATGAGGTATGCTGCTAGCTTTTAAACATTTTATCGTATAATATACTTATTGGTATAAACAGATTATTCATTAAGCATTCTCTGAAATGATGGCTTACCAGCAGTTCTTACAGAGATGTGTTTTAAGTCAGATAAAGATTTTTATTTGGTATTAATTAGACTGGTGGTGGTTGAGATCTGTTAGCAGTTTCTTTCAATAGGAAATGGTTTAGTTGTTTATTATTTATTTTAATGTTGTAATTATATTTTTTCCAACAGATCGCAATCTGGCTAAGCGCCTTCTGTTTTGACAATTCAGGCAGTAGTGACCTCTGATCTCTCATAAACCTCAGGGACAGAAATGTGTGCCATCACGGGTGTGTCAGCATGTGTAGACATGTATAGACATGCACGCCCTTGTGTGCATCTACATGATTCTTCCAAGAGATAAGTGTAGCGCATGTGGTTGAAGTCAACCACATTCTTTCTTTGGGGAGTTGAATCTGGCAGGATTAGTGAGTCTGTGTAAAGAGTAAAATGTATGTTGTGCACTGATTAAGAATAATTGTATTTCGGCTCTCATCTCTGCTGTGGAGGTACTAGGAATGATTGTATGCATGTATACATACAGACTTGAATGATAGTGTGTGTGTGTTCAGAAGACTTGAATGGCTGTGTGTGTGTGCTTAAGAAGACTTAAAATGTCACAGACCTTGAAAAGCTCTGTGATATGGATGTGTAGCTTAGGGAGTAATTTGTTGTCAGTGATGATGACAAGTCATTGCTCCTATAGCAGAGGACAAGTATATACACTGTGCGTGCAGGCGGGCTCGATTTTTATTGTACAGGAAACTGACTGTTGCGGCTGTGTTTTGACAAATTTCATCTGCCTTGGTGACCATTGTTCATATTGAAAAATGGGTCACTAAACTACCAAATTGAAATAAAATGTTTTTGTATGTGGACATTTATAGCAATTGGTTGTAAATAACATACTTTGCTGTATAAATCATGTAAATGTCATATTGTGCAGTATAACTGGCATTGCAGTCCACATGATGTTTATTTTGCATGGTGTGGTGTGATGTGCACCGCACAGTTTGTCCACAGTGGATGTCCAATAGTGTGCAGTTGGTTTCCAGTGCACATTAACAGATCAGCAGTGTGTCTCTACACTGTGGTGTCCTCATGCATGGTGGCTGATAAAAAATATATCTGTACACTGTGGTTGCCATCTGTATGCATGAGTAAAGCAGGCGAGTAAAATGCAGTGTGCATGTGAGCTAGGAATATTACCAGGCACAGAATACATCAGACTTTTTTTTTACTTTTGCTATGTTCAGTTATGAATTGCAAAGGAAATGATACAATTTGTGGTCTCAACATCCAGCTTGTGTTAGTCTGTTCTGTCCGCCTAGCCAACTGACCTTCCATACATATTCACATATTCTGTTGTGACTGACCTGCTTACCTTGCCAGTTCACCTTCTGTACATATTCACATATTTTGTCGTTTTAATGATCGTTTCATGTGTCTTGCTCTGTTGACCCATTGTGTCCTGACAGACCTGCAGCTGTCAGCTCTTATGTTTGCCAAATCCTGCATCTGTCAGCTGTTATTTTCTGAAAATTTTGTAGCTGTCTGATGTTACAGCCATCAAAACAAATCTTTCAACTATCTACTGTTACGTCTATCCTCAAATCTGGTGATGGATCTATACATCTTCAAATCCTCCGGCTGTCTGCTGTTCCTCTTCTGTCTTATGCAACTAGTGGTTCTGTAAGCTTTGAAGTTGCAGTCATCTAACCTCGACTGTTGTTTAGAGAAATCCCAGGTGACCGGCGACTGATTTACAAGAGGTCTTCTCTTGCACTTCTGTCGGTGTCACCATTCAGGCTGCTCATCTGACATCATATTAGCAGCCTACTCACCTGACCTCATGTTACATGGTTCAAGAAGCCACCATAAAACATCATGTAACCTGACTCGAAAGTAGCTTTTAGTCCCACCTGCCAGAACACATCAGATAACACTTAGCTCTTATCGTCCTACTCTTACCTGTCAAAAACCATCAGGTAACATGAAACACATTTTACTGACAGTGACCAGAGTAGCACATCCTCCCGCTATCCAACCACTGGCCTCGAGCTGCCGTCAGTTTGTCCGCCCCTCCCCCACCCACGTGGCCACTGCCCACCTCAGTGTTGTGAGCCATCAGAACTCGCGCGGGCGGTGAGGAGGGCCGTAACTCAAACCACTCTTCCACGTTAGACGGTGAGGAGGTGGAGCAGGCGGGCGTGACGTCAGCCACATTACCGCCAGCGCCGCCTGAAGGGATTGTAGGCGGGATAACCCGCGCGTTAAAGGGCGCGCACTCAAGGCGTGTAGGCAGCTGCACGCGCGGTCGGCCTCGTAAAGCCAGCAATGTGACGACGAGGCGTGAAGACTAGCAGACGACAGTAAATTGTCGGTCCGTGTGAAGACAGCTGCACGTGTCGCCAAACTCACTCTCATCTATCAACACCAACAAGTGGAATGGCGGGGGAGGGGTGGGGGCAACCAAAGCTAATGCAAGGAAAGAAGACAGTACAAGTCAAACGAATAAAGGAAGGAAAAATGGTAACAATGGCGGGGGGAAAACAAACAAGAGAAGAGGGGTCATTATGTCTGGAAATATGTAAGGGAAAAACATCAGAACAGAATGTGTGATGTTAGGAAAGAATAAAAGAAGTTAATGTCAGACAAAAATAAACAAAACGTCAGCAAAGAATACAATGAAAAGAAAGAAGCAGTGTCGCTGTCTTGCCAACCCCGCCTCTTGACACACGTGGCGGAAAGGATGAACCCCAAGATGTAATAGTTGGTATGTCCTCGTGATGTCGCCATTCTCCTGGAACTGTACCGTTAGGTCAAAATAAAGAACTTGTCATGAAAGAAGCATAATGCCACAAGAGTGTCATGTCAGAACAGAATCGGTGTCAAAGCAGGAAAGAATAAATGTAATGCAGTGAATGAAATAGAAGCAAAGTTGGAAACGAAGTGTAACACCAGCAAAGAGAGTAAGTGTAATGCGAGAAACACAAGACAACAATGTTGTATGTATGCAAAGCTATAAAATATATATATCTGACGTGTGGCACAGATTCCTCAAGTATTTTAGCAGTTGGCGTCTTACAAATACGTATTGTGCTATTCACACCGTAAATTTTACAACTTTTCTCATGTTGCGGATGTTCTTCCCTTGTCTCGCAAAGTGCCAAACAGCAACAGCCTGAAACTTGCAGCAACCCCCTCCTGTCCCTCTCCAGCCTGCAAGACGCCTCAGGTGTTCATTGATGACAGGTACTCTTAGAAGCCTCGTAAAATTGTTAGCCTATCGGAAAGACGAACGACCCGGGGTGTGGAGAAGAGCACGCGCCGACGGTGAAAACGTTTCACGCGGTGTAGTCGGCGCCTGGCGTTGCCTCCACTCTGCTCGTGTTTAGCCATTGTTGTTGGACCTCGGCCTGTTATCAATGACTCGGGGAAGGATGATTCATCTTTACAGAGTGCCGCACGCAAAGTGTCCCAATTATACGCCCACCGAGCGCCATTGTTTTCCCTCCCTAGCCCCTTTTGCAAATTCCTGCGAAATGTTTGTACCTGCTATTCTTCCGACAATCTTGTGAGCCCAAACCTGAGCAACTTCCGGTGTAATCAAGAAAGTTATTAGCGTGGATCTTCGCGATCCCCATCCTTTCCGCTCCTCACGCGCCGTGGGAGGAATTTAAGTCCACCGTGGGCAGTGTCGTGGCTGGCGCCGACGTCTGGAGGAGGAGGGAGAAGTAAAAAGACGCCGGCTCACCTGGGCGCCGCAGCTGACGAACGAAGGTGATGCTGAGTAGCCAGGCGCCGTCACCTGTCTTTTGCTCCAAACACTTTGTCAGTCTCTGTCGCAGAGGCGAGAAGCTTTGAAAACACCTGTAGAGCTCAAGGCAGACAGTTGCCAGAGACCAGAGCATGAAAACAGCTTGACGGCGGGAGGTTTACGACCACATGATTGGGACAAGAAAAGAGTGTTTCTTGGCCCAAAACAGGGGGAACTACTTGCAGTGACTCTTTATCGTCGCTCCTGTACTCGGAGTACCACTCGGGGTCACACTCTCTGAGGGCCACCGCCATCATGTGCTGGTCGCATGGCCGTCGCGCTCACGGCCTTTTAAAGATAAAAAGAATTTCAAACTACTGACGCTCGATTCTTGCATCGAACCGACTTCGACTCCCGTAAGCAGCAGCGCGCAACACAAGCAACAACGCGCAACACGAGAGACAGCGCGAGAAGCCTCGTGCAACGGTCACGTGACGAGCGTGCCGCTGCTTTCATTGGTCGTCGCTGTGTGTGGCTGCAAGTTTTAATTTGTTGTTTGTCTACCAGTTTGATCCAACTTTTAATACCACCGGGTGCCGTCGGGGTGAAGAAACTGTAAATATCATTGGTTGTCATCAAGGAGCACTGATTCGTCTGACAATCAGCGCCTTTCATTATCGCTGGCTGTCGTCACGATATATCAGGTGTGATTACCATTACCGTGGGCTGTCGTCACGATATAGCAGGTTTGATTACCATTATTACTGGCTGTCGTTTGGCTGTCGTCACGATATAGCAGGTTTGATTACCATTCACGCTGGCTGTTTTCACTACACCGCAGGTTTGATTACCACAAGTTGTCGTTAATATATAGCAGACGTGATCACGACTGTCTGTTATCAGTAGATAACAGGTTTGATTACCACTGACGGTTATTGTACAGAAGGATTTTCAATACGGAGTATCTTGTGTGTGCAGCAAGTTTAATAACAGCTGTTATATTTCACAAGATGCTTGCAGCCGCATATCATCAGCTATGACTGTGTTTGTGTGTGTGTATACCACGTGATTTGTGCTGCTGTCTGACGGATCGCTCCGTCTCTGACAAGACACTGGTGGGATGGTTCTGTTGGTCAGTCTGTTGCTCGCAGGTCGTGTGTGATAATCAGAACCCGTCAGCCAGCATCAGCCCAACATGGCGTCCTTGGGAGTTGTGATGCTTCTAGTGCTAGCGGCGCATGGATCTAACGAGGTGGAGAGAGCACGCAAAAGGGATAGAGATGACATGGGCCTCATCTGCCCTCCATGTCACCAGATCCACTGCACCACCTGGGATCCCGCGGACCTTGGGTGTGAGGGTGGGGTCACGACGGGAGTGTGTGGGTGTTGTCCAGTGTGCGCTCGTACTGCCGGACAAACATGTGGTGGCGACCTGGCGTACCTGGGCAAGTGTGACCGAGGACTCACCTGTCTACCACCTGCCCCTTCCACCGGACCACCTTTGCCAAGATACCCGCTACAGAGGGAAGAGCCCGGCATCTGTATTAGAGGTGAGTTGTTGTTACGCAATGTTCCCTCGTCTCCTTCTTTGAACAAAACCAGTGAAGACTGCGGTGCCAGACCCTTTTAGGTATTAGGATGACTCTAACATTTCCTATAAGGTAGACATAGGAGAGACATAGGAGAGACATAGGAGACATAGTACAATGTATCAGTAGTAAGAAGTGCAGCATGACTGAAATCTTGGGCACAGTGTAGCTACGACTTCAGTAAAGCGTTGATGTAGCGTTTAGTGCACCACAGCTATAGTGTGAGCCCCAGTATAGTATAAAATAATATTTGTGTAGTGTTAAGTGAGATGCAGTATTGAGAGTAAATGTAGTATTCATGACAGTGTGGCTGTAGTGTTAAACACAATATGCCTGTAGCATTCATTATTATTGTGTGAGCTATAAAACTTTAATATTAAGTATTCAATGGTTGTAAAGTATGACTTCAGTGTGATTCTGTTTGTAAGGGTTAGGGTTATGTAGGAAGCAGGTTTGGGAAAGTTTTCAATAAGTAGAATCTTCTGCTATCAACTTTATGGCATATTCTGTCTTTTATGTACAATTTATTCCTAATTATATTCTGTACTGTAGCAATTGTATTGTAATTTGGTAAAGGCAAAGAGCATAACAAACATTGTGCTGTAATTTGGTAAAGAAAAAAACGCATAGAAAAGATGTTACTGTAATTAGTAAAGACAAAGAGCACAACAAACATTGTAATATAATTTAGCAAAGATAAAGATAATAACATGCATTTTACTATAATTTGTAAAAAGAAAAACAACCCCAAAGGACTTCTTTCTAATTTAGTAACGACTAAGTACAGCCCCAAAGTAGTGTACTATAATTTGGAAAAGGCAAAGATCCTCGAGGACTACACTACAATCTGGTAAAGGTAAAGAGCTCTCGATAAAAGGTGTTGTGGTATGGTGTAAAGTCCATTGTTTGCGTGCTGTTTCCTCCGTAACCATTTATTTTGGATAAAAGTGCCACAAGACCATGTGCATTCTTCCTGCTATGGGAAGTTCTGAAGTATTTTTGGCTGGGCCATTTTGATTGGACCATGCTGCTTGATGGGAAATGAGAAGGAGTTCAGTATAAAAATAGTTAAAATATAAAACTTAACAAATTTCCTTAAAGGGCAGTGTACCATAATTTCACAAAAGACTAAAAGACAGTAACTATAATTTGGTAAAGGCAAAGATATCAAAGGTCAATGAACTGTGTGTGGTTCGCCGTGTCTCACGCTGGGCATGTGAACATGGGCCCATCTTTCTCATTCTATCGCCATATACCTCCCCTGATAAATGAGGAGAGACTGGAGACGAACCTCGATCTTCCACTCGGACATTGCGCTGTAGCCTCCCCCCCCACCCCAAGCTATACGTCACCTGCAACTTTGACACAAAAAAAGCATCAAGGGTTCTGACGGATTGTCGGCGCGAGACTTTGAGGTTGGGGCTGGGGAAAGAGGGGAAGGCGGGTTGGAGGGGGGTTTACCTGTAAAGATGCCATCTACGACTACATCACGTGACACGTCACACTTGTTGATGTCCTCACTGAACTCGCAAGTCTAACCTCTCAATGCATCCAGTAACCGTGTCGCAAAGTCCACCTCAATCATTGTGCATGTAGGTACACTAACCCTTGACAGGTGCTGGCGGCCTGGCCTGCCAATCAACAAGCCTGATGACCTGCGTATCGCCCGCCTGGCTTTCAGCAGCCTACACGTCGCAACTAATGCATTTATCGGCGAGTCTGCATTCTGTGCTCCGCTCACACATTCCTTGCGATTAGCTCCCTTTCCACTCCCACGCTCCCCCCCCCCCTCAGCTTTCCAAGGCGCCCCCCTCGCATCTAGCTTTTCCGGTGGGAGGAAAACCGAGCTGCAAACTGTCGGGTGTGGGGTTCAGCCGGGTGCGCCACGCACGGCCTCGTGTGCTTGTGCACCCGCCTTCACCCACGTGCAGACACAGCTGACTGCGCATGCTCCTCAGGGACGTGAGATGTCGAGCGTGAACATGGTGAGATCCGGCGGACGTGTGAGGCTCAAAATCACGTGCCCCACTCCTCTCTCTGTCGCCACACACACACACGCACGCATAAACACTTTCTCTCCACACACAGATGAACACGTACTTTCTCTCTTTCTCTCTCTCACACACACACAAGCTGTTTCTTTCTCGTGCACACTGTCTCACACAGACATTTTTTTTCTATCACATACAGATTCTTACACACAAAACCCTGTGACACACTCTTACAAACTCTCGCACACTCACGCTTACACACACAACTTTCTCTTACGCTTTCGCACACACCCACCCACCTATGTATATACCCACCTACACACACACACACACACACACACACACACACACACACACACACACACACAAAGTCGCGCACAATGCATGTAGGCCAATGCCAGACTTTATTTCACTTCACCTTTTACTTTTTCAGTTTCGCCAGTTCCCCCTAAGCCCTCAAGATGTCAGTTGGACACATATATTTGAATCTTCGAACAAATTTGCCGAATGTTTTATGTAGCCATCATGCAAAGCCGTCGTGTAAACAATTTGTATAGCCGTCATGGAAACACTTTGCGGAAGTGGTCAAACATGTTTGTTTATATTTGTCCAGGTAAGGAGAGCTTTAACCCTCGTGTATTTTCATGAATGCAGACACAAGTGCAGCCACACAATTTGTTGCCAAAAAGTCGTACGTTAGGCAAACATTCAGCAGAAGTTGTAGAATCAATTTGAGGCTAGTGTCTTCCACACGACCAGCGTCAAGAGTGAGAAGCAAGACCTTCTCTCAGTCAACTATTGACAGCTCACTTGCCTTCACATCAAAAGGTTTTTGTAAGGATTAGAATCAGAGATCAAGTTAGTCTCCTGACCTTCTGGTCGTCGGGAAGCGAGATCACGCTTTTCTTGGGATGAGGGGGTTAGCTGTTTGGGGGAGCAACGCCCGCTCTCCCCCTTCCTGCCTTTTATTTCCCAAGCCACTCGGGGTCAGCAAGGGAAAAGCACACTCCACCATCACGGGTATCGAACCAGAAAGTGTGTGCGCCCCACCCACCCCCCAACCTCGGAGGTCTATACCGCGACTCACGGCTTGTAAACACCCGCTTTCTTTGTTAAGACCGAGGGCCGCCGCAAGTCGGTGAGGTCACCATGACGCAAGTCAGTCTGGGAGGACTGGTTGCATGTCACGAGCATCACGTCGTGTGACGACCGATGTTGACTCGCCTCCATTTTCTCCGCCATCGTGCCGTGCTCATCGACGTCCTGTAAATGATGGACGTGCAGCCCCCACTACCCCTAACTCCCCGCTGCCCCACCCATCGCCACTATCTAGTCGAGCAGCACGTGCATTATTGTCGAGTCAGTGGCGCGAGAGACCGCGACACCCAGGCGGTGCAGGAAACCGTGAAATGGCCTTAGGTAGCTCAACTGCTGGGTAAGATGGCTATACGGATGTTGCGGTCGTTTAATTAGAAGCAATTTGGCTGACGGCGGCATACCAATGAGTTGGCCGTACACTGCTGGACCCAAGGCTCTGACCAGGATTCGTCTCCTTCATTGACGGCGTGTGCTTGTGACGTCACTTTGGACACCATCAGGTGCATAGTAGGCGGCCAGTGGTTTTGAACCAACAGGTGATAATATAACCTCTTGACCCTGTCACCCGTGACGGGCAGCTAATCTGACAAAGGAAGGTAAAAAAGGTTCTGACAAGGTAGGGCTAATCTCCTCCCTCCATTTTCTGTCTCAGACACAACGAACCACTTATGAGTAAATAGTCAATCCCTGTAAACCTAAGAATACAAGGTAATGGGACTTGACTCGTTTACAACAATGACACCCGAGTCTCCTCCCGCACGCCCTCGTCCTCTGTGTGTGTGTGTGTGTGTGTGTGTGTGTGTGTGTGTGTGTGTGTGTGTGTGTGTGTGTCAGACACACGGGGTACACTACAATACCGGGAACATAGGTAACACGGAGAGTGATGTAACACTGCCCGCTCTCTTGCAGAAGGGGAGGTCACCAGTCAGCAGTCTGATGCTGCCCCCAGAAGGCCCTGTCGCCCCAAGTGCACCCTCCAGTACTGCACGCGCCACCCGCGTGCCATCTGCTCGGCAAGGTGAGGACGGCGTTGTGTAAGGTACAGGCAAGGTATGTGTCAGCTGAGAATACACTAACTCGCTCAAATATCATGTACATCTTTAGAGACAATTTAAGCATTAAAATATCGCTTTCTTCTGAATGTCACAAGAAATATGAAGTATAATAAGAGCACAAAATGGAGCTAAATGCGAGACTAAACTAGTTGTGTACCAAGTGATGTGAAGACAATGTTGTTACAACGCCTGCAGGTCATTGACTACCAATGTCAATTAATCCTCTTCCATCTAGGAAGCACGAATCTTTATACCTTGCCATATTCCGTCAACAAAAAAGGGAGGGGGGGGGCCTTGTTGGCATTGAAGGTTTATTTTAAACTATAGAATAAGCCCCTATCTTGGCTGGTCTTGAGAAAAAATGACCCCTTAGGGTAAGTGAATAAACTCAGTAGTAGAATGTCAAACACCGCTCCTGCAGCCATCCAACATAATGTGGCCACGTCATCCACAGTGAGTGTCGCTCCTCCTGGCTCCTGTCAAAACACCAGTGAGTGAAGAGTTATGTACCAACACGTTCAGCCCAGTTCAAGTATTATTTTGTCTTGTACAAAGACATTTTCTGGTCTTGTCACCCTGTAGATTTGATAATGGAGTCAATTCACTTACAGGCTGGGCTCAGTCTACTTTCTCGACACGAAGAACAGTTTCACGACTAATGAACTCAAGACTTTGTTTCCCTGTAACCACGGAGGATGAAGGTCCGTGATGTAACCATGTCTTCATTCTTTTGTTGCTACGTTTTTTTTTATTATCAGTCAGTTGGACAGTCAAGGACAAGAACAATGTGAATCGTGCTGTATACTCTTAGTTACTGGGATGCCTCAAAGGGACCTTAAGACTGTGAAACAGGGAGACCTTTTTAAAGGACGTGCCCCGCGGGCGACACACATGGTCCATGTGGGCTACCAGGTGCTTGCGGACAGTGGTAGCTACCCCTCATATATATATATATATAGATATATTGGCGTTGACAGCTCTTTCTCTTGTCCGGTGACAAAGCAATATTACATCATTTCCAGCTGTCCACGAGCAGTAAACTAATTTAAATTTTTTTGAAATTTTGTATGATAACTTATAGACTGATTTAGGGGAGATAACTATATTTTCTAGTCCTAGAGCAGCAGTTAGCTAAGCAGACGTCACACAAAATCAAATAAGTCCAAGAAAACTGTGTTTTCTGCCAGTTACTCTTTAGATTTAATATTCATAATTTGTATATAGTTCATATTGAATTAAAGAGGGCAATAAATTCACAAAGTAAAACAAAAGAAATCGATAACAAATTTCAAAGTGACTACAAATTTTAAAATAAAAGCAGTAAAAATACAATTTAAAACCACACTTTTATTTAAAATGTACTTAAAAGGGTTACATAATCTTTTTCCCTAGGTCTCGGGGGTGTCTTTAATACATAGAACTTTAAATATAAAAGTGTAACACATTGAAAGAGTGCCCCTCACACTTTTATATTTTAAGCACTGAACTCTGTGCAGACTCTTCATCTCACGTTCTTTAACTCACAGCAAACCCGGGGGGTGGGGGTAAGATGATTGAATGTAGTGGTGGTTCGTCTTAAGTTTCAATTTTAGGTTTGCCATGTCAAGGTCATGGTCGCTGCTCATGTCAGATCCCGGATATGACGTGTTTAGGGAGCAGGATGTGGTCGATTGGGTTATGGTGTAGGTCATCTGGAGGATGCCAAGTTGCCGTCGTCGACTCCTTGTAGAGGTGGAGGGTAGTGGCTATGGCGAGTCGGTAGCTCTGAGCAAACTACAGGAATCTTATTCATTTGTCGCTGATTTCTTCAAAGCTTTATGCACCTTCTCCAAACTGATGACTTACCTGACTGACTCACTCAATACCTGTTTTCCTCTTATGACCTTTTGCTCACGTGTTGAGGTGGTTTGTTTTCTCATACTTTAGTCTTCTGCTGTGATGGGGTTGGACCCTTGCCACAATTGCTAAAGGTAGCAGAATATTTCGTTGTTTCTGTTAGGTTGGCCGGTTTAATAGGAATTAACTACGCAAGCGTTAATGCTAGCGCCACAGCTCTCCAACACCCGACAAACAACCCCAATATGTATTAATTCACTCAAACTGAAGCATCACGTGACTTGCTACACGATGGCGACAAACAGCGTGTTTGCTGGATAGCTGTGCCGGGCGGTTTATTTGCAGATGATAGAAGCCACCCCGCGCCACCCTGTTGTAGTCTGTTATTGTGACCACGAGACACTTCCACTGTCTGATTGTTTAAATATACTAGCTGTACCTGACGAGGGATCTTCTCCCGTACATACATTAACAATTCTTTTTGTGATCATACACGGGTAGGTCTAGCCTATTTAATCATTTGTGGGGATGACTAACCCACTGTCCATGCCCCGCATTAGCCCAGACTCAACATCGTGTATATCGTTAGAGGAAGGTTGATCTTTAGATAGATCGCTAAGTCTGACAGCACAAATGTTTACATAATTCTACGCATGGAATGTTTGAGTCACGCCTAACGGGACCTTTGGGGGAGGGGTGTAGGTGGTAATGCGTTGACCGGACGGGCGATGAAGGCGAAAAGACCCCCACCCCCAAAAAACAACCAACACAAAAACAAAACAAAATCAACCTTTTCTCAGTAATTGTATCAGTTGATAACATATAAGATACTGCTCGTCTTTTATCAAGCTGGTTGATATGACGCGGAAGACTCAAGATGAGAATGTTGCTGTACAGACACTGAGTGCCGCGGGGAGCAGACGAGAGGCTGTAAGGACCTCGTGGCTGTAGCATGGCGCTGAGAAAGTCTCGGGTGCAGGGAATTGAGGGAGAAATAAAATGCGAGACCTGTGATCGATCCGCCAAAAGAGGCGGCCCGGGCCGCTTTGCTCCTCCACTGACGCCGCACTTCCATGGCGGTTACGTCTGCTCTCGACTACGTCACAGCGACAGGCAACGTGATTGACGACACTTCCTGTACGTGCAAATGTCAACAGTCCAATCAAAACTGCCGTTACAACAGCTTAAGGTACCTTGTGGAGACAGTGATATGTGGCATATCAGTCAGGGGCGCGCTGAAATCGCCGCCTTCAGTAGCCAAGTAGTCTCCCCTGTAACTATATTTAGAAACAGCGTCATTCAAGTGGCCAAGGCAGGAAGGATGAGGAGTGTTCAGTGCCCAGCTTCCAGCTCACAGAGGCTGTGGTCATTGCTAGTCACCTGTCCAGCTTCTCTGGGTCCAGGCCCAATGTCGTGTGCTTGTTGTCAGATTTTGCAGTGGGGCCTCGAGTGCCTGTAAAGAGTGTGTTGTCAAATAGTACAAGAGACCAGTTTGTCAGGACAGTAGATGGTACACGGGGTCAGTTTGTCATCAGATCAGAAAGTACAAGAGATCAGTTTGTCAGGACAGTAGATGGTACACGGGGTCAGTTTGTCATCAGATCAGTTTCTCGGTAGCGCGCTTTAGATTTACCCCAAATCAAGTCCCGTGTAGATCGAACATTTGACCGAGAAGCAACCTCGCGCCATGAGGTTTTTGTAACTGTCTTGTGTCTACCAAGTATGTCTGGTACTGTCTTGACCTATCGCGTAGATCTAGTGCTGTCTTGTGACCGGCACAATTGTCTTGTAAGAAGCGTTGGCATCAGTCTAGGGGCGCCTTGACTTGACCGACAGTTGCTTCGCCCTCCTACCCTTGAGATAGCCTACCTTCATGAAAAAATATATATTTTTTAGCGTCACTATTTTTGCTTGTGGGGTCTGCATAATCTGAGGGGGCATTGATTATTTGCTAATAATATCTTAAGAACTGACGTGGAAAATCCACACCAGATGTAAACGTTTCATAAAAGACGTAAAAGGTGGATCACGTGACCTCCTGCCAGACCCACCACCGGTCCTTTGCCAGTGCACAGGTCGACCTGTAGGCGGAACTGGCGCCAAGTAGTAGCCGTTACTTTGGGAGTGTTCACAGCAGGTCCCACCAGGGTCTAGTGACTGCAGGGGCTGAAGAAGACTAGCATGACGAAGCCAGTAACAACAAACATGGAGGAGAACGAGACTCGGGGGCTGTTTGACACTCGCCCACTCCTCCACACACTCACAGCGGTGGTCGTGCGCCATCTGGCGGTGTCTTCGCCTCCTCGCCCCACGTCGTCAGCGACAGAGGGGAGCGGGAGAGGAATCGGTGCTAAGAGGTATGGCAGCCCGTCCTCATCATGTTGGCACACGTTCTACATTATGTCTATGTACACGCCCTCTCCTCCTACTCAGTGAGTTATGTCTCTTTACACGGCCTCACCTACTCAGTGAGTTGTGACGACACGAGATTCGGGCGCCAAGCACCAGCCCTGGCTTCCACAGACAACAAGAAGACAGACTTTGCCAGCCGGCTGATCAGAGGCCCAACAAACTGAAGCCGATGCATCATTAGGCTTAACGACCCGGCAAACGCCAAGTTTGATCTGTTGTGGGGTAGATCAACACTAGGTGATGACACTAACTGATGACACTCAGGATTTACCGTCAGGTGCATTCACTGTGTGCCATCCAGGCTACCGTTGGTGTCAGTCATTTGGCAGCGGAATGCACGAGCTTCGTAACATTAGCACTGAGGCTGCTTCCACTCTGTGACACTGTCAGTCCCACACTTTCCACTGACAACCATGCTCAGCGCTTTGTATGGCGCGTGCACGTGCTTATACGTGTGTGTGTGTGTGTGTGTAAGTGTGTGTGTGTGTAAGTGTGAGTGTGTGTGAACGTCACGATTGTCTTCAAGCTCACATACTCAACTAAGCATACAAACACGCAGTGCACACGCATCTTGTAGTCTATGTTAATTGTCCAGTGAGTGAAAATGAAGGACAAACCTATTTTCTCGCTTGTTGACAAGAAAACTGTGTTTAGTGTCTCACACATGATGATACTGTTGATGTGATACTGAACGACTGAACGTGTGAATGATGGCTAGAGCAGACTTGCTACTGTGAATGTGAACTATGGATTACCGTGAAAGTTTGAGTTAATGATGGGCTATGCGATTATAAGGCTATTCTGAAGGGACGGATATAGATGTGAATGGACTAGGTTAAAGGTCGATGGACTACCGCTGACTGGCCTAATGATCTTCTGCAGCTAGATGACATTAATAAAGGGCAAGTGATGAGATCACAAGTGTGTAGGTCGGTGTGCATGGAGGTCGGTGTGTCGCTGACGTTGTCATCTTCTGTTGTGCGCGCCCTTCCTCTCCTCTCTTCTTGTCGCGGGCAAGTAAACATCCTGCTGCTGCTTGTAGCAGAGCCAGAAGGTATGCCCTCAGTCCTGGCGCTCTGTCTTTCAACTTCCAAAGAATGTGTGATCAAGCGAGTCGCGTGCTGGATGGGACAGCTGCGCCCCCTACGCCGGTCACCCGGGGCCTCCTCTCGCTGTCTGCAAGGTTTGGACTAACGGGTGAGACACGCGCCTCTCTCTTGTTTTCTCTTGACAGCCTCTGGCTCAAACCCCTGCACCACTCTCCAGCGGCGCCTTTGAAGCTGGGCACCCACTGGGCGAACCTTTTACCTCCCCTGGATGCGGGCCGCCATCTTCCCACGTCACTGGCGTCGCGTGCCGCACGTGCCTTGCCACCTGTTGCCAACGGTAGGGAATGTTGCGCGCGGTACACGTGCAGGAGAGGGGACGGGGAGGCGGAATTCTGTCGCAGCAGGACGCCAGGGCCTGTCAGCCTTCATCACCTCACAACTTTCTCGGGTTCCGGCTGAATTTTCATCATGTCTCTTGCCTTTTTCCTTTCTTCCGGTCTTTTTTTCCTTCTTCCCCCTTCCCCTATTCCACTGTAGCATCACCTTGCGTTATCTTGGTCGGTTTTCGTCAGAAAGCCGTTGCTCCAATACACTTTGGGCGTATTTGAAGGTACGTGCACCAGTGTAGCATCAAAGACAATCACGTGACGCAGACACGCGCACGTGTGAACGATGTGCGTTCAGGCGGACTCACTGCCCTCCATTTTTACCATCACCACTGGGTGGTTTGCTGGTCTCGGGTGGGTACTTAGTGCTCCGGTGGGCTCTGATGCTACCGCTGACTATGGATGGGCCAAGTGTCCGATGTGACCCGTTGCTAGGTGGGCGGTCCGCTCGCTGTCAGCCATCTACAGTACTTACTGCTGTGTGTAAGCTGGTCCGCACCATGTTCCCTGCTCTACATCAAGGAGACAGACCAGTCTAAGCTAGTTCTTGCCACAGCTGTGAAAACGATGTCGACAGGGTCTGTTGGTATCGCCATGTCCTGGAACATCAAGTATTCAGAGCTGATGTGGCCAAAATGAAACCCCGAGGGCGCCAATGCTACAATAATTAACATCAAATGGTTTTACCTGAATTTATATTATTAGTCGCGATGGCTTCAGTTCAAGGGAATTGTACGTTTGTCTTTTACTATAGAACAGAGGGCGCCACCAGCCACTGAAAGCGTTAGGCAACGGTTTCTTTGACGTCATCAAGCAGTTAAATGACAGAAGCAAACATTGGAAGAATAAAAATAACAGCACAGCACAACACAGTCATAAATATTAGAAGGGATAGGAGGTAGAGAGATGGGTAGCGGCCAATGTCTGGCGGTACAGAGCATGGTGAAGTAGAGTATAGGGAGATGTGTACAGTCTTCGTAGATGATTATTGAAGGTCCTGCACTATTTATTGAATTTTTTGTAGTAGTGATCACGTATTTAAACTTCACAGATGAGGATTGTGCCATCCGTGTAGTTCTGAGCTTTAGTTAACATTTGTCTCTGCTGGTCAGAAGCCTTCTGCCAGTCTGCACTCACCCTCAGACTGCGGCTGCCCTAGACTTGTCTGTTGCAGCATCTTGTCGCCCGACTTCTAGCCAGTCAGTTTGGAAGTCTTGCCAAATGTCTCGTCTTCAATTTTAATTAGCAGAGAAATCTTTATAGGAATAGAAACGTTTTTCTTAAAGTTTGAAAGCCAAGCATTCGTTTAAAAGGCCGAAAGCAAAAATAATAATAATAAAAAGAAACCGCATTTTGACAGGAACGTGGAACGTGGAACTGTTGCGGTCCTGACAGCTTGCAACATGTCGTACAGAGTCCGTATGTAAACATTTGGATTCTTAATTACTGCTGCTTGCCTTAAAACAATAAAACAAACAAACAAACAAACAAGCAAACAATACTGAAAGGTTTCCAACGCCTTCACACCTGTTGCTTTTGTTTCTCAGCTCCGTGGCTGATCCACCGCGACCCTGCCAGGGGGCGTGCCAGCACACTTCCTGTCGCGCGTGCAGGGTGGAGGATGAGTGTGTCGGCTGCTCTGGACACGACTTCCGATGCCTGAAGCAGTTCGGACGCTGCGTGGCCAGGAAAAGAGGTCGTGCTGTCAGAAGACAAGGCTGTCGACAGGTCAAGGTCAAAGTGAAGGTGAGGCCATTGCACGTGAGACATGCTACCTGTGTTCGTACTCAGTGATGTGTGTGTGTGTGTGTGTGTGTGTGTGTGTGTGTGTGTCGGTAAGACTGCAGTTGTTTTTGTTTGTTTTGTTTTGGTGGTAGTGGTGGTGGAGTTGGGGGGAGAGGTTTCTGGGATTGGCGCAAGACCTACACTCACGCGCCTAGACAACATCCAGGCACGCGCTTAAATAAGGTAGCGGCACAGATACCATACACGGAAGTCCTACTCTGAATAGAATAGTTGCACACGTATATTCATAAACCTACAGGCACGTGCATATGTAGCCTAGAAACAGAAGTACATACGAATAATATATATATGCGTGTATGTCCATGAACCTAGAGGCACGCGCACAGTTAATCTGGACCCTAGGGGCTAGTCACGCTAGTGGTAACGGGCTGACAGTATGTGGTGGTCACAGCATGAGGTGGTCACATGAAGGCGATAGTTTTCTCTCGCTCTTACTTCCGAAAGTGAGCGTGCAAGAGAGCGCCATAAGTGATAACCACAGGTAGCGGCAGGTCAGTGTTGATGACGTCAGGCTTCCATGTTTCAGGTGGCCGCTGGTCAGCGCTTAGTCTGCGAGGTGCCGGAGTGCCCAGGCTGAGGATATCTGCGTCCCCCCCCCCGCCACACTGACATGTGCGAGAGTGAGGGAGGACTGGATGGCTGTCTGCTGCTGTATCCTTGACCTCACCCCCAGTGTCATGGCGGTGGAGGGTGCCGTGACGTCATGTGAGGTCGGATGTATTACTGGATGCCCAGATTATTTCAAGTTGACAGAAAGGGAGAAGAGGATGGCAGGTGACTGCTTACTACAGCAAAAGGCTCTCTGCGCATCTGAAGTAATGAGGGCTTGAGGGACCTCACCAGTTCCTATAGCTTCCAATGACGTCGTAGATGTAGTTAGGTGTCAGTCGCTGACATCTGTAGGCTGTAGGCTACAACGATTTCCTCAACTGTCAAAACAGTCATAATGTCCACAACTGTCATTGTTAGCAGCGCCATCGTTTGCCAGAATGGAAGTCATCTGTTGGCACTGACAGTGGATTGAAATGATGTCACTTGTTGACAGTTGCTGATTAGTGAACCCCTATAGGGGACAGATTTGTTTGTCCCAGCAACACTTTGTCCCCTACCGTGTGTTACTGCATACGAACTGTTTTATTGAAGCTGTCCACCTTGATAAGTACTGACAGGTTTGATGAACAGGATCACTCACTGCTTGAAAACCTTGAGATTCCTGCACATTGAGGGTCCTGTGTGCCACCACGAGTACGAGCAAGATGAGGGCTCGTCCTCCAAGTGAATGTAAAGAAAAGGGTGGATAGTAAGGACACGTGCAGTTTAGCGTGCAGACAACATGCACGCCGCCACTTGTGATATCTGCTTTCTTGTGTTACTGTGATATATTGAACTGGTGACTTCGCAACAAGACAACAATCTGACTGAAAGGAACGCCTGGTGCTGTACGAAGCTGGATGTTAGTGGCCAAGAAACATTACCTGGCCTGTAGCTGGATCTGGCTTGGTCATCATGAATTATTTGGACATAGCACCAGGCCGGTAGCTGGTGTGGGCTGGTTGCATCAACATTAAACAGATTTTGTTGGTTAACAGTTGTTCTTTGTTTCTTCCCACCACAGAGATGTCAATAACTACTCGTTGAATCTTTGATTCTTGACAGGACGAAGGACTCTACAGTCGTACAGGAAGTTCAAAGGTCATACAAACAAAGTAGTTAAGTTCGGTCTCCTTGTCCCGCTCAACAGATGGGAAAGTAGTGAGTATAGCGCACTAGCAGTCGACTTACTGTTTGCTCTTAGCACCGAATGAAGGTCCAAGCGAAGATATTTTTGATCACTGAAAAATCAAAACAATGCCGACAATTCCTAATTTGTGTTGTATTTAACGGCTATGTTATTATGCGGGAGACTGACAACTGACATCAAACAAAATACAAACAGTGTACAGTGCTGTAGTTTGGTTGTAACAGCTGATACGTTGTCACGGCAACTCATTGTGTCAAGTTACAAACAAGATCCACGCTGTTTATCACCCTGAACATAGATAATATATGTACATTAAAATTTTGTGTATTATTGTAGTTTATTGTCTATCCACACTCAGACAAATTCTCACATTAATCTTTCCATTTGACCGAGTGTATGTTGTCAATACAACTGTAAGGGCTATACGAGGATAATAACAATATTTTCATAAAAGATTTAGTTATCAGCCTCCGCAGCAAACTCCCAACTGTCGATGCGTGATGTCACCTTCCCAGCATCACTTAACCACCATGGCAACACGCTGATTGGGAAACGGGGGAATTAGGTGAAAGCCACATGACATAGTCCACAGCCCCCCTCCCTCGTTACACAGGTAGGTCTTACACTTGATAACACTGCTGCCATAATATAATACTAGATCTCATACTAAGTAATACTGGTGCCATCATGTAATACTAGGTCTCATACTAAGTAATACTGGTACCGTAATATAATACTAGGTCTCATACTAAGTAATACTGCTGCCATAATATAATACTAGGTCTCATACTAAGTAATACTGGTGCCATAATATAATACTAGGTCTCATACTAAGTAATACTGGTGCCATCATGTAATACTAGGTCTCATACTAAGAAATACTGGTACCATAATATAATACTAGGTCTCATACTAAGTAATACTGGTGCCATCATGTAATACTAGGTCTCATACTAAGTAATACTGGTACCATAATATAATACTAGGTCTCATACTAAGTAATATTGGTGCCATAATATAATACTAGGTCTCATACTAAGTAATACTGGTGCCATCATGTAATACTAGGTCTCATACTAAGTAATACTGGTACCGTAATATAATACTAGGTCTCATACTAAGTAATACTGCTGCCATAATATAATACTAGGTCTCATACTAAGTAATACTGGTGCCATAATATAATACTAGGTCTCATACTAAGTAATACTGGTGCCATCATGTAATACTAGGTCTCATACTAAGTAATACTGGTACCATAATATAATACTAGGTCTCATACTAAGTAATACTGGTGCCATCATGTAATACTAGGTCTCATACTAAGTAATACTGGTACCATAATATAATACTAGGTCTCATACTAAGTAATATTGGTGCCATAATATAATACTAGGTCTCATACTATGTAATACTGCTGCCATAATATAATACTAGGTCTCATACTAAGTAATACTGCTGCCATAATATAATACTAGGTCTCATACTAAGTAATACTGGTGCCATCATGTAATACTAGGTCTCATACTAAGTAATACTGGTGCCATCATGTAATACTAGGTCTCATACTAAGTAATACTGCTGCCATAATATAATACTAGGTCTCATACTAAGTAATACTGGTGCCATAATATAATACTAGGTCTCATACTAAGTAATACTGCTGCCATAATATAATACTAGGTCTCATACTAAGTAATACTGGTGCCATAATATAATACTAGGTCTCATACTATGTAATACTGCTGCCATAATACAATACTATATCTCATACTAAGTAATACTGGTGCCATCATGTAATACTAGGTCTCATACTAAGTAATACTGGTGCCATCATGTAATACTAGGTCTCATACTAAGTAATACTGGTGATATCATGTAATACTAGGTCTCATACTATATAATACTGGTGCCATCATGTAATACTAGGTCTCATACTATGTAATACTAGTGCCATCATGTAATACTAGGTCTCATACTATATAATACTGGTGCCATAATATAATACAAGGTCTCATACTAAGTAATACTGCTGCCATAATATAATACTAGCTCTCATACTAAGTAATACTGGTGCCATAATATAATACTAGGTCTCATACTAAGTAATACTGCTGCCATAATATAATACTAGGTCTCATACTAAGTAATACTGGTGCCATAATATAATACTAGGCTCATACTATGTAATACTGCTGCCATAATATAATACTAGATCTCATACTAAGTAATACTGGTGCCATCATGTAATACTAGGTCTCATACTAAGTAATACTAGCGCCATCATGTAATACTAGGTTTCATACTATGTACTACTGGTGCCATCATGTAATACTAGGTCTTATACTAAGTAATACTGGTGCCATCATGTAATACTAGGTCTCATACTATGTAATACTAGTGCCATCATGTAATACTAGGTCTCATACTATGTAATACTGGTGCCATCATGTAATACTAGGTCTCATACTAAGTAATACTGCTGCCATAATATAATACTAGGTCTCATACTAAGTAATACTGGTGCCATCATGTAATACTAGGTCTCATACTAAGTAATACTAGTGCCATCATGTAATACTATGTTTCATACTATGTACTACTGCTGCCATAATATAATACTAGGTCTCATACTAAGTAATACTGGTGCCATAATATAATACTAGGTCTCATACTATGTAATACTAGTGCCATCATGTAATACTAGGTCTCATACTTTGTAATACAGGTGCCATCATGTAATACTAGGTCTCATACTAAGTAATACTGGTGCCATCATGTAATACTAGGTCTCATACTATGTAATACTAGTGCCATCATGTAATACTAGGTCTCATACTATGTAATACTAGTGCCATCATGTAATACTAGGTCTCATACTAAGTAATACTGGTGCCATCATGTAATACTAGGTCTCATACTAAGTAATACTGGTGCCATCATGTAATACTAGGTCTCATACTATATAATACTAGTGGCATTATGTAATACTAGGTCTCATACTAAGTAATATTGGTGCCATCATGTTATACTAGGTCTCATACTAAGTAATACTGGTGCCATCATGTAATACTAGGTCTCATACTATGTAATACTGGTGCCATCATGTAATACTAGGTCTCATACTAAGTAATACTGGTGACATCATGTAATACTAGGTCTCATACTATGTAATACTAGTGCCATCATGTAATACTAGGTCTCATACTATATAATACAGGTGCCATCATCTAATACTAGGTCTCATACTAAGTAATACTGGTGCCATCATGTAATACTAGGTCTCATACTATGTAATACTAGTGCCATCATGTAATACTAGGTCTCATACTTTGTAATACAGGTGCCATCATGTAATACTAGGTCTCATACTATATAATACAGGTGCCATCATGTAATACTAGGTCTCATACTAAGTAATACTGGTGCCATCACGTAATACTGGGTCTCATACTATGTAATACTACTGCCATCATGTAATACTAGGTCTCACACGTTTTACTACTGTGGCCATAAGGAAGGGTATCAGTCACATTATAGGACACCCCCACCTTTGTTTTGACACGAGTGCTGGTACCCAGAGAGGGCAGGTAGGGTAGATGAAGGGGGTGGGGCTGATTTACCAGGTGTTCAACAAGAGCTCGTGCATGTCATCGCCTCTTAAGCTGGAGTAGCTTTTGGCCGGCAAATTAATTAAAGCGCAGACAGTTGCAGGGGATGTGGACCGCACACCATTGTCTTTGATTACATTGCCTGGCCCACGGGGTGGGCGTGTGCCTGTGTGGGTTTACTCGCAGTGTACATATACATTCCTGACAGAGAGAGAGAGAGCTGGCGTGCGTAGAGGTGAGCGGATGGCTCAATGAGTCTCTGTGTGTGTGCGTGTGCGCGCGTGGTAGTGTTGGTACAGATATCTGTGCACGAGGCTGAACGAATCTGTGTGTGGTCCGTGGAGCAGCATGGCGCGTGTAGGTATTCATGAAGTCAAGTGCGCGCTGCACGGGCCACCAGACACGGAGGAGGGAGTAGTTTTCCTTCGTCTCTCACTTCAGCCTCTATCACAGATTCCAGTTATCTCCGAGTTTTCATACACAGACTGCTAAATCAAACACAAAGGGAACAGGTGAACAGTAATCTTCATAGCGTCGCTCTTGTCTGTAAAGCCATTTTTATATATGTGTGTGTGTGTGTGAGTGGCGCCTCGGAAAAGAGAGAGAGCGCAGGGGAGGGGGTGCATGCTTGAGCGTGTGGGTGCACTCGATCTTGTCTTTGGCCTTCCAACCCCCACCCCCACTCCACTGCAGGTGTGTGTAGTAGACAGAGCTTCCTTCACGTAACTCCTAGCAACACGTGAGGTGATTACTACGACACGACGAATAACTTTGTGCAAATATAAATATTTTCAGCTGCAGACAAAATTCCGAGCAAGTCGTAAACTTGCTGCCACACGCATGCCGTTACCTCAAGACAGACCCTTACACGACTGCTTCTCTCTATTTGATGTCTCCCTCTTCCTCCTCCGCCATTTTGGGTGCGTAAGTGCTCTGACGTCAAAGATTGTATGTCGTCACAAATGATGGAACGAATGGCGGACAGCAGCCGACATCAGCGGACATGACAATGACAAGGAGCGACGTGCAAGCAAGGATGTGACTGACACTGACACTGACAATGACGGTTAGAGCTATGTCCAGCTCACTTGTGACTGCCATTGTGTGGCGAGGAGTGTCACTGCACACTGACACTGTGAGGTGAGGAGTGTCATTACAAAAGAAGACTGTGCGACGGAGGAGACTGGGAAGCGAGGAACGGAGGGGATGCGTGGTGCTGGATGACTAGCAGACGACGCCACTTGCTGTGGAGCTGTGTGGATCCTGCGGCCGCGCGATGGCTCGAGGTTGCCTGCTCTTCACACTTCTCCTTCTTGCTTCGGGTTTTAGTCGCGGACTTCATTTTGAAGAGTCAGTCTCTGATCATCCATCTTCTACTTGTGTCGATCTGTGTGTGCATGTCCTGATATGTGTTGGTCCTACTCAGTTATGCATGACTGATCACGTGTTCCTTGTTTGTACTGTGCACTCACACGTATGGTATGCATGTTAGATACAGGTTTAAGTTACCAACAAAGCTTCGTGCGTGTCATGTTTACGTGGCCTATTTGCTTCTAGCATTTTACACTCCATCTTCGTTGCTGTTCCTGTATTCCTCTCTTTGTGCTGCTCTCGATGTGTGTGTGTGTGTGTGTGTAGGGGGGGGGGAATCATACTAGTTAGCATACCAAAGCTGGTCTGTGCGCTCGTGTGTACGGAGAATGGTGGGGGCTTGTGACTGCGCTTATGTGTGATTGAGTGGATGTATGCACGTCTTCTGCTTGCCTCCTTTTTTTGTTAGAGAGAGAGAGAGCACGTTTGTGTGGCGCTAATGCGTTCATCTTTATCTCGTAGTCCGCCACCCCTACCCCGGCAAGCTGTGGCCCCACCCTATCGTTATAAAGGCCCGTGAGGTGAACATCTCCCAGCAAGTCTCCTACTCGCACGGGCTTCATCACTGCCCCCCCCCCCCCATCGCTTGGTGTCCCGGTCGAGCTGCACGCTGGTGGTGGTGTAAGTGAGACAACTCGGAGGCAGACGTGTTTACGTGTTGGCCAATCTCGACCGCCATCATTTAGGTTGGCTGCTCGCCTCACCCCGCCTGGCGTGTCAACGGGGCCGCCATTAACTCTATTTTGACGTCGGAGGGTCTTTGTGGGGAAGAGGGTAGACAGCAAATGGTCTAGTGGCGTAGACCAGTGATTGGTGCCGTAGTCTAGTGGTTAGTGCTCCCTGCTTCGGAACATAAAGGTCAATAGTTCGAGGCTCGCTCGGGCCACTGACACGCGAACTCGCTCTCTTTACCCTTTATATGAGCAAATAACAGGAAAACTCACCCTGTTTACTCTTTATGAGTAAATAGGAGGACAACTGTGCTACGTACCCAGGGTATGAGTACCTTATTTACCCGGGGTGGTGGAGTATAACAGGCGGCAAACGTTTTGCTAAGAACTTTGTCTATAGATGTCACGTGACACGCATGCACCTCGTCTGGTCAGTCGCGCATGTGTTTCATGCACGTGTCCTATCACTCAACACCAAACAGACCTGCCGCTACACGTCCTGTCCACTTTAATCTTACAAGCGTACTGTTATTCCCCTCCCCTCCCCCCCTAACCCCGACTTAACGTCTGTCACCAATACAGTGAAGGTTGGCTGTCCTGGGTTCAGCTCTCGTCTCGTGCTCTGCTGATGGCCACGTGTGTCGACTGAGAAGAGTTCAGGCTGTCGCCCAAGTGTCGATCCTTGGAGTTCTACTACACTAGCGCCGTGACCAGCCGTGGACTAGCGACGAGCTTACCGGTAGTCGACGTCACCGTCATGTCTTTGGAAGAGACATTTGAAGAAGAGGAACACCCCCTTGAAGTATCCAAAGGGTGAAGAGAGCAAACAGAGAACAGATGCCCAATAATCTCAGACCAGCAGCCCTTCGAATAATCGGCTAGTGATGTCACAATGGTTTCTCCCCCAGACAGACTGCACGTAGAGTAGAAACTATTATCAGTCCACTAGTGAGGACAAGTTTACAAGTTTGTTCGTGCAAAAGGAAATGCAGTTCTACAAAACCAGTTGACATTAATGGACAAAACGTCAATATTTGTGTAAACCTGGCTTCCTTCCAGAACCTTTACAACTCACACCATCGCCTCCCTTATCTAGCACGTGCGGCACCAGGTGTCCGCGAGGAAAGTGCTGACGTTGCTGTTTAACCCCGACCTTGACTCCTAACACAGTCCACACAATGCTCGTCCTTCTTACCCTCCACCCTCCCGCTCTTGCTATTTCCCCCCCCCCATCTTTCTCTGTAGAATCACTATATTCTCTGTTCCTGTTACTTGGTGTCTGTTTGTGTTTTCCATCTTTGTTTTCTGTTTGTCGTCAGTACTGTCGTTTATTCTTCCGTCCCTCGTGTTCTATCCACGTAGTCCACGTCTCTTCCTTGTGTTAAGCGCTAAGAGCATGCTCTCTATGAGTGTGAGTATGCCTATACAAATCTTCATTATTATTATTATTATTATTGACAGTATAACACCGCATATCATACTGGTAAAAGTGCTGCTGCTGGGTTAACCTCCTCACGTCTGCCAGAACTTGAATATCACTGAGATCAGGGGCGAGGGCAGAGAGTAGGGGACTGACAGTCTCAAGCTGTCGTCAGTGTCCGTCACACGGTGGGACACAAACTCCTAGCGGGTGTCGCTGTCGTCGGCACGTTCACCGTAGACCTACCTATAGCTACCCTGTAACCCTCCGTGTAGATCTCCCCTAGACTTTCTCTGTAGACTAACGATGCACGTGCATGTATGATGTATATACCCAGTTCTTTACCCAAGTGACGTTAATGTGTTTGAAGGTAGCGAAGTGCACACCACTCACTGTCTTGTCCTTACACAGGATGTATCAACGATCAACGCACAAACATGGATTTTCAGGTTCACCGAAAGGTGAGTGCTCCACTGGTGCAAACATGCGTGTGTCACTGTGTGTAATGTGTATAAATAGTGGTGTGTAGTATGGGATGGTGTGTGTGTGTGTGTGTGTGTTTTGTATTGAGACTGTTACTCGCGTAGTTAGAGGCCTCGTGGCCTCTGATTAGTGTGTGTGTGTGTGTGTGTTGAGGGGATGGTCGACTCGAGTATGTCACTGATTATTCGCGGACTCGCGCGCGCGCGCGTGTGTGTGTGTGTGTGTGTGTCCGCGGGCGCATGTGTGTGTATGCGAGTCTACTGTGTGTGTGTTTGTGTGTCTGTGTGTGTGCGTGCGTGCGTGTGTGTGTACAGAAAAATCATGCGAAGAAACACGCGAACTGGTACGCAGCAAGGAGTTCGAGTCGCTGGCCCCTAGGGACACGGTGCCGGAGTCCATCGGCAAAGCTTCCTTCTTGGAGTTCAACTTCGCGCTGCCAGTGCTGGTGCTGGGCTGGCAGACACGTGGGCGAGCAGGCGTCATGGACGACTCATTCGAACAACAACAGCGGGGCTTCGTGGACAGCTACATGGTCACCTACATCAACAAGAAGAAGCAAATGCAGCAGCTGGCCGACCCGGTGTCTAAGCGCGAGGTCAGTTGTGTAGCAGTTGTGTAACAACTGTGTGACAGTTGTGTGATAGTTGTGTGACAGTTGTGAGTTGTGTGATAGTTGTGTGACAGTTGTGAGTTGTGTGATAGTTGTGTGACAGTTGTGTGACAGTTGTGAGTTGTGTGATAGTTGTGTGACAGTTGTGAGACAGTTGTGTGACAGTTGTATAGCAGTTGTGAGTTGTGTGATAGTTGTGTGACAGTTGTGTGACAGTTGTGTGATAGTTGTGTGATAGTTGTGTGACAGTTGTGAGTTGTGTGATAGTTGTGTAGCAGTTGTGAGTTGTGTGATAGTTGTGTGACAGTTGTGTGACAGTTGTGAGTTGTGTGACAGTTGTGTAGCAGTTGTGTGACAGTTGTATAGCAGTTGTGAGTTGTGTGATAGTTGTGTGACAGTTGTGTGACAGTTGTGAGTTGTGTGATTGTTGTGTGACAGTTGTGTGACAGTTGTGAGTTGTGTGATAGTTGTGTAGCAGTTGTGTGACAGTTGTGAGTTGTGTGATAGTTGTGTGACAGTTGTGAGTTGTGTGACAGTGTTGTGACAGTTGTATAGCAGTTGTGAGTTGTGTGATAGTTGTGTGACAGTTGTGTGACAGTTGTGAGTTGTGTGATAGTTGTGTGACAGTTGTGTGACAGTTGTGAGTTGTGTGATAGTTGTGTGACAGTTGTGAGACAGTTGTGTGACAGTTGTATAGCAGTTGTGAGTTGTGTGATAGTTGTGTGACAGTTGTGTGACAGTTGTGAGTTGTGTGATAGTTGTGTAGCAGTTGTGAGTTGTGTGATAGTTGTGTGACAGTTGTGTGACAGTTGTGAGTTGTGTGATAGTTGTGTGACAGTTGTGTGACAGTTGTGAGTTGTGTGATAGTTGTGTAGCAGTTGTGTGACAGTGTTGTGACAGTTGTATAGCAGTTGTGAGTTGTGTGATAGTTGTGTGACAGTTGTGTGACAGTTGTGAGTTGTGTGATAGTTGTGTGACAGTTGTGTGACAGTTGTGAGTTGTGTGATAGTTGTGTGACAGTTGTGAGACAGTTGTGTGACAGTTGTATAGCAGTTGTGAGTTGTGTGATAGTTGTGTGACAGTTGTGAGTTGTGTGATAGTTGTGTAGCAGTTGTGAGTTGTGTGATAGCTGTGTAGCAGTTGTGAGTTGTGTGTGATAGTTGTGTGATAGCTGTGTGACAGTTGTGTGACAGTTGTGAGTTGTGTGATAGTTGTGTGACAGTTGTGAGTTGTGTGATAGTTGTGTAGCAGTTGTGAGTTGTGTGTGATAGTTGTGTGATAGTTGTGTGACAGTTGTTTTTGTTGCCCTTAGGTCTCAGGTCATTGCTACGTTGTCGTGTTGGAGGTTAGCTACAGGGTTAGGGTTAGTTGTGACGTGTTGGCGAGGTCACCCACACCGGAGACAGATGCAAGGAACAGCTTCGTCTGCTTGTTGTTACTGTTACCTGATTCATGACTGGGGACTACGCTTGCCATCCACCTTAAACTGTCTCATTACAAGTTGTCCTTCTGTGAACATTGGGGGATCACACCCTGGGTGAATGTGTTGTGGTGAGATCCTGTGCACGTGCAACTGGGGTCAGGTCATGTGTCAGTTGTTGCAGATGAAAGCTTTGTGCCGAGGTTTGGGAGTATATGTCATGAGCTTTAACTTTTCTTAGAAGCTGTTCAGGCCTCTTGTACACTGCTGCCTCTGCCGCAGGAGTTTATCTCCAATGGTAACTTAGCCACCCCGGATGTTCCGTCGGTGGTAAATCTGCCGAAGCCTCTGGAAATCACGTCAATACGCTTTACGCCGCTAACTTGGTCCGGTGTACCCTACCTAGAGCTCACGCTGATTGTCTGCTCCACCTCCCTCACCAAGATGATCATTCACGATGCCATCCAGGTCTCCAACATGGAGGGTAAGAAAGCACTCAGAGTACCAGTACACTAGTGAAGTAGGACTGGAGAGATAGACACAGGTGTACACACACTCACACACTCACACACATACACATTCCTGCCTCCCCTCACACACTGCCATGTACCATGGTCTGTTAGTATAATTCTACACGTCATTTACTACATGTAACAATATAATACTGACAGACAAGGACTATTCACTATTGTGTATGACTCTGTGTGTGTGTGTGTGTGTGTTCTGGAAGTCACCGTGTCTTTATGAGTCTGACAATGTCTGTCAGTAGAATTCTAATAGCTGTCGTCACTGGCAACTCCCCTGATACTGAGTACGTGCATACTTCATAAAACTTTATCAAATGTAATTTTTATTATCATGACTATTTTTGAAGATCATTGCGATTATCTTCATGTGATCAGAAAAAGTCATTGGAGAAGAAGCCAAGAAGGTGAGCAAAGATCTGTTGGTGCTGCAATCAGACCTGACCGGCCATAATCCAGAGATGAGGAAGGCTTCTGGTAAGATCATCGTCTTTGAAGAGAAGACAATTCTCCTCGTCAGAATTTAATGTCTGTCCGTCCCACCATCTGTCTGTCTACTTGAATGTTTGTTCCCTCCCTGTCAAGCCAGACCAACCCTACATTTTCATTCCTACAAGTGCAGTGTTTGCCATTCTTGAGACAGCTTCTCTCAGAAAATTACTGGAGCTTGTCTCTTCGCTATGAAGCCGCGTCTTGGTTGGGCGATGATTTTTGGTCTGAATCTGGTACAGGAAGATCAGCAATCAACATCGATCCCAACATCTTTCTAGAGGAATAATAATAATAATAATAATACACGTTAATTATTAAAGTTAAGGAATGGGTGTAAGAGGAGATCTTCGATACGTCATCTGTAGGTTGGTGAAGATCGAGGAAAAGAACCTAGATAATAGATCAAGATGAAATTAATTCTGTGTACAGAGGTTACTGTGAGCAGTGGGCAGGTCAGTTCGATCATTTTGCCGATTCGACCTTCAGTCGATTTGACCATAGCCTATAGTCAGCTCGACTACGACCATAACCCAATGTCGATTCGACCAAATCATCTGTGCGATCATCTGGCCACAAGTTAATTTTCATGTGCTCTCCTTTCTCGCCTTTGGTTGACGTCTGTCGATCTTGCTTTGTGTGTGTTTGTGGGGGATGGGGGGTGAGTGTGTTAGTGGGTGGGTGTAGGTGTGTGCTTGTGCGCGCGTTTGCGTGCGTGCGTGCGTGGGTCCAAGTCAATATAAATTAGAGGTTTCTGCATACTCTGCATATTATTTAACGTTTTAAGCTTTTATTTTATTTTATTTTAAAAAGTGTGGTCATGATCCTTGCGGTTGTGTCATGCGGAAACTGGCGCATCATAATCATCAATCATCAATCATCAATCATCATCATCATCATCATCATCATCATCATCATCATCATCATCATCATCATCATGTCAATAGCTCTGTTACTGTGTAAATTAAAGAAAGCAAGGAATATTTTTCTTCTCACTCATACTTAGGTATCCTTGCGTCACATCTAACACCGTCTATTTTTCATTTGATAACAATAGCGGCTGACTTGCGCATAGCACGTGGCTAATTTTTATTTAAAAATATTGTTTCCTTTTGTATGTATATATATATATATAGAGCATTGAGTATGCCCTATAAGGCATATAAAGAGCATCGAATGTGTCATTACTTGATAGTAACTGAACTTCTGTACTCGGTGGTGGAAGTGACTATGGCTGTGTAGAAATCGACTCCTGCATGGTCATATCGACTTCGTCAAATTGATAAATGGTTGAATCAACCGATAACCACCGTCAATACCACCTGCATCACTAACATTTTCTATATCACTTTCCGTCACTAACTTTTTATTTCACTCACTCACACCTTCTGTGTCACTATCCCCTGCATCATTTACCATCTGTATCACTAATAGCTGCTGTGTCAGTGACGAGCACCTTGTGGAAGGGGGGGGCGCATCAGTATAGCTGTTAAAACACTCTCTTGTCACCACTGTAGTCAGAAACGCAGGGGTTCAGATCTCGTCCCCGGACACACTCTGTACGTGCCACCTGTCCGTAGGGCTGGGCGTCGCGGGTTTTTTTCCGGGTACTCCGGTTTCCTTTCCCACATCCCTCTTCCTCCCATAGTGCGAAATCACCTCATGATGGAAGCACTTTCCTACTAAATAAACCAGCCAACCTGCACCTAGTGGATTACTGGCTACAACTTGTGTATCCCTCTCTTAACACGTTGTGGGATTTAGGGCGGTCTTTTTCCTGGCTAGCGGAAACCTATCTGATGACTGTTTACCTTAATGATCAGATCAGCTCAACGCCAAGACGATTGAACAACACGCCAAGACTCTGAAGGAAGACCTGCGGAACCTGAAGTCAGACCTCAAAGAAAAAGCCATAGAGGATGCAGTCATTAAATCAGCTAAAGATGTGCTTCTCGAGAGAAAGGTGCCGGGTAAGTTCAAAACGTCTGTCTGGCTGGCTGGCTGGCTGGCTGGCTGGGTAGCCGGCTTCTTTACGCCACTCGCTGCTATCTTTATGCAGACATTCGGGTACTGAAGACCTCCGGAAATAGCAATAATGGTGTCCCATGCAGGGCATTAAAGCCAAGAGTTGACAAGTCGGTCTAAAGTTCCTTAAGTATTTTCAGTCGTTATGTTGCACAGTTCCTGTCAGTTGCCAGTCTGTACCTCTCACCTCTCACCTCTGTCTATCTCTCCGCCATTTGTTCCCTTGTCTTGATACACGTCTGGCCGATCATACTTTATAGCACGTGCGTAACAAATGATAACAGCTGATCGAATGTTACGTTTTGCTTGTATTCTTTTCTTTGTTGTTAAACAAGTCTTTGAAGGCTGCTAAACTTTCGTTATGTCCAGAACAACTGCAGGCCAAAACAAGCCTAAAAGATCTCAAGCACTTGAAATCAGAATTAGCCTTTAAAGCTGTGAAGGATTTGGAGAAGGAAGGAGAGGTTGATGATGACGACGAAAGACATTGTCAGTACACAACCACTGTCTACTGCATCTGTGTTGTCGCCCTTTTCCACTCTGTCTTGCTTGCAACCATACTCTAGTTAGATTTTTAAGTTTTAAAACAAACAAAATAATTGATTATCGCATGGACATAAGTATTGAATGTGTTTGGAATGGTGGAGGAAGATGTTTTACATAGTGAACTATGTCATGAACGACTTTAGTAAGTGGTGGGTGGTAAATCCTCTCTCAAAACCATGAAAATATCCAATTCTTGTACACTTTTATGTTATCAACACGGAACAGCCTTGTACATGTCTTAACGTGTTTAGAGTCTTGAAATACATCCTCAATATCATCATCCTCCATCCCTCCCTTAATTGGTACCAACCGGATTCGAAGCAAGCCGGCTCGTCCGTAGAGCCGACCTGCCAGTACCAGATGTCGGGGACAGCGGCAACAGCGCACCATCAAGAGTAGGTCGTTTGAGTAGGTCCCCCATCTGGCAGCCTGATCAATCTTTGATGTTTCCCAGCCAGTTCTTCTTGTGCTGACCACCACGTCGTCCTCCTGCCACGTGCCCTGGGGCAGTCCGATGGCGCCTCGGTTAGCGCCTGTCACCAATACAGTGAGGGTTAGACGTCCTGGATTCAGATCTCGTCTCGTAAAGCGCTTTGAGCTCGCCTTTAATGGTGGGGAAAAGCGCTATACAAATCATTTATTATTATTAATATTATTATTATGAGACCTGGCTGTATGATGGTCATATTATGTGGTTATTGTGTTGTCATATTGTGTGGCTTGGCTGTATGATGGTCTCATTGTGTTGTCATAATGTGAGGCTTGGATGTATGATGGTCATATTGATTGTGGTCATATTGGGGAGCTTAGCTGCATGATGGTCATAATGTGTGGCCTGGCTGTATGATGGTCTCATTGTGTGGTCATATTGCGGGGCCTGGCATTGACGCGAATAGACATTAGCCAAGCAGCTGAAGACCCCTCTCACCATCTCCTTGCGCACAAGGAATTTCACGCAATGCTCGTGTTTAAAATTCCTCGTCGCTGCACCACAGCTTATGGACTTCGTTCGTAACTGTCTCTTCGAAACTGAACCACCTCTGGCAGACCCACAATATGCCACCAACCTCGTGTGAGCCCTGGCACTTTACTAGGTTGTGGAGTAGACAGACATCCCACGTACCGATCGTTGTCCCTTCTGGTAACGTCAGTGCTGGTTGGATGACAAGCTGGTCGGCAGGCCTGATGGCTCCAGGAACATACTTCCCTCTCCCTACCTTGAGTGTGCCAGTAGGGTGCAAGGCCATTTTTAAACTGTGCCGTGACCGATCCAAAAGAGTATTTGTTCTGATACTTCTCATCATGTCCAGTCATTGGGCTAGGTGGCGCCAGTCTCTCTACCTACAGCCAGTTGATGCCCGTCCACTCGTGAGGTCGCCTACTCGCGGACACGTGGGCGCTGCTCCCTGGTTGGTGCTCCCACCATGTGGGATCTTTCGCCGATATCCATCCGCTCGTCGCGTGGGAGCTCTGCCGATATCCGTCCACTCGTCACGTGGGATGTTCTCCCCAACGAGCCAGTGCACTGGCTAATACTATCATTGGGGAAAGCTTCACCCAGATGACATGTTAACACCTCGATTTTCTGTCTGGGCTTAGTTTCTAAGCCTTTAACTTTCACAAGATTGCCCACAAGGCAGCGGGACCACGTACTTCTGTCCGCGAAAACGTATCCCAAGAAGGGCTCGTTCAAGTCGTTGAATCGCTGTATAATAGCTCAACGAGTACAGTAGTGATGAACAACCGAATAGCTTACTTTCGCACCACAGTAGGGATACGGCAAGGATGTCTATCACCGTTGCTGTTTAATATCTTCTTGGAGAACATCATGCTCGAAGCTCTTCACGACCATCATACTTCCATTTCAACTGGTGGAAGACCAATCTTCAACCTACGCTTTGCAGATGACATAGATTTGTTTGCAGGTACTAACAAGGAACTGCAAGACCTCTCCAACAGACTGACAGACAGCTCAAATGCATGTGGAATGGAGACCAGCACTGAAAAGAGCAAAGTTATGATCAAATGCAACGGCAAAGAAGAGATCTATATGAACGGGGTACATCTCGAAGAGGTCAGCAGCTTCAAATACTTGGGAGCCACACTCACCAAGGACGGCAGTTCCAAACTAGATATCCGCATCACGATCGCGACAGCAGCAACGGCAATGGCTAGACTAGATAGGATCCGGCATAGCCACAAAATAAGGTTCACTACCAAGTACAAGCTGTATAAATCCCTGGTAGTGCCGATCCTGTTCTACGGATGTGACACGTGGACTCTGCTCACCGAAACGGAAAGGAGAATCTAGGCATTCGAGAACAAGTGTCTGAGGAGGCTGCTCCGGATCTGATACAAAAAACACAAAACCAACGACTTTGTAAGAAACAAGATGGCCACACTAGAAGGACACCAGGAACCTCTACTATCAACAGTCAATCGACGTAAGCTGGGCTTCTTTGGTCATGTGACCCGGCACGACACCTTGTCGAAGAATGTCCTTCAAGGCACCTTGGAGGGTGGCTGACACCGCGGTGGTCAGAGAAAGAACTGACTTACGAACATCAAAGACTGGACTGGTCGTCCTGTTCAGGACCTGCTGACTATCGGCCACAATAAGGAAGAGTGGCGGACCCTGTCAACTGCCGCATCTATCCATGTAATCCCCCCAACGATAGGTGCCGGTCAAGGGACGACTGACTGACTGACTGACTAATCTCTGGCCGGTGCTTCCGCTGGGGATAGCTTTCGCCCACAGATGCAGTGGCGTGTCCGGTGATTTCATCGGGGAAGTCTAGCACTTTCGTGTTGACATCCCGTTTTCTGTTAGGGTCGTCTTCCTTGGTGTAGGTTTTCTCAATGACGTCCAGAAGGTGATGGGAATATTTTCCTTGGCGAGCGGAGAGCTGTGGTGGAGCAACCTGCAACCTCACAAGAGGTCATGTAAATCGTCAAGCCCTCTGGGCGTCTTCCCCGTACTTGGGGTTCGCGATGCAGATGTCCTCGGTTCAGGCATGGAAAAGGATGTGCCGTTTTGATAGCAGAAAAGTATTGATAACGGAGCACTTTGGCTTGACAGATCGAGCTTGGAATGTTCCTGTACGTTAAGTAATACAGCAAGCCTAGTCACTGCCTGCAAGAAAGTTTGTTAAAATGACATGGTACGCTGAAGAGACTGTGGACATTCAGCAGTGGTCTCCTCTTGCTTGGTTCCTAGCGGAGCCTCACCCCTCCTGTCGGCAGCCGGAGGAGTGGCGTTACTCGGCGCAGACCACACCCTCTGACATCTTCTCTGCACGCGGCAACCCGGACCAGGCGTGGCGCGCTGTGTATGACATTCGTTACGTCCCATACCTTTTCCCCACCGACACCCCCAACCACCACCGCCATCGACTGCTGGAGATCACGTTCTACCACCGGTCCCTCCTGCTGGGACTCAAGGTCGCGGGCACCAGCAACGTGCGGGGGCCGCTGGGGGAAAGCGACTGGGGCGCCGTCACCCGCTTCTCGCTACTCTACAAGTACATCGGCGGCGAATGGGCCTACTACGCCGATCTGTCGGGGACACCCCGGGTGAGCTTTCATTCATACCACATAATATCTGACTTGCACCTGTTTGAGTGCGGCATTCCAAAACGAACGTAGTTACTTAATGAGAGTTGCATATTCCTTGCAATCAGAGGCAATAAGTGCTCAATACTGTGTCTCCTTACAAATACTCTCAGTACATACCTAAATACGGAAGTCTGAATACGCTTTGAAGCTAAGGCGTTACACTAGGCTTCCGCAATATTATCCACTCATAACTGGTTCATAAAACAGCTTATATGGTATATGAAAATATGCACGTGGGTTCATGCGTGTAAACAGGTGTTCCAGACTGGTGCTACTTCGCAGTCGGACGTCAAGAATCCAGTGGTCTTTCACCTGCCCAGAGCTTTAGAAACCGATGCCATTGGAATCTTTCCTCACGACTGGCTTCACAAGCCTTACCTGTCTATAGACATCCTGGCCTGCTACGTGCTACCAGGTAGGGCCCGTGTCTTACATCCATCTTAATGTCGTGTCTTTTCAGACCCCTAATAGCCTCACCAAGAACATAGCTGTGTCTGCACATGGCTTCAGTGGATGACTCGAGATACGAGTAAGTAAGAAGAGTGAGGTTAGAGAGAGGAGTGATTGTAGATACGAATAAAGAAGAAAATCGAGGTTAGAGAGAGGAGTGGAAATACGAGTGATAAGAGTCAAGTTAGAGGAGCAACTATAGATACGAGTAAGAAGAGTGAGGTTAGAGAGATGAGTAACTATAGATACGAGTAAGAAGAGTGAGGTTAGAGAGATGAGTGACTATAGATACGAGTAAGAAGAGTGAGGTTAGAGAGATGAGTGACTATAGATACGAGTAAGAAGAGAAAAGTTAGAGAGAGGAGTGAATGTAGTCATAACAGTGAGGTTAGAATGATCACAGCAGATGCCCCTGGTGATAGTGGGGACAAGTATGACTAAGCATATAAGCTAATGTGGATGTTCATAGGCCACAGGTTCGGAATTCAGTTTGATGGAAAATGATTGTTTTCAATTTCTGAGTATGATTTTGTATCAAATGGAATTTCAAGGTATTTAGATGTAGCAAGTCCATCATGGCGAAAATCTCAGTCATTCAGTCATTTTTTATTGACTGATATCAGTCTGTCAAAAGTCTTTAAAGTCTATGAAGTGATGATAGAGGTCCCGCTGATGCCAAAGATGCTTCTCTATCTGAATACAGCAGTTGAAGATCTGCTCAACTGTTCTCCTACCTGTTATGAAGCCAGCCTGTTTTTCTGCTAGCAGTTACTCAGCGGTGGTGCGAATACTGTTCTGTTTTACTTTCAGCATGACTTTGCTTGGATAGATGACTAGACACATTGTTCTATAGTTCTGGCAGCTTGCTGGATCTTTTGTTTTTGGAAGGGGTAGGACTAGTGATTGCGTTCATTCTTTGGGTCATTCTTTACGTTTTCAGACTCTTTGGCACAGAGCAGTTAGAGCCTTTGCGGTTTTGAAGGATGTTAGGGTCTGTCTTTAGCTGGAAGTTGTACAGGTCTTTGCGATGTTCAGTTCATCGGTGATATAGAAGTACTTTCTGCGAGAACGCGCTCATTGCTGTCATTGATAACTGAAGCCTCGTATTGACCTGCCTTCTCTCAAGTTCGTATCTGTTTGGCTCCAGTAGCACATTTGTCGCTGTACCCACCCGGAGCTAACTGGTAGGGTGCGCGGTCGTTGTTGATCCGAGCCTCGACCAGTGTGGTGTGATGTTTCGTTTGCAGCGAATACTTAGGGTCTTGTCTCCGTGACCTCCCGCCCCTACAGTAAGTGGTGCAACAATGCGGGAGCAGATGCGTCAAGACAACGACTTGGCTTCTCAAGCTAACTAATCGCAAATTGAAAACTTTAGTGGCTTAGAAAACCATTATCGACTTATGTGATAAAATGTTAAAAGCTTAGAAATAAATTTAATGGAAAAAGAAATTAGATGAACCTACTTCGCGATACTCGAATCTGTGTCAAGCCCTCTCCACATCAAACGGCGCAGAAGTGCAGGGAGCAGAAGCGGCCTTTAACAGTACGTGGGGCCCCGTGGGGCCCTGGTCGAATGTCATATGCGGGGCCGATAGCCGTAAGTGTGGACCAAATACCATACTACAAGAATCTCCTTTCGTGGGGCTCCCTCAGGCGCCACCCGTAAAGGCCGCCTCTGGCAGGGAGCAGAAATCTTTACCTAGTTCCTCTGTCCCTTTGAGAGTTGGCCTTACCTAAGGGTGTTCTAAAGATGATCTTAGTGCGTTGTATCAGGTCTCGTGGTCAGGCCATTGTGTTGTGTTCATGCAAACAAACAGTTGAATTCATCCAAAGATGTGTTTAAGCTTGCCATTGGCAAGAAGACCATTTTAAAATGTGAATTCCTGCTTTTATTTTTTTAAATACAGCTCTACGAAATCCGCTTCTCTGAGCAGTATGCAGGTCTTTAGATCGGTCTTCCTGGCCCGAGTTTTTATACAGTATTAAATGACACCATGAAAAGACTTTGTTTCCACGGTAAGTGGACACTAGCGGGGCTAGAGGCATCGACATACGAGCGGTGTGTAGGACATAGGGTTTGTGAGACACTGGGGACATACAAGCGGGGTGAGACGTAAGGTTTGTGAGACACTGGGAACATACAAGCGGGGTGAGACGTAAGGTTTGTGAGACACTGGGAACAAGCAGTGTGAGAGGCAAAGTATACACACTAGTATAGTGTCAGACTCTGATGACAGCGTGACTACTGTGTGTCCTGTCCACCACGCCCCAGAAGTGAGCAAGCAGATCGCCAAGATGGAGATGGAGCTGGAGTCAGAACGTGAGGCCATGGCCAATGTAGTGACAGGCCCCAAACACAACAAGAAGCATGACGAGAAAATAGCGGTGGACATCCAGTTCAGCACCGTCACATCAGGTAAACACTCTGTCATGTCACAGCCAGACGTACCAGTCACTTACAGGACAAGTCAAAATAGAAATTACTCTTACCTGATGGCTGCATATCTTAGCATGTAGAGGAGCTGTTGATACGTGGGCTGCACCATGTGTTACTGTTGAGTCGTAGTTGTGAGTGCTGCTGTCAAGTAATTTAATGGTTTATATTGTTGGCTGCGTGCTACTGCTAAATGTGTCACACTTGTGTTTTAGTGTCAAGTGTATTGTGGCTGTGCTGGCAATATGTATTTGTGTCAAGTGTAAAAAATATATTAGCGTCGTGTGTATTATGTTAGTTTCGTGTGCAATATGTATTAGTGTCAAGTGTGCAATATGTATTAGTGTCCTATGTGTTGTGTTTCATGTGCAGTATGTGTTAATTTCGTGCGCACTACATATTAGTGTCAAGTGTGTTGTGTGACAACTGTGCAATATGTATAAATGTCAAGCCTGTGGTGGTTGTGCTGGGAATATGTATTAGTGTCAAGTGTGGAATATGTATTTAAGTGTGCAATATGTATTAGTGTCAAGCATGCAATATGTTTTAGCTTTGTTTGCAATATGTATTATTGTCAAGTGTGCAAAATGTATTAGTGTCAAGCATGCAATATGTTTTAGCTTTGTTTGCAATATGTATTAGTGTCAAGTGTGCAATATGTAATAGTATCAAGCCTGTGATGGTTGTGCTGGCAAGATGTGTTAGAGTCAAGTGTGTTGTGTGTCAAGTGTGCAATATGTATTAGTGTCAAGTGTGCAATGTTTTAGCTTTGTCTGCAATATGTATTAGTGTCGTGTCAAGTGTGCAATATGTAATAGTATCAAGCCTGTGGTGGTTGTGCTGGCAAGATGTGTTAGAGTCATGTGTGTTGTGTGTCAAGTGTGCAATATGTATTAGTGTCAGGTGTGTGGTGGTTGTGCTGGCAGTGCCGCCTGAATGTCTCAACAGCCTCATTGGGCGGAGTGGCAAACCGAAGCGCCTGTTGTTCACCAACCTTCGCGGTTCACTGGAATTTGAGAACCAAGAAGGATACGCCACCATCAGCATGTCCCACCCCAGGAAGGTGAAGGCGCTGATGGTCGCGGCCCCCATCAAGGAGAAGACAGGGCAAGATGGCGTGGTGTTGTTCGTCCTCAAGTACAGACACAAAAGGTCATCTCCCAAATGGATGGACGTCGTCACACCTTCTGGCAACGTTAAGGTCAGAGCGCTCCTCCTCAACTCCTCCATTGTGTCTATCATCGATCTTTTAATAATATTCCCTTCTCGGAACTCTTATAGGTGTTTCCACTGCAAGATGCGTCATATAGCCAACGACATCGTGGATTCTTAACAGACCCATTAGTCTGTGACCACTTGTGAGTGGGGGATGAGTAATTTGGACTCTAGAATCACAGTGTATGGGCAACGAACACACTCTGTTGAAAAGTACACCACATGATGATGTTTAATGCCTACAAATGTCTTCTTCTGAAATGTAAAATGTTGAAAACACGTTGCAGTACTAAATTCTAATTATAGTCACGAGAATGCAAGGGGGGGGGGATAGAATGGATATTTCCAGGAGGGGCCCTAGAACAGTGGGGAAGAGGGGAGAAGAGAAGGGTACAACCCACTAGAAGCTTGAAAAGAACGTGAAAACTGCTCAGTGAAGTGAGCCAACGACAGCACATAGCTCTAGTAGCCTTGACTATCGCTAGTCTTTGGTCATACGATTTTATGTAGTCCTGTAAACGTGCTGACTTGGGTGTATGTAATCATGTGAACATGCTGACTTGGGTGTATGTAATTATGTGAACATGCTGACTTGGGTGTATGTAATCATGTGAACGTGCTGACTTGGGTGTTATCATATGAACATGCTGACTTGGGTGTATGTAATCATGTGAACGTGCTGACTTGGGTGTATGTAATCATGTGAACATGCTGACTTGGGTGTATGTAATTATATGAACACGCTGATTCGGGTGTATGTAATCATGTGAACGTGCTGACTTGGGTGTTATCATGTGAACGTGCTGACTTGGGTGTATGTAATCATGTGAACGTGCTGACTTGGGTGTATGTAATCATGTGAACATGCTGACTTGGGTGTTATCATGTGAACGTGCTGACTTGGGTGTTATCATGTGAACGTGCTGACTTGGGTGTATGTAATCATGTTAACGTGCTGACTTGGGTGTTATCATGTGAACGTGCTGACGCCTGTATATAATCATGAGAACATGGTGACCCTGTACGTAGTCCTGTGTTGTTGTTGTTGTTGACTTTGAAAGGGAAAGTGCTTCCACCTCTCGGTGATTTCGCACTGTGGGGGATGGGGTCTTTGGGGAGTGTGGGTGTTGGGGCTGTGGGTGAGGGTATGGGGGGATGGGGAGATGTGGGGAAAGGGTTTTGTGGTGCCTGATGCGTGGTTTCACTTTTGTACGTGCCCTCTATTTTTGTTGGTGATTAGGTTTTCCAAGTCTGCATGGGTGGTGTACTGTATTTGTGCCCTCTTTATCCATTGTTGATCCGCCAAGTTTGCATGGGTCGTTACAGTGCTGCTGCCCTCTTTCCTGCTGCTGCTGCTGGAGCTGGTGCTGCTGCCGTTTGTTGCCAGTGTTTAGGGGTCCTGCCACGTGTACCGTGGTGGTGTTTTGTGTTTCTTTGTTGGGTTCCATGTATTGCTCTTCCTCAATTTTTTTTTATTATTTTATTTTATTTTTCCAGTGTGGATGGCTATGTTATCCTGTTTACCCCTATTCTTATTTTATATTAGACTAGAGTTTGAGTGGCTTGTTGCTATTACTACTACTAGTGACAGTATACTGTTCCATAGTTCTTTAGGTGGGTTGAGGCAGTTTCTGAGGTTTAGTCCCAGTCTATACTTATCTAGGAAATGTTTTAGTTCTTCTCTCTCTGGTTTATTTTCATTGCATTCCAACAGTACATGCGGGGTGCTAAGTCTGTCCCCACAGGCACATGAAGGTGGGTCTTTATACATTTTATAATATTCTCCACTAAGCCTCATTCTGGTTATTTTAGTTTGGCCCGACCTGATTGACGTTAGGTACATCAAGGTGAGACTAGGCTGGTCGCCTATCAGTCTTCTAGTACCTATACCTTCATTTTTGTATTTTTCTTGCCACCTTATTTTTATTGCTGGTTTTATAGCTATTTTTCTCTCTGCTGGTGAAATAGATATGTTTAGGGTGGTGACTTTAGGGTTAATTTCTTGTTTTACTGCCAGTTTAGCTAGTTTATCTGCCTCTTCATTTCCTTTTATTCCTATGTGGGAAGGAACCCAAAAGAACTTAATGTCTCCCTGTTTCTGGTTGATTTTCTTTATGATGGACAGTATCTTGTATACTATATCTATTCTGTTTGAGGATTTGTTTTTTAAAGCCTGAAGTGCTGACAGTGAATCTGAAATTACTACATATTGTTGTTGCGTTGCGTCCTTCATTCCGAGATGAAGTGTATGGAGAGCTGTCAGTATGGCCGTCAGCTCAGCTGTAAAAGTTGAAGTGTGTTTTGGGAGTCTGCTGGAGATGGTGATGTTACCGGGTTGGTATACTCCTAATCCGGTTGTGTTTGTCTCTGGGTCATGAGATCCGTCAGTATAAATCTGCACGTGTTCTTTGTATGTGGTGCTTAGCTTGAGCTTTGTTTCTGCAGTGATTTGGGCTTGGTGTTGTTCTTTGTTGTATTTGGTGAGGTCAAGGTCTATCTGTGGGTGTGGAAGTGTCCAGGGTGGTGTTTGTATGTTGTCTGGTGGGTAAGGAGCTGTTATGTTAATTTCTGCTCCCTTTGTGTTTTCTAACTGTTGTATGTGTTGTTGTAGTGTGGGCTGTGGGGTGGGGCGGCCTGTTCTGTGTCTGTGGGGTTGAACATGAATCTGTCGGACTGGATGGTCAGGTGGGAGACATTGAATTTTGTAGTAGTAGCTAGCTGTCCTTTCTTTTATTATTAATTCTATAGGTTTCTGACCTGTTTCCGCCAGTACTGCTATGTTTGGTGTGTATGATGGTACTCCCAGGACTACTTTTAGTGCCCTGGCCTGTACTGACTGAAGTTTAGCTACTTGGTTTACTCGAAGGTGGACTAGCAGTGGGGCTGCGTATAATAGTCTAGACATGACATGGGCCTGATAGAGGTTAAGAAGAGATTTAGGATTAGTTCCCCAGTTATTTCCACTAACTACTCTCATTAGGTTTATTCCTTTTTTGGCAGATTTTGTTATTTTGTCTACATACGGGGTCCAGCTTGTTATTTCCGAGAAGATCACTCCTAGAAATTGTATCTGTGGACTGTAGTCAAGGGTTGTTTGGTTTAGTGTTAATTTGGGGTATTCTGTCTTCTGGTTTGGTTTTTGGAATATTATTGCCTGTGTTTTGGTGGCTGAAAGTTTAAAGCCATTATATTTGAGCCACTTTGCTATTTCATGCAGATCATCCTGTATCTTATCTATTCCTATGATTTTAGGTCTGTTGGGGTCATTTGTTGGGCGTATTTCTACTTTTCCTAGGAGGGACGTGTCGTCCGCAAATTGTTTAACTTTGACATGTTTTACACTTTTGGGGAGGTCTGCAATCATTATGTTAGAGTAAGGGACTGAGGACGCTTCCCTGTGGGACTCCATTTTCTAGTGGTACCTCGTTGGAAGTTTGATCCTCAATTCTTACAGCTACTTTTCTGTTTGTTAAAAAGGATTTGATTAGTTGCACTATTTTATTTGGGGTGCCTATGAACGTGGTGGCGCCTATATATAATGTATATAATATATATAGTTCAATGAACGTGATAACGCCCGTATGAAATCTTGTGAAGGTGTTGATGCCTGTATGTAGTCCTGTGAATGTTCTGACTTGCCTGTTTGTGACCCTGTAAACGTGCTCACGTCTGCATGAAGTAAATGAGTTGCTGCTCACCGACCTTTACTGCTATTGTCATTGCCGGTTAGATGTTCGACACAACTTCAAAGAAAGGCAAGGCCCAGATCTTGACGCTCCCCTCACCTATTGTTGCTGACGAACTGCAGGTCATACCTGAGAAGTGGAGCGGCGTAGATCCGGTGATGTTCATCGACTTATTGGGCTGCGTGCCGTGACAGCTCAGGAGGACATATCATGTCAGGGGAGTTCCAGCGGACATCAAACATTTTGTGGGGATCTTACGCTTATCAAAGCCGAGTTTTGACTTCTGGGAAGCTCCTGAGACTCCATAAAACAATTCTTTATGTGTGGTCTGGCGAGGGCAGTCTTTCAAACAGCCGTTGGCACTCAGGTCAGCCTCTTTTATGTTTCTTGAGAAAAACCTTCCTCATTCAATGTTTTTAAATTCTACCCGCCCACACGGAGATGTACAAAGATTGTGACAGGTCAAAATGGTCCAGATAATCTTCATCTGCGAAAAAGTTTTACAAAGAAGATACGTTGGAAACCTGCAGCTATGGCCAAACTACTTCCAAGATTTGACAAACACGCCAGAAAAGGTAGTGGGGGAACGGTGGAGTGCAACACACGGGCAAAAGTTTTTTTCAGCCCTTGAGGGCACCCGGCCTCTCGTCATGGCCAGTGGTCTATTTAAAAACTATGTTTATGCGGGTCTATGTGATACTAATTGGACAGTGGCTCTGGTGTGGTGTGCATTGCTTATATGGTTGCTTTAACAGGTGTATTATTGTATGCTTAATGTTTTGACACATTTTGTTTGATAGTTATATATTTTTCAGTATAAATATATAATTAACTTTTGCATTTTTTACATTTTGCATCTTAAATGCTGCTGCTTAGTGTGTAAATGGCATCCAGCCATAAATGTGTGCTAGACATTAATCGTCTTCAGTAATACAGATTGTATGCTGGCAGGGGGAAAATGCAGTGTGCACACCTTCTTCTCTGCTGACACAGGCAGAAACATGTCGACCCAAACTCTCTCTGATGTACTGTGTTAATAGGCTCTGAATATGGTGACAGCCATAACAGTGAAAATGATGTAAAATAGTCTAGCAGCAACAAGCCTACAGGGACAGGAACCACAGTTGTTTTTTTCTGCATGCCTTCAGTGAACATCTGTAATGGCTTCCTGGGAATAACTGAGTCCCACTTTGTGAGTTTTTATCACAATTGTTCTAGTCATCTTCCTTCAGCTGATGGGACAATGGAAAGCCCTTGAAATCCCACGTGAGACAAAGTTTTAGACAGCTGACTTTATGGGGATGTCCTTGAATAGGCTGTAGGCACCAATGTAAGAGTAGCAGGCTGACATGGCCACTAACCTGTGTACAACTGCTCTGTAGCAATGATGGAATGCACAAATAATAATTTAGGGGTATCTGCATGATATAATTCCAGAATAAATTTTTTTTTAAATTATCAAAACCATATGTAGACTGGTGTGTGTCCAGATGGGTAGACTGGCATATGTTTGTGTGAAGATGGTGCATGTATGTGAGAGAGAACATGTTAATGGCACATACAGTTGCTGACTATCACTTGTATAGCTAGAGGTTTACATGTACTTTTACCAAATTGTCCAAAACTGATTTTTATATTTCATTACATTCCATCCACAAGTTTGCACACAATAAAGGTAAGATCTGGACATTGTCATCGAATGACATTCATTGCACAAAAAAAATAAATAATCCCAGCTCTGATTTTATCATCACCAGTACACATGGTAACAGTCAAAATATAAAAGGCACATAAAGGTAATAAATTGCATGCAACGATTTATTTTTATAAAAGGTATTTAAAAACCTGTTTGTCTGTTGCACCTACATCCAACGTTTACAGACATCTAAAACAATACTGTCTGAATTTCATCAACTAATGAATGTAAAGTGCAGTACTCTGAGCCTGTGGAAGCTGCTTTTTCAATGCACTTTATGGCAAGTTGTTCTCTGTTATGCCTAAGCTTATGGGAAATGAAAAAATGTAAATCTTAAATCTAATCTGAACAATAGTTTTTGTATTCTGCTATAATGTTGTTAATGTGGAGATACACAGCAGAAAATGGAAAGTTTGGTGATAGCAATAAAAAATACTGACACATGCATTTAATAAAAAAATTCAAATGGTAAAAAAATTGCATTCATATTTTACACACAGCTGAAATATATATTTTTATACAAAAATAAGTCAGATGACTATACGCTAATAATTACTACTCTGTCAAATTATCTTTTGTAGACAAATGAGAATAAAACAGCTTGTGTCTTGCATTTTTCTTCTTCAAAATATGAGACTGAGTCAAGAATCATCTGTAATTAAGTCTTGTGAACAGTCTTAACTATAACTTTAGAGTTTTCACCCTTACTGTTGGCAATGGCAGCTTTTGGACTATATCTTTTTGCAGAGAGATGCTGATAAATTAACCAGCCCACAAGTTTTTGTCAAAAAACATCTAACTGTAAAGAGCACTAGTGTTTATTAGCAAACCCCCTAATAATGTTGCAATACAGGGCTTACAGTGCTGTCAACAGAAACACAAATATAACTGCACTGGGGATAAATATTGATTTACCCTTGAAAATGTGGAGTAGCATTATTAAAATCTCAATCACAGCTGATGCTTCCCCTTGCAACATCAATCCCATAATTCCACGCACATTTTGTTTTATACACTAGAACTAGAGTGTAGCTTCGGGAAGAGTAAATGCCAGCCACATCAGAACCCAACACCAATTCACCTTTTCCAATAACAGCAAGTCTGTTATAGGTGTTGAATGTGCTGCTTAAATACTTTCTCTATTAAAAGCCACTGAACATCCTGACTCCAGCTACTGACAATTGTCATCAAGTAATTTTTGGCAACTATCTCATGATGGAGCATTTGATGGAGTCGAGAATTACACAGTAAGTACATGGGGTGCCGAGCGTTAACAGCATTTTAACACAGCACTGCAGTAGAAAAGTCAAAAAATAAATGGAGTACAGGCCTCAAACATCATTCAAATACTTTCATGCATTTTTGTTTGTTTTTTTGCTCTGTAATATCCATGTTTAATAAAATATTTTTCAAATAATGTCTTGTGAACAGTCTGAACTTTAACTAGTGTTTAAGCCACTGCTATAGACTATAGCACCTACTGGTCTTGTAGACAATAGCTTTTGGCAGAGAGATGCTGATACAATAACCAGCGCACAAGTCTTTGTCAAGAACATGAAACAAAAAAAGCAGTTTTCAAACTCTGTAGTCACAGAACTAATAAAACAACATGCAAAAATTACTACCTTTAGTAAATTAAAAGGTCGGTTAAATAATCTCAGAATTATATGCCACCATAATTTTACAAGGAAATTTCCACAGTTTTAAAAGGTTCTTAACAGAAGGTTCATTAAACACAAAGATCTGATTACATTAATCAGCGCAAACACATTCTGCACTTGGAATGAAATACCAGTTCATGCCACAACACTGTATCTGCTAACAATCATTACTCAACAAGTTTCACTGGCTCAAACATTTATGCAGTTTCTGTTAATGGAGTTTTACCAATCAATCCATGTGGTCTATATCGACATGCAAGCTTCACAAAGAGGGAGGAACTGTACTGTTCCACATAACTCTGCTCTTCGTTCTATACATCACACTTGTCTCCCCTGAGTAAATGCAGCTGGTATTCTGTCACTGGAGCTACTATGCATCCTTACAACACATAAACTATACCATCCTCCGTACTCCTCTCAAATCAGCTTACCCTCTTTACAGCCCACACTGACATGATAGTTCCATCATGTTAGAACTCCATTAGAGCATGAAATATACTTTGAAAAAAAGGGATGACTGTATTTGAATGAACAGGAAGCAGTAATCTTGCAATGCATTATGTGTGTACAAATGATGATAAAGCATCATGTAAACATATGTAGTAATTCTTACAGTAACACTACATGATCTACAGCTTTTTTTTTTTTAATCATTCTTTCCTGCACTTGGCAATAATTACCTAGAGTCTAAGCAGCTCTGTGCACTGTTCTGCAAATCAAATTCTAGTTTTTACCTTTTTAATTGTGTCGCTAACACTGACTGATTCTATTTCCTGCATGAAGTTCCTATATGAAGTTTGTGACAATGACATTAGACTTTAATCCCTATTACACTACATTACTGGGAATTGACTGTCATCGATGTTATGCTCTCACCTGATAGGATCAACAGTCATTTAGCACCTTCCAGTGTTAAGATCACAATCTTTCATTTGTCATAACTAGTTAATCTTTTCTGTCCACTTTTAGGAACTTGAAGTATTAATCGCAAAACGCACTCGGCCTTTTGTGCTGAGAAACTTTCGCCCCCCCAAACGCCTGCAGGTCTAGTGAAGAAAATTTAGGCAAGAGACAAACAAGCATACAACAGGACATAAGTCTCAATACCCTCCTTCTGCTCTATGCAGCTTAAAGTTCACTATTGCCAATTACCAGTCACTCAGGAAGTCCGCCCAAACTGGTAAATATCTGAATTTCTGCGGTGTCGCAGAGGTATAGCAGGAGTGTATGAAGTATGCTGAAGAACTCGGCAATATTACAGACAAGAGGAATGTCCTTTTGCTACAGTAGTCTGTACATTTCTTCATATCACACATCAGTGAATTATGATACACAACCTAAACGAGAACATGCCGTGAAAGGATTCACAACATTCTGGATTTAATGGAGAACTGGAATGCCATTACTTCAAGCCTTAATGATTATCTGGAATGGCAAAGTGATCATCTCAGCGCATCAAACAAAACTAGCACACGTTACTAGGATAAAATAAAAGTGCCAATGCCCCAGTTTCTAAAAAATAAAGAGTGTGATTTTCTATTCTAAATCCCACTATACATATCACATGATGAGATAGCAACAGATTCTCTTTTCATGACAACGACAGTGTCAAATAAATCTTACCTCTAGTGTTTCTGGGTATTTGATGACAGCAACAGTGTCACATAAATCTCACCTCTAGTGTTTACAGATATTTAAAGGATGCTTTGCCTGCAAACTCCCTAAACACTACACAAAAAAGGGTACCTGGACTTCAATGAAAGCCTCATATAAGAAGAATGACCAAAAATGACATTTGTAGGAAAGAACTGTGTATTACAGGGTAGAGAATTTGATGAAAAATATTTTCACATGAAAGGTAAGCATAAAAAATTTGCAGAATTAAAAAAATTGCAAAAGATTATGAACAGTTCTTTTCAAAATAATCCAATTACTATATCAACAAACCGGTTAAAGTGAGTTCATTTGATCACAAAATGGCCAATAAACACATTTGTAAGATGAGCTTACCCTTCTTTTGGGAACACTACAGTTGATGAGTTCAGCCAGTGAACTAACTTCCCACCTTCCCTTTCCTGTGCATGTCACAAGCATCCACCACTCTACCATCATTCACAGCTTTGCTAGCACACACAAACACCATCTACTTACATTTACAGCTCCGTTTTCTTTTGTGAACTTGTATTAACATTCACAAATCTTTAAGTAAACCTCCACCGAATTTCTATATCAGGAGTAAATAGGCTAAACATTTACCAAAACTGTCACAAAATTTAATTAAAATACAAAATGATGAATAGAAAAGCTGCTATAGGTCATTTAAAGACAAATATTTGGTTTTGTTCATATACACCACACATTCTCCAAATCTTTTGTTTGTGGAATAAAAGCTGCAGTTTAAGCCAAGCTAATGTTCGTCTCGTTTTATGTTAAACTTAGTTTTCATGTGAACGTGACCTGTCACTCTTTGAATACTGTCCTGGGCCTCACGGCAGGGGACTTTGAGCGTGGCTGTACTGATGGCTTTCCCTTCCCAGAAAGTGATTCTTGAGACTGGTGGACATCACTCGATTTTGACCGTGGCTTGGGAGCAGGTGATCTAGAACGTGCATGATCTGATGACTTTCTCTTCCCAGACAGCGATTCCTGAGAGAGATGGAGGTCACCTGAGCGTGGTCTTGGCTTTGGCGCAGGTGATCTTGATCGTGATTGAGCAGAGGATTTCCCTTTTGCACCGAGAGACTCTTGAGATGAGTATAATCGTGGTCTGGGGACTGGTGTTCGCTGTCCTCCCGCCTTTGCTTTTCCACCAAGAGACTCATGAGACTGGTGGATATCTGCAGGTGATCGTGACAAAGAGGGCAGAGACTGGTGAGAGGATGATGATCGGTAAACATGTGCAGGTTCTGTCCTGATACCATCTATTGCATCCTGCTCGTCGTCCAGAGTGTTCATCCTCATCTCCTCAGGTTGTGGATTTTGAATGAAGGTCAGATTTCGACCAAAACACAAACGAGGAAAAACAAGCGTCCAGAGGTAAATGACAACACAAACCCAAGATGATGCCATCTTGACCCAAACAGCTGCCCAGTTTAGCCCAAAATTATTGAGATCTGATTCTGCAGGCCTGTCAAATAAAACCAAAGATATGTTGAAAGACAGAGCGAATCAATCTTCCTAGGGAATCATGGCAGCTTTTTCAGACACAATTATTTATTTTAAATGGTAAAGGTTCCCAAATCTAATAGCTGTAGCATACAAGAACCTTAAGTGATTTACTGGCATGAGGAAGGCAAGAAAGTAGCCTTTCCTTTGTATGTAGATAACCTTCCTGATAAATCAGCCATGATTGCTGAGTAAATGGTTTTATCAAATCAATTCCAATCACACTTTATTACCTATCCAAGGCAGTCCAAGACAGACATTTTTCTTTTGCTCACAATCACTACACACATACAAACATAACATAAGCATATCTATATATATATATATACAAGCATGACAGGCAGACATACATACCAATACACATTTAACACACACGCACTTACACCCTCTCACACATGAACCTCCTAAGAAGGATACCGGGTAATACAGTAAGCCTACGAGTCCTTGTGCATATTTAGGATGGTGATTGCTGCTGGCAGAAAGAACCTCTGGTAGGCAGTTTTTTGTGTGTGTATATGGGACTTTGTAGTACCTGCCCAAGGGCAACAGCTGAAAGTTGGGATGGAGAGGGTGTGTTTGGTCTTAAGTGATAGTATATTGCATCGTTCTGACTGCATGAAGATACAAATCAGAAAGTGGCAGCTGTAATGTACCAATAATTTTATTTGCCGGGTGGATGACTCTCGCCAACCTTTGACGAGGTGGTGACCATACAGATGGCGATGTTAAATATGAGAATGCTCTCAAGGGACCTGTAAACAGTTTCCAGCACCCCAGAGCTGATGTTGAATCTGCTGAGCTTTCTCAAAAGGTGCAGTCTTTGATGGGCCTTTTGTATACTTGATTTGCGTGATCACTAAAGGAGAGCCTTCAGTCTATCTCTGTACCAAGGTACTTAAAACTGGCAGCCCTCTGCACCTGCAGTCCTTTGATTTGAATTGGTGGGGAGAGAGGGGTACTGCCATCTCTTCTATCTTGTGCTCTCCCAAAGGCAATCTCCTCCGTTTTTTCAACATTCAGCTCCAGCCAATTGGCTTGAGAGAGCATTGGAAATGTGACCTTTGATTGCAAGTCCAGCTATGCCAATAAATCTTATTTGAAGTACATTACCCCTTTGATGAATGTGCATGAGCCATATTGTAATCTTCATATGTTTGTACAAAAAACTTACCTGTACCAGTTGGTCAGCTGCATCATGATATAGAAAGCTGCTAAGCAAAATACAAAGTGAAAGAAGGCATAGGGATATTTGACACCTTCAGCCTCGTTGTAAATGACCTTTTGGCCTCCAAGCAATGATGGATTGTCTCCTGCAGTTGAAAAAGATAAGATTAGAATTCCTAATGATCCTCTTTGCCAGATATCTCAAGGACAAGGTAATTTGTCTGGACATGTGTGTCTTGACTCAAATGGATGGAGAATTTCACAAACAGCCTATTGCTTGTCTTTACGTTAATGTGACAGGAACAACTAGCATATTCCAGAAGTTTTTTTATCTCACTTAAATCTACGTGGCCCCTTTAACTAAGCGGAATGCCTTACTGACCTTACCAACACTCTTTTCTGTTGATCTGTATTTCACTGAACTGTGCAACATACTCCACTAAAGTTATTAACAAAAACATGACAGTAGCTACACCCTATTGGACTGACCCATGCACCCAATGTAAACTAACCAACACACCACAGTGTACACTGACAAACACAACCCACTGCAACCAATCGACACCCTTGCTATACACTGAAAAACATACCCCACTGTACACAGAACACACATTCCCTGTACAGTGAACAACACACTGTACACTGAACAAAAGACCCCATTGTATACTGAACATCCCACCATACACTGATCAACACATCTCACTGTACACTGATCAACATACTGTATGCTGAACATGCCCCACTGTTTGCTGAACACACTATACACTGCACAGCATCCCCACTGCAGGCTTAACAACACCTCCACTGTACACTGATCAACATACTGAACACTGAACACCCCCACTGTACAGTAAACAACACACTATACACTAAACAATGCACCCCACTGTGCAGCCTCCACTATACACTGAACATAACCCCCAGTATACAGATTATACACTGAACAACACCTCCACTGTACACTGAACAACACACCCCACTGTACATTAATCAACACTTCCACTGTAAATTAATAAACAACCCCCACTGTACATTGAACAAAACAGCCCACTGTACACACCTCACTATACACAGACCAAGACACAGATACTTACGCTTTTTAATGACACAACAGCAACATGCCCAGCTGTCCTGTAAGACAAGGAACCAGACAACTCATGACACATCTAACTGGTAAGAATGGGCCCTGGATTACATATTTATAATCTATTTAAAATTCCCTAACTTGTTACATCAAACAAAATGTAATGACATTACCACAGACACTTTTCTTTCTGGAAGTTAATGCACAGCACTGTATAATGTGCAAGTATAATTTTAACTGCAATTGAAAATGTATTCCTCTAGTCTAAAGGTGAGCCAAAGAAATTTAATGCACAGGCATGCATATGTACCTGGGTGCAAGTCAAAACTGAGAAAGTTTCTATAACGTTACATATAAAACTAGGCAGCTGAAGTTTCTCTTTATTACATTATCATTATGCAAACAATAATTATGATCTTGATGACATACCTTTTTTCGAAGTCCAAGTTTGTGTGCCTGGTTTGATGTCCTGAGACTGGCAAAGAAAAGATGCCAACATATTTAGCTTTAATAACAATAAATCACAACATCATTCTTTAACAACACCCTGATGAGAAAGTCAACTATGTTATTCAAGCAGAAATTTTCTACACTCCTATGAACTAAATTAACTTAATTTCAAGCCAGTAAATAGAAGTGTACTGCAACAGAACAAGACTCATCAATGTCTTTAAGAACTGTTATAAGAGGAAATACTAGGTTAATATAATAAATGTTGATGTTACCCTCTACATTGGGGGGGGGGCAAAGTTTTCTCTTCATGAGCTAGTCTCAGATTCCAAACTATGTGGGTGGCTGGTAACATACTAAAAACCATCGCCGTGACTACACAGCAAACCTACTTAAAATGGGATGGAAATGCATACATAATGATGTTCACTTATTGAATTTAATGTGAAAAGTGAAACTGGCATCTGTTTACGGGCTGGCTGCCTTGCCATGATATAGGTTTAGTTCTCGGCATAAAACACCAATTCCCCCAACCTCCTTTGAACGCAGCTGATGCCAATGCTCTCACAGCTCTATTAGACATGTCAGATGCATTATTATTTTTGTACTTTTTCTGTTAGAATGTTACAGACTGATTTACCACACTAAGTTGTATTTGATAAATTAACTTTCAGCCAAATGGACCTAAGTTAAATTTTTTAAAGTTAATCAAACATGTTCACTTTGCATTTTGGCTGATGGGCTGGTCCATACTTTGCCTACTTGTGATCTACATTCACCCAGCCTAGTTTCTTTCATGCAAGCTTATATGCTTATGCTAGTGTCAGGGTTCGCAGTCATGCTGATAAACAATGTCACTGTGTGGCTATTACTTGATGCACTGCCATCCTGCTAACCTGTCATTTTGTTAAGCTCTCACCTGAATTACAGTTATCCCCTTAATTACAGCTTTCACCTTACTTAGAGTTACTGCCCTTGTCTTCCTAAGCGTTGCTGGTCTTACCTGCCTGACATCAACATTCTGCAACAGTGAACTATTGCTCTCACCTGGCGTACACAGCCATGACAAAGGTGATGCACACTCCGGCATAGGCAGCAATCCTATCTCCCTCAGGAAAACCTGGGTCTGGCCGGCACTTATATGATACATTATGTACCTTTAACTGATTGTTTCCATTGGCGACAAGTGGCAGAGACGGAGCCACAACTGGAACGGTCGCAGCTGTTGCTGCCATGCCAGTACGTCCTTGTTGTGAACCTGCTAATGCTTTCAGAGTGTCGATGATATTTTCAACTGGAATAAAAACCACTTTTGAAAGCAATTACACAGAAAACTTTTACAACCAAACTTTTCACAAACATAGAAATATATAGAAATTGGACATAAGTTTGTTATCTGTATAAAACTTGGTTTACCAAAGAGGACTAAGAACGAGAATGAACATAGACATATACAGATCACACCTATGGCTGGGTTATTTATCAATAGAATACAGTAGAATCTCCCTTTTAAGACTTGCTAAAACCCACCAAAATCAGATTGTAACCAAGAGCACTCTCAGTAAGGATATCGAATGACCAGGCTGCTTTAATTTCCATGAATCATGAATTAAAACAACTTAACATTCAAGTTAACATTTAAATGTTACAAATAAAGTTTGTAAAACCATGTCATCTAATGTTTTTCTTTGTTGCTTTTGCTTATACTGTTATGTTTGCTAATTCCACCTTTGTTGCACTTGGTTGAAGATTTAGAGGGGAACTAACTCTCCTGGCAAATGCAATAGATCATGGTTGTGGTAGACAAAGAGGCTCTCCTACAATGCGCTATATGTATTTTCTTAAGCATGATTTCTACAAAAAGGTACAATAGAACACAAACAGTTGTTCACAAAAATCTCATTTTTATAAGCATGTGACTTCTGAGATTGTAATGAAGCACAATTAACTGAGCTGCACTATTAAACTAGAAACAATGTACCTCATTCATTTTATGTTATTTCTCCAGAAATTTGTAATATACGATAAACAGTCAGCCACAAGCAGTTTGTCATTAAATGTACTTCAATTTTTTTTTTTAGGAAATTACTTCTGCCAAAACAAAAAGCTGTCATAGAGCAGAAACTGTTGATTGTAACTCACATTGGGGGGTCGCTGTAATATAGAGATGATGTTTATTTAGCACAATAGGTCTGTGAACATTTGTTGGGGTGTATCTAAGAGGCATTTGCAAGAGGGAAGGTCTCAATAAGGAGGTTCCATTGTATGATTTAGCAATGTCTTAAAGACAACCTTAGCTTAAACTCAATCTTCTCAAACAAAATATCAAATATGAGGCTCCCAGATTTTTATATATACAAACATGCATGCGCAAAAATCTCCACCCACCCTCAGTGAACGCAACGCACTGTACGTACTTTCTTCAGGAGGTTCACTGGTGAGTGCTGACCACGTGAGGTAAATAACATACATAGTAATGACTGAGGCCTGCAGGAGCCCAGCATTAGGATTTCCTGCCACCAGCAGAAAAGTTACATTAGACTTGCTTCTACAGATCAGGTGCAAGCACGCAATGACAAACTGCTCTGTTACAATCAGACAAACTAACAGGTTAAGAAAATAAATGGCAAAGTGCCAGATACTTAGCTTAGAAAAATGTACATAAATTTTGAGTTTATATCTGCACATAAAGAGGCATCGCAGACTCTTAAGTCTGGTACACTGTGTGGTAATAAACACTTTGCTATTAAACACAGGGTAGAAAAATTCTAGAATATATGCTTATATTTAAAAACATTTACTACAAAGAAGTATTGTATAATGGCTGAAAATTGTAAATTCCCTCCTCCCCACAAATCAACTGCCTCCCCCGCTAAAAGTTTTAAATATGTTGTTAAATATGCCCAATAATTGCAAGGTCAGATGAGTTAATAATATTATGCTAGTACTTTACCAATATGATTTGGGATTGTTTAGACCGGGACTGCACAATGTTAAGCAATTCTAAAGAAGACTCAAGCTAAGGCTCAGACTGTTCCGAGCCAGATTTGCACAGTAAAATACTTAATTATGATCAATATTTATTGTAAACTCATTTCAGTAATCTACAGTACTAAGCACTCACTTGGTTGATATAAAACATTGGTATAAGGCCGCGGTTCTCAACCTGGGGGGCGCGCCCCCCAAGGGGGGCGCAAGCTGCTGAAAAGGGGGCCGCAAAGGCGGTCATTTTCTCATATCTCATATAGGTATTAGTGGCTAAGGGGGGCGCGCGGACGTACCTTTATTCGTCTGGGGGGGCGTCACAAGTAAAAGGTTGAGAAACGCTGGTATAAGGTTTAGACTAGGTGTTACAAACATTGGTATGAGGTTTAGACTAGGTGTTACAAACATTGGTATGAGGTTTAGACTAGGTGTTACAAACATTGGTATGAGGTTTAGACTAGGTGTTACAAACATTGGTATGAGGTTTAGACTAGGTGTTACAAACTAAACTGTCATAAACATTGTTACAGTTTGTTTCAATAACCCAATGCAATTGTGAAGAAACTGAATCATATTTTGTATTCAAATATATGAAGATTAATACGAGCTAAAAAACTCTATAAGAATCCTTTTCAGTTTCATTTATCCAATTTATTTACAAGTAATTCTACAAAATTAATCCAAAGTTTTGCCTATTTTCTTTACAAAGCTTTACAAATTACTACTAATAATAAACCTGTGATCTATATGGGGCATGATCACGGTCAGGAGGGAGCATGCTCAGTGCTTAAGACAAGGAGACATAGACAGAATATGAAGGATGGAAGAAGAAAACAATCTAGCAGACAAGTAATAAAAGACAAACACAGAATATGCAAAGAGGGACATGGAAACAAACAGTAAGAATGGAGAGCATCATAAATCTGCAGAGGAAGACAAGCAGGCGATCTTGTCAATAGACTATAATCATGACTATTGACAACTAATCAATATATGAAAAAAGTGAACGAAAGGGTTAGAAAATGGACTAACATTCTGTTGATTGGTGTAATTAGTAATACTCATGGAACAGATGTGTTTTTAATGCTAAAGATTAGGGAAAATAAATACTTTGAAAATGTTTACTGATGATGGACACAGTAATCAATGAATGACATGTAGATTGATCTATGGCTTAGGCAATGACATTTAAGTGGATTTGTGGATTAGCAAGTAACACACAATTGAAATAGGTGAGGGTAAAAAGGCCTATGTGGATAAAACTGTTGAAAGTCGAAGGAAACAGATAAATGGTAAGGAGATGAAAATGAAATAAACAAAAATACAGAGCCCAAAAGAGACCACTGACAACAATCTGACTTTTCCACCACCATTTCCAGCCTGTATGGATGTCCACACACCACACACAGACACATACACATTAGCATAATTATTTACTTCAGGTTCAGTGACTTGACACATACCTATCACATAATATCACCATGCCAAAAACGCTGATTCAAATCTCACAAAAGTAGCTCGCATGTTGCTCTCACATTTACATCTTACTTTTCAAAATGCACTTATTAAGCAATCTGCATACATTTACGTAAATCCATAAAAGAGTTCTATTACTTTTACAAAGCCATAAGGGTTGTATTACTTACGCTTCTGTATGCATGGAAGAATAGTCAGAAGAGACAGGAGAACACACAGGCCAGTGTTAATGCCTAGGAAGATGCGGTTGGTGGTGCAGTCAGCCACAGCATAGTAGTAGACAAGCAGAGCCATGCCCAGGATGGCGACCAGGTAAAAAATAATGGCACATGCCCCTGTCGCTGAAATAGTCACTTTTCGCATTAACTCCATCTCATGACCAAATTAACTCAGACTTAGTCACAGTGTCTCCAGCAACTATTATAAAATGCACATCAATTGTTTCCAAAACAGGTACAATCATCTACAGTCAATGTTGACAAAAATAAAATCAGTGGTAAATAACACAGATGTAACACACCTACAGCACTGGGTGCTATTACTGGCATTGTGTGAGCATATACAACAAGCATTGTGTCTACCTTAGGATCTGTAGGTATGTACTATTGTAGGAAATTGCAGGAATGTAAATACTAGGCCAGTTTTGCTTTGAGCATGGCAATGTGTCATGCTTAATAAAAATAAATCTGAATAGATCACACACCAGTTTTCTTTTTTTTCCCATACACTTTTAGATTTTAATTATTATACACATTTATACATATTATCACTAAATTTTAATTTATCACAGTCATTAGCAGTCAAATTAAAATGCTTTCTGGACATCACACTGTGTGTGCTGGTCTATAACACCTCATGATCCAAACTGCTAACAGCTCATCATAACAAAATCACTTATTCAAAAAAGACATATTAACAACTACCAGTCCAATGTGGCTAAAAATTACCTACCAATGCAGCCAAAGGTGTTGCGTTTACCGTAACGACGTCCTACCCTGAAGCAAATGATTTAAAGGAGAGCACAGTCAACAAAATGAAATTCACACAAATGTTCCATTTTCAGTCAACATCAAGAGTTCAACCTACATCAGCATGAGGTCATTTCAAAGTGCTACACATACACTCTCTCTTTATGCCAAACATAGTTTTAGCAGGAGGTACACATACACTCTCAGGTACAAACATAGGTTTAGCAGCAGATACACATACACTCTCTCTTTATGCCAAACAGTTTTAGCAGCAGGTACACATACACTCTCGGGTACAAACATAGGTTTAGAAGCAGATACACATACACTCTCTCTTTATGCCAAACAAAGGTTAAGCAGCATGAGTTTAGAGTCATAATTCCATGTTAATTTTGCAGCTGTTATTACCTTTTGACCCAAAGTACCATACACAGGCATGCATACATCATCTAAGTGCATACACCTACCCACCCTCCCACAAGATTCCCCCAGTCTCTCAACAAAATGCATTACAATCTCTATCACAATGTTTAAACTAGTATTATTACAATCTGTTAGAAGTACAGCTATGTTTCCTGCACTATCAGGCTGTTAGTAACTTAATCACACCATTCAACATGTACATAATGACAAATCTCCCCCCATCCCCCAACCACCCTGCCAGTACTGGCCGCACAGCTTCACTGGTGGTCAGCTGGTGGTCAGCTGGTATCAGTCATGGGATAAATGATGATGGTGATGATAATGATAAATCATAAACAATAATAAACAAATGATCAAAAAAAAACCATAGCACAATGCTATTATGTGTTTAGAACTTTTCTTCAAAGTGTTAATTCATGAGGAAACAAAACAGAGTCAAAAATAATAAACAGGGCAGAAATTTTTTTAAATGAACAGGTTTCAACTGGCATGCATGTCTAGGATCAAGAAGTCCAATACCCCAGTAGAACAACTAGCATGTCCTGTAACAGAAAAACAATACTGGCTACCATTTGAAACAAGGTGAACATAACGCTGATGGCTAATCTTAAAGATGTCTTATCCTTCTCCAAACATCTTTCTTTTGCTGGTATTGATTTGTTGTCCTGATCATGCAGATTTGTTTTATCATCCTATAAGATTTTGGCTTTTAAAGCAAGTTTGTCATGCACACTGTATTTATCAGCGTTGTTTAGTCCAAGTTAGCAATGATTCATCACTGGCCGTTAAGAAAGTTAAAGAGTATAAACATGCAAAAACCAACCAAGTGGCATTCCAGGCATGTGTGAAGTCAACGAGCAGCAGCAGCTGTAATAATAGAAACAACACTCCACCAGCCATTCCCAGGTACATCCAGTCTGACAACACATACGTGCACACATAAACACACACACACACACATATAAACATACACACACATAAACCCACACATGCACACATAAATGCACATAAATGCACACACAGCCCCTACACTTTATGATATCTTTTCCTTCAACCTGGTTTCCTTCTAGCTACATCTTCTTCTAACCCTTTTGTTTTAACTAAATGTACTTGGCATTTCTAACAGAAAGAACGTCGATAAGCACCTCCTTAGAAGACTTAAGATACTCAGCAGAAAAGAACCATGAGAAAATGTTAACAATGACAAAAGATAATAATAATAATAATAATAATAATAATAATAATAATAATAATAATTACTTTGGCCTATGCAAAATGCTATCAAGCTGTTTGATATAAATGTAGTCACAATAAAAAAAGTCATTCTACCAAAAACAAAAAGCAGGATAAAGATTATGAAAGTTAGGGGTAGCAAGATACAGACTATGACAGTTAGAGGCAGAAAGATACTTACAGATGCTCAGCTGCATTGGAATGAAGAAGGCTGCAGCACACAGTCCACACAGCACCACAAGTTTGTAAAACCAGTAGCTAGCATCATGCAGATGTGGGCACCCATTCATGCACACACACATACATACAAAAAAGAATGTTAAAATAGTTAAAAACATATACTTTTTAAAACAAAGTACAAAAAGAATGTGTAACTTCTAAAGATAACAGCTTGCATGAGTGACAATGATATACATAATTCCACGGTAATGATGACAGAATAAAGAATATAAAATTTGATGACAGAATAAAGAGAGGGTAGACAGGAATGCCGGTGAATCAGGGACAAAATATGCAAGATATACAGGGTACGGGGCAAGTAGACATGTGAAGATGGACTAACAGGCATGTACATAGAAAATGATAGATTGGTGAGTACATGAATGAGAAAACAACAACATACCCATTCTGTATGGATGCCCGCCAGTGATTGGAAGACGGAACACATGGTGTCAAAAGCATCATGATAAAGAAAAAAGCAACAAGACCAAATGACATGCGGTAGACAGCCTGGTAGCCAATCAAAAGACTGCAGTTTTCACCAGCTGACAGGGCAAGACAGGTGGTGTTGAAACCCATTATCTAGGACAAACATAATAACCACAATAACTGGGATATACTACCTTCCATTTTCGAATACATTCATTTTTATTTCATTTCTAAACATTATTTACAATATTCATCTTATTTAACAATTTTACAATGCAAAAATTAAAGAAGCATGATGATGTCAGTATATGAGGAAAGAAATGCAGTGAGCGCACAATGAGCAGGACATGCATATCTCACATTCTCTCTTCTCTCACATTTACTGTTATCTCCCTTTACCAGCAGTCTCATCTGCCTACATACACTGTAAAATTCAAGTCTGACCACCTACATTGTCGCTGATCAGTTGGTGGACCTGAGGCACTAGCATGAGGCACTGGATGATAAATCCAAGAGACAGGAAGACTGTGTACATCACACGGGTTCCTGTGGACTCGCGGATCTCTGGAAGACAGCTGCAGCACAAGCCACATGATGCTGGACCACAGCAACAGGCCAGCTGCACATGACACACAGACCAGCTGTACACCACAGTAACAGATCAGCTGTACACAACACACAGACCAGCTGCACACAACACACAGACCAGCTGCACACAACACACAGACCAGCTGTACAACACAGTAATGGGCCAGCTGGACACAACACAGACAAGCTAGACAAAACAACACCACTAAGTGTTCACAATGATAATGCTCTTCACTGGCTCACACATACGTGTAGGCACAAAATATCACAAACATATTTTCATATAACTTCTGGAAAAGCACATTTTTAAAAGGTATAGGAATGCCTCAGTTTCCCCTCCAATAACGTTTTAGTTATGAGCATTGCTTGAGGCAATTAATGAATTCTCTGCTCATCCTGTAAATGTCTATGGGTCACATAAGTAAGATAGGCATCCAAGTAAGATAGGCATCCAAGTAAGAAAGCAAAAGACAGTCTAAATCTTATTCTACCTTGACATTTAAGCTCTCACTTCAAACATATGTAAGCCTACTAAATATATAGTCAGTAAAAGACAGGACCTCTTTTTTATGTGTGCATGTATATAAAGATCTATACACTTCTGCAACATCTTTCACTGTCTTTCAAAGAACAGTGTATTACACTTGTATCTTCATTCTCCTCCTCTATGCGATTTACTTAATTAGATTTGAGCATAACTATTTTGTTTGTTTTGTCTTTGTCAGAATACAACTTATCACAGTGTTGATTTTTACAGCAAATTGTTGTCGCTACAACCAGTGGGTATCGGGTTATTGTATTGTCTCTCATCTTTGCAAACAACCACTCCAACAGAAAAAACTGGGTAGGTAGTCTTGTTAATGTGTGTATTTGGTGTACAGCTAACAGAAGAACGGTCAAACGGTTGCTCAGCTCAACCTTGAAAGTAGGTTAGTGACTAAGAAACTTTGCTAATTAGTCATTACTGTTGACTGGTTATTAGGTTTGTAACTGGGTCTCATTAAACAAAAAGAATAACCCACACCGTTCTCTCCAGTTTCTCACTGTTTACTCCTGTCAACACTACCTCAGTATGAATGACTACGACACAAAGTAGGTCACAAACCTGGGAAGTGCAACAACCCATTTCAAATACCGTGCGCCTTCAAAACCCAGTCCGCAGGTGGATCCAACTACACAACTTAAAATGAAAATTTATTATTCATGCCATGTAGACTGCAAGTCAATAGTTGATGGCGGTCAGCAGTTAGACTGCTTGTGGGGTTAGCAACAAGTGGAAGTTGCGAGCCGCCAGCGGCACACAGCTGTTTGTGTGTTTGTCACTCACGGGCGCTCGGCTGTGTGCGGGAAGTACACTCAGTGCACGACGGGCTGGCGATGAGACTCACAGGCGAAGCCAATACCTTTGCATCATTATACAGGCCCGTGATAAAGAGTAAAAACTTTTTTTTAAAAAAGAAAACCTAAATACGAAATAACAGTTTGGTTTTTTTAAAGGGTTTACTTTTCTTCTGTTTGCTCTCGGCGACATGCGCGCGTGAGTCATACGTCATAGATGTTAGTGCACTAGTTTCCTCTACGTGGTACGCAGTGTTGCTTCACGGTGACTTGCAACTCTTTTAAAACTGATTTGTAACTGCTGACAGTAAACTGCATGCTTAGATCGATAGTAACATTTACACAATCGCTAGTTCGTAGTTGTCGCGACTGGCCGACAGATTTGAAAGTTCGCACGTGCTTCGCCTTGAACAGAAACACGAAGATGGCACACGTGAAGACCCTCGTTGATGGCAAGATTTCTGACAAGAAAGTCATGATCTTCTCAAAGTCCTACTGTCCATTTTGCACCAAAGCAAAATCCGTGTTTTTAAGACTGATAGAGGAGGGGAAGCTATCCTCTGACGACTATGAGGTGATGGAAATCGAAAATAACACAGACTGCGACGCCATCCAGAACTACCTGCAGACTGTCACAGGGGCCAGATCAGTAAGTATAGTCAGTGCCACTACTACCACACATACATATCTTAGTACTAGGGACTGGCTTCTGGTTGCCAAGGCCTCATGGCCTTAGGCAGTCCCCAATTTATAGCTCTCATTAATGTGTTTCAGGTCAGAGCCTTACTTTAGTTTTCACCAAAGCTATAAAACATCTATGAAATTGTTAGTGTCACCTACAGACACCTAGGCCTATTTAAATTCCGTGCATATTTAATATTAGCTGAAAGCGAGTTCCAGTTAGTTGCAACTCTTTGGGAAAAATAGAATTTACGATTGTTAGTATTACACCTTTAATAAAGACTTGTCCTTCAGAATTTCTAGTGATGTTTGTGGTGAGGAAAAGAATACATTCATATCAAAGTCAACATAACCATGAAATATTTTAAACATTTGAGTAAGGTCCCCCCCCCCAGTCCTCCTTCCTTTCAGAGAGTGAAGTCTGAAATACTTCAGTCTCTCAGTATAAGACATTTCCCAACATCCATCTAAGAATTTGGTAGTTCATCTCTGAACAGTTTCCACTAGTATTGTCTGTCTTTTTAAGAAGGGAGACAAATTACATTACCAAATGTGGTTGTACAAGTGCTTTATACAATCTTAATAATATCTCCCTATCCAGATACTTAAAAGTCCTTCTAGTAACACCAACCATCTGATTCGCTTTGCCTACCACTTTTTGGATATGTGACTCAAAAGATAACTTACAATCCAAGTTCACTCCCAAGTCTTTCTCCACATCACATATCTTTATTTCCTGATACTCATCATCTTTTTTTATTTTATATGTAAATTATTTTTACCTACATGCATAACTCCATATTTTGATATATTGCAATTTCTATTCATACCTTTCCTGCATTTTGTCAATATCGCTCAATCACCCTTATTTAATGTTCTGTTTTATATTTTGTTATCAATGGCAAACAGCTTACAAGCACTAGACAATGCATTTGGTAAATCTTTTATAAACACCATGAACAAAACTGGTCCTAAAATACTTCCTTGAGGAATTCCTCTTAAAATATTAGCTTTACCTGATTTTACAGATCCCACCCTAACATGTGTCCTACCTATTAAAAAGTTTCTTATCCATCTAAGCAATTTTTCACTCACTCAATGTGCCACTAATTTGACTAGTAATCTTTCGTGCTGTACAGAATCAAACATCTGTTTAAAATCAAAAACATAAAATGTCTACATCCTCGCCCTCATCAGCACTGTGGTTATATCCTCCATGACTTCTAATAAGTGTGTCACACAAGATCTTTTATCCCTAAATCCATGCTGACATTTCATGTACATTCTATATTCTACAAAATATTTAACTCTAGCATCTCTGAGTACGCACAATACAAGTTAAACTAAGTGGTCTATGATTGCCATGATCAGATTTCAAGTAAGCCTTTCTTAAATAAAGATTTTACCTCAGCAGTCTTCCAGTTGTCTTGTAATTCTCTCGAATCTAATGACTTATTTAATAAGGAACACAATATTGACAGACACGAATTCACATTGCTAGTGTCACTAAGACATTTTGACTATTTAACCATGGAAATCAACTTCATTTCAGGTGTGGGAGTACCTGCAAAGCTTTGTGATGATCTTTAATGAATGACCTAGCTTTCTTTGATGTATTGCAGGTTCCACGGGTCTTCATTAATGGAAAATGTATTGGCGGTGGGGATGACGTAGTTGCTGCAGACAAGGCTGGAGAACTGGTGAAAAAACTGACATGAGGTGCCAGTGGATGTTGGCCTGCAGCATTCGCTCTCCATCATTCACACCCAGCCACCTTTTTAACCGATGGTGTTATTTCAAAACAAAAATCCCAAACAAATGCCCCAAATAATTAATTGAGCAAATTTAAACTTAATCCTTTTACGTGAGAAAGAAATCCTTTGGTAGTGACTGGTATGCTATTTCATATTGCTTTGCTTAAAAATTATTTTACGTTGGAAAGGAACTTGAGGACATTAGCTGATGGGAGTACATTTATATTAGAATAACAGTAAGTGTCATGAGATTAAATTGTGTAAATGTTGAATGTCATTTATTATGATATATTACAACAATGTTTACACCAATGTTGATGCCATATTTTAATTTTCTGCACAAAATTTATGCATCTCCAAGGTTGGGGTTACCAACATTTAGCAAAAATACATTTAACCTGAAAGACAATTTTTAGTTATTCATTTAGAAGACTGAGATTATTTTGCAATTAGCTTAATACATTCTTCAAGTTTCCATGTATAAGAAAGTAAATAGATAAATATATTCAGGCTGCAATAACCACTCTATTATAATTCATGCATACATCTTGATCTTAAAGATGATGAATTTTTGTGTTGAAACTGATTTTATTAGTCTGTTTTAGCCCTCATCGGGTAACGGTTTGTGTTATAAAATGCTCATATTATGTTATAAAAGTTGTTAGTACTAACATACCCAGTTTTGAATAAATGGAAATGAGGCAATGTTTTGTCCTTTATTTGGGAAATGGTAATGGATTTGCTTGGTTCAGGGTTTTATATAGTAGTAACGTCATATATGTTGATAGAATACATCTTTATTCCATGGCATGACAGGAATATTCTAGCTGAAAGCCATGAGCTGTAGAGTTGGAACAAAGTCTTTCAGTTTTTGTCACATCTTCAGGGATCGAACTTTACGAACGTACTCTGCACTAACCGCTTTGTACATTAATGATTTTTGACAGGAATTAGGGACATGTTTTGAGTCTGCTATTTTTTTAGGATCTTTAGGACCCTTTTTTGGTGATGGATTGGCATTTATTACTAGACACTTCAAGCTACTAACCAGTCTACCTGATACTAGATGGTGTATTTACCTGAAAAATGTTTTAATGGACCTTTATTCAGATACGTTTGGCCTTTCATTAATTTTATCTTTGTATTTTTACAGTTTCTGAATTTTTTCATCAGTAAAGCGTTTTATTTGTAAGAGATTTTGTTTGAGTGTGTGTTTGAAGTATGGGTGGGTGGGTGCTACAGGCTAGTGTAGATTGTCGTAAAGAAAAACCTACTATCACGTGAAATTATATGACTGATCTCAGCTTTATGATGTTTGTCAAAATGTTACCAATATTACAATAAATTGATAAATTTCTTACAATTTACTGTAATATAAAATGTTAGATAGGCAGTATTGTTATTTAAAAAAAAATGGGCACTAGAAGTGTTAGCCTCCTTAGTAGTTCCTTGATTTTGGTTCTCCTGTGCTAATTTTTGGCTTCACTCAGGTTTTATCCTTGGCTTTCTGCTGTATACCGCTGGGTGTAAAGAAATGAAGGGGAAAGGGGAGCTCACCATTGTCAGTCTTGTGGCAAGTAAAAATGACTTCCCTTGAGAAAGAGAAGAAAGGGACTGCAACACTCTGAGGGCCTTTGCAGACTGAAAGCACGTCTTCCTTCAACAACTAACAAAGACCAATCAGCTTTTTGTATTCTGCCTAGCCCAATTCATGCTACTTTTCTTTGTATCACTACAGCAGAAACTTTTAATAGTTAAAGCAAAATAGCTGTTTTCTACAAAACAACAACTAAGACTTTATCATAGCAAGACAGCCAGCCTCGTAAACAGATGTCACATGCACAGAAAGAACAGCGTGCCCAAGACAAGATCTGAACCAAAGGCAGCCCAAATCCTCACTGTCTCGGTGACAGGTGCTAACCCTTGCGCCAGCGGGACCGCCATCACGGCTATAGATGGACTGCTGACTTCTGTCTTCTTTCTGCAGGGACGACTTTGGGTTTGGGCAAACTAGGCAGCCGCCTATAGGGCCTCCAATTACCTAAGGCCGGCCCTGCTTTCTGCTTCACAGTAACGCATATTGTATATCATTATTGTTATATTATTCTTATTCTTACACCAATTCTAGCATGTCACGTGACCAGCGTGTCGTTTATACTAATGACCAGTCAGTATAGCCATGTATTTTCTTTCTCTCCATCGAGTTTACTCCATGTGTTGTGAAGTTTATGACAAAATTTATTTTAATTCTTATTTTGAGTTGTAGAATAGTGGGGACCTGTGTTCGCTCGCTTGTTGATCAGCAACCAACACTCTTTTTTTCATGTTCTCTCCCTCCCACAGTGAGCACGTGTAGGATGGAAACGCGCGCCTCACGTGCACGTCATCCACCTCCTCATGCACCACAAATACACAACTACATCACCTCTGTCTTACCAACAGCCTGCAGTTCATACAGCCACTAAGTGCATCAGGTAGTGAAGACGTGGAGTTCAAGTGGAATATTCGTGCAAATTGGATGATCGTTTGTAGGGTCAACTGCTTCTATTTCCATGGTAACGCACTAACAGTTGCTGACTTATCAAGCTTATCAGAGAAACCTGCAAACATGATATGTGTTGTCAATGTTGCAACCATTAAAAAACATGAAATTGGTGAAATTCATTCTAGCTCTAGTGAGCCTCCTGGACTGTTGGATTTGTGGACTTCTCCGCCTCGTCCTCTGCACATAAAGAACTGATATCCCGACACGTGCACGTGCTTGTCTGCTTGGTTGTCAGACTGTAAGCCTCGTTTAAAAAATACTTTTGTTCACAGGCATTCATTACAATATTCACACCGTTCCTCCCCACCAAGCACTCAAAGTATGTATTGTGTGTGGCTTGCACATGATTGTTGTAAGCTGGCATGATGTCGTCACAGCGCCCCCTACTAACGCGCGGTGGTGAGGGCGGGAGGACTCCAGGACGACTGGTCTAATCGATGTGACTGTCAGTGCAACTCCGGACCACAGCAAGGACAGCTGCTGCAAGACAATTCGTTGTTTGTTTGACATGGCCGCTGGTGTCTCCACAGATTGTTAAGACAGATAAGCCTGTACAAGCAAATTGAGATGCAAAAGTTTCACATCTTCTCGTGCCGAGCAGTCAGCTGCCATGACACCGCTGCTTGTGTCCGGCACAACACTAACCAATTAATTGTTGAAAAAATGTTGGGACATTCCTTATTTTCATATTTATGAAAGAATTTAGTTTTATGAAGCAATGAGTCATCAAGAAGACCTCGCGGAAGAAACTGAAGTTAAAAGAGTTTGTTGATGCACTCAGACCGCCTGGGGTTGTTTGCTGTGAAAACATGGATTGTTTGAGACCTGTGGAGAGTAGTTTACACTAAAACAAAGACTGACTGGGTAGTCAGCACTACTCTATATCTAGACATACGCCAGCTGTGTGAAGACTGACTGGGTAGTCAGCACTACTGTATATCTAGACATACACCCAGCTGTGTGAAGACTGACTGGGTAGTCAGCACTACTGTATATCTAGACATACACCCAGCTGTGTGAAGACTGACTGGGTAGTCAGCACTACTCTATATCTAGACATACGCCAGCTGTGTGAAGACTGACTGGGTAGTCAGCACTACTGTATATCTAGACATACACCCAGCTGTGTGAAGACTGACTGGGTAGTCAGCACTACTGTATATCTAGACATACACCCAGCTGTGTGAAGACTGACTGGGTAGTCAGCACTACTCTATATCTAGACATGCGCCAGCTGTGTGAAGACTGACTGGGTAGTCAGCAGTACTCTATATCTAGACATACACCCAGCTGTGTGAAGACTGACTGGGTAGTCAGCACTACTGTATATCTAGACATACACCCAGCTGTGTGAAGACTGACTGGGTAGTCAGCACTACTGTATATCTAGACATACACCCAGCTGTGTGTAGACTGACTGGGTACTCAGCACTACTCTATATCTAGACATACACCCAGCTGTGTGAAGACTGACTGGGTAGTCAGCACTACTGTATATCTAGACATACACCCAGCTGTGTGAAGACTGACTGGGTAGTCAGCACTACTCTATATCTAGACATACACCCAGCTGTGTGAAGACTGACTGGGTAGTCAGCACTACTGTATATCTAGACATACACCCAGCTGTGTGAAGACTGACTGGGTAGTCAGCACTACTGTATATCTAGACATACACCCAGCTGTGTGAAGACTGACTGGGTAGTCAGCACTACTCTATATCTAGACATGCGCCAGCTGTGTGAAGACTGACTGGGTAGTCAGCAGTACTCTATATCTAGACATACACCCAGCTGTGTGAAGACTGACTGGGTAGTCAGCACTACTGTATATCTAGACATACACCCAGCTGTGTGAAGACTGACTGGGTAGTCAGCACTACTGTATATCTAGACATACACCCAGCTGTGTGAAGACTGACTGGGTAGTCAGCACTACTGTATATCTAGACATACACCCAGCTGTGTGAAGGAACTCTTCTTACCACTCGAGTCAGACTGTGTGACAGACAGGGCACTGAACATATTTTATGCCAGCATGATGCTGAGTGGTGAGTACTGGCCAGAATACTGACCACTTGTCTAAAGCCACCTTCTGGTGATTGCAGTCGACAACTCGCCATGGACACCTCCTTTCGATTACTGGCTGAAGGTAGGATTAATGTGATGCTCTTTTATTTTTGTAAATTAAACATGGACGGTGTCATTCACTACACACACACTTTTCCTAATGACAAAACTTCAGCTTATAAAGAGAAAGTGAAGGTGTTGTCTATGTTTTTAGTTGTTGTTTCTTTAGTATTTTTTTATACTGCGCTGTTAGTATTTTTCTTCATGAGTCCGTTCTTAAAGATTTATTTTGTTGTTCTTCTATCTAGTGATTTTTTATAATTTTCTTTCTCATCTAAGTTTAAAAAACTCTAAAATCCATTACCCACCCACCCACCTCTATTTCTCACTCTATCTGTTGGTTTGGCAATTTTGGTGTTTGATATCTTCTGGGTTAGAGGAGCTGATTAAATTCTGTCAGCTTGCACTTTCCTTTTGTCTTATACTCACAGTACATATAACTCTGTAGTCGATGTTCATATAGCGACCACATAGGTATGTGCAGTCAGCGCTCATTATAACAACAATAATAAACACCATCCTTGCCCGGCCCCCCACCCCCTTTTGTGATTTCAAGTGGAGGTAGTGGGTGTCAGCTCTCATCCAGCAAGAAGCCCACATGTTTTGGGCCTCACGTGTGGAGGGTAAACACTGCCGAGGCTAAACCTTCGAGGGCTGCGTCCGAGGCGGCAGACCATAAGAGACGGAGACAGATAGAGACAGAAACAGAGACAGAGACAGAGACAGAGGGATGGTCACAGCGCTGTCTGTCGCTGAAATCCAAGAGGAAACTTGATGTCGTTTGCTTTAGGTTTCCATTGGTGATATGGCGCTTGTTGTCTTTTCTCACACTTTGGGCCATTTCCTCATTTTTTCAGGCTTCTGGGTTTTCTTGCATATTATCTACTGTAATGACTTGTGAATGTACATTAGCTGCTGTAGTGACTCCAGAGGTCTCTGCTGCATCGTTCCAATTATCACTTGTCTTGACTGAAGTGTTGAGTATTTTAGATGTAGGGTTCAGTTACTATGTTCTAGCTTTATTCAGCCCAGGGTTATACCAGAAAACAAACAAACAAACAAACAAACCTGAGCAACTCACCTCAATGAGGCGACATTTGCAGTGACGTCACTGTGGTGGTAGAGAATGATCGAGGTCGTGAGCGTTGTAGTTAAATATCATGGACTGTTACAAACAGAACAGCGGCCATATACAATAAATTCTTCCTTGCAGTTGTACTTTGGATAACTTATTCAGCGACTGCGCGGTGTCACAAATATCAATATGTGACTTCGTTTGTAAGTCACCACGCTTCAGTCGCTCCATCAATCACTGGCCTCCCTCCCCACTTCCCCAGATGCTGGTGTGTTGAATGATGCAAGATGGAGTTGGAGGAGCGTGCAGTATGTCCTGTCCTCTCCATATCCGCCCCTGCACCTCCCTTTGTCTGCGGTGGTAGTCTGCTTCATCAATACTGCAACTGTTATTTCTAAAGGAAAACACAGCTTTGTTATATCTGGTAACACAAGTCCTGTAATACAAAAGCACGCGCACGCGCGACACACACACACACACACACACACAGACACACACACACACACACCAGTCTCTTTGTGCAATCTATTGTGAGGTAGGAATGGTAATGATGCATACCTTGTGTAAAAGGCAGTGTGCTGCCCCCCTGGGAACGCTGTCCCTGAGGACTCCAGTCTGAGCCAAACATCCAGCAAGTCCGGACTCACTGTCATGAGCGCCGTGTACGGGGGCTTTAACGGCTATGACGTCACTTCTTACGACATCATCGTCAGCATTGTACAGGTGAGCTCTTCCCGATAGTCTGTGGTTTCTTGACTTCTTTCATTCTTTACTTGAATGTTAACAGTATTTACACGTTAGCGTGTGAAATCATGGGGCCATTTTTCTTGCAGTTGTCGAATGTTAATTCGTATTTATCAAAGTGATCTAGCCAAAAAAAAAAAATCATTCCATCCGGAAGTTTCACAAGACGACAGAAGTCGCTCAAACAACACCTGCATGTTGAGAGCAAGCGAGGTGTGCGCGTGAAGATGGGTGGTCTCAGCAGGTGGTGAGGGTGGACTGGTGTCTGTGGGCAGCTGGTGATGGCGGGGTGGATCATCGGCTTGAACAGCCTCGTGCTGGACACTCTCATCCGCCTGAAGGGCCAGAATGGATCACGTGATCCAACTGACGTGCTGCTGGCCAGTCTCAGCGTCACCGACATTCTCAGCGGCGTCTTCATTCTGCATAGTTGCATCTACTCGCTCAGTCAATACCAGGTAAACTATACTATACCTGTATGTAGACGGTATAGCAAATATGAGATGGAGTATATTACACCTGTAGACGGTTTAACAATTATTAGGTACAGCACTACACCTGTAGACACTACAGCAAATATCATATACTCAAAAGGATAGCTGGAGGTGGTTTACACAAATTAAGTGAAACAAATACGAAAGAGCACAATACAGTCTCAACTTATATTAATGTTTAATTTTTATAATATTTTTACGAATTTTCAGGCACGCTTTCACTCAACATTTAGACTCACTTTATATTTAAATCGTCGGTACAAATCCAGCGGGCAGGGAGGGTCGCCGCCTTGTCACAGATGCCTGCACATTGCTTTTGGAGGGAAAGTGCTCCTACCTTGAGTTGATTTTTGCACTATGTGGGGAGAGAGGAGGAGAAGGAGGAGACGGAGACCAAAATACCAAGAGAACCCCCTCCCCCCATGGCCGGCCCTTGCGAGTACAACACACAATGCACGTGGTGGCCGCGCCCAGTGCGCGCAGTGTTGTCTGGGAGTAGCACGTTCTGTTCACCGGATTATCACCTCTCTGCCCGAGTGGAGCCCTCCTCCTGTCTGTACTTCTCACAGGCTGGGAAACCACAGATCTGTAGACAGTACAGAAACTAACAGGTAGACTACTGCATCTGGCCACAGTACAGCACATTTCAGGTGGACTATTACACCTGTAAACAGTACATCAGGTAGACTAATTCACCTGCACAGCAGATAGATTCCTAGATCTTTCGATGATGGTATACAATTATTGTGTATATATATATATATACACTTGTAAAGTGAAAATTAAAACAAACTTCTAAGTATCGAACATCTTAGACGGCTGTTTGTTGGCAGTGGGTCTCCGTGTGCACGTGCAGCCTTCTTTCCACCTCCTCTTTGTGTCAGCAGCACGACAACCACTGATAGTCACTGTGTTTCCATGGTTACAGAACACAACAGAGTGCCTGGTGCGGATGGCGGTCTTGCATGGCACCTTGTACAGCTCCATCTTTCACCTGATCATTCTTACCTCGGACAGATACATCAAGATAATCTTTCCCTACAGGTGAGATGCGAGTGCACATGGACTCTTGTCTTAAAAAGTTCGGAAGCGATGGAACTCCGTGGATTAGTGCTGGAGCTAACATTACTGATAGGATCTCGTACGTTAGTGCTGAGCTAACATTACTGGTAGGATGTCGTACATTAGTGCTGGAGCTAACATTACTGTAGGATGTCGTACATTAGTGCTGGAGCTAACATTACTGTAGGATGTCGTACATTAGTGCTGGAGCTAACATTACTGTAGGATGTCGTACATTAGTGCTGGAGCTAACATTACTGGTAGGATGTCGTACATTAGTGCTGGAGCTAACAATAGTGGTAGAATCTCGTACATTAGTGTTGGAGCTAACACTACTGATAGGATCTCGTACGTTAGTGCTGGAGCTAACACTACTGATAGGATCTCGTACATTAGTGCTGGAGCTAACATTAGTGGTAGAATCTCGTACATTAGTGCTGGAGCTAACATTAGTGGTAGAATCTCGTACATTAGTGCTGGAGCTAACACTACTGATAGGATCTCGTACATTAGTGCTGAGCTAACATTACTGATAGGATCTCGTACATTAGTGCTGAGCTAACATTACTGATAGGATCTCGTACATTAGTGCTGGAGCTAACATTACTGATTGGATCTTGTACATTAGTGTTGGAGCTAACATTACTGATAGGATCTCGTAATTAGTGCTGGAGCTAACATTACTGATAGGATCTCGTACATTAGTGCTGGAGCTAACATTACTGATTGGATCTTGTACATTAGTGTTGGAGCTAACATTACTGATAGGATCTCGTAATTAGTGCTGGAGCTAACATTACTGATAGGATCTCGTACATTAGTGCTGGAGCTAACATTACTGATTGGATCTTGTACATTAGTGCTGAGCTAACATTACTGGTAGGATCTCGTACATTAGTGCTGGAGCTAACATTACTGATAGGATCTCGTACATTAGTGCTGGAGCTAACATTACTGATTAGAGTTGGAGAAAACATTTCACCGATTCGGGGTCTTCATGGGTTGGTTTTGTCTCAAGTCGGCTTTGATGTTAAGCTCATCCGTTAGCTTGTGTCATGTTACATCTTAAAAATGAATGAAATTATCTCTGTTAGCAAGTGTCGTATCTTATAGTGAACTATATTTAGAAAGTCTAAACGTTGGTGACTCATAGGTTGGGAATGATGACCTATGAACCAGTCTGTGTCTGTATTGTTACTAGCAGCTGAGAAGGCTGGAAGCCAGGATAAGGCAGTTAGAAAGCAGACGAGGTGTAGAGTGGTCGATTAAGTGTCTGAATACAGGTTATTTCTCTCTACAAAAGACTGAAGTACGTATCTGAGAAGATATCACAGCAAGTAAACCAGTCAAGGAAAAGAGAGAGAGAGAGAGTAACGATGGGTGTAAAACAGAAATATAGCAGATCAATAATTACCAAGTGTAGAGAAAGTAGCAAATCAGTGAATACCGAGAGTAGAGAAAGTAGTAGATCAATAATTAGAATATAACTAAGAAATGTAGTGGAGCAATATTTTAATGGGGTAAGACTTCATTAATCTCAGAAGAATAGTTGCAGCTCTATAAGGAAAGCAAGGCTTAGAACCACACAGCACAACAACAGCAATCAACAATCAACAATCAACAGCACCGGTACACATTCATTGTGCCGCGATACACAGCCCCTCACACTATCACAATTCAGGCTCGCATTTACTTAAACTTTATTCGCAGAGAAGTTGCCCGACGAAACATCAAGGGACAGCCTTAGAGAGAGGTTTAGACTAGACTCACTAGAGTATTCTCGACCTGCACTGGGCCTCGTTGTCAACACTGCTTGAGGCTGAGTTGTTGTTATGATGGTGTTCTTAGTAACAGAGGGAGGCTGTACCGAGGGCTGTGTTGTGAGAAGCACGTGCATGTACATCAATGACAAGATTTCTGTTGCTACAACAAAGGACCTCGCCAGGTAACCTCCCGCTACGTGAAGAGTAAGCATTATGTGGAGAACATGAGTGCCATGTATTGCACAGGTTGTTTCTTGATGCTGTCAGGTACATCAGCTTGTGCCGTGGGCGGCTGATCGTCGGCCTTCTGGTGGTCACGTGGACAGCCGCCGGCGTGTTGGCGTTGGTGCCGATGTTGCTGTGGAGTAGTCGTCATGACGACCTCAGTCCGCCATGTAGCTTCTTCGGCCTCCTCAAGGCCGACTACCAGCGGCTGATGGTGTCGTTGTTCATTGCGCCCTCCATAGTTATGATTCTTGGTTACCTGCACATTTTTAAGGTAGGGCCCCACACGCTGTCGCAAACACACAATGAGCACAATAACACAGTCACACGCAAACAGTCTCTCTCTCTCTCTCTCTCACACACACACCTGTACACCGGGGACTGACCAGAACACACCTGGAATAGTGGGCTGATGCCTACACTTGGGTATAAGACTAACATCTGTAGATGACACTAAGAGTAACACCTAGGTAACACATTAACAGGATGCAGGGGGTTCGGGCAGGTGGCCAGGCGTCACTCTCGAGCGATCACAGCGCATGACGTGGACATGAGGATAAAAGAGAGACACACCTGGCGTTACACCAAGACCATGCTCGCTGTCGTGGGGCTGTACATTGTGTGCTGGACACCAGCAGGTGAGTGCACACCTCATACGGCTACCGGCCGAATCCACCATTTACCAACTCGACCAACTCGAGTCGACCCCGACAATTACCCTGAGCTGAGTCGTCCACAGCCCTCAGAAGATACGACCACCGTGTGCAGTAGTTACTATCCAATGTAGTGGCCCATTTGATGCTTGTTGTATGGATACAAAAGGAAAAGACATTTTTTTATATACAAATATGCACGTGAGATACGTAGGTTGTTAGCTGCCATTGATATCAAATGAAAAGTAGACGCTGCTAGATCGGGCACACGGGTACTTTATATGTATGAGCGAGCATGCAACAGCAGCTACAGTAATGACCATGATGCAGCCTGCGGCTCATAGCCACGCTTTGATAAATCAAGATATTCTGTCTTCCTATTTTATAAATAGTCTTTAGCTACGTTTTAATTGTTTGTATTGTTAAAAACATGCGAACATGACTGTGCAGGTGATTATACTAAATGTGCGAACATTACTGTAAGTGCTCTCTGTACAGGTCTGGTGATCATGCTGAGTCTGGCGGGCTCCCTGTCAGCCTACACGGTTGAGGAGAAGGGTAGCCTACTGATGTACACCTGTATTCCAGCCTTTGCTAACTCACTGGTCAACCCCGCACTCTACGCACTCAAGATCCCCGCCGTCAGGAGTCGCCTCAGGGCCGTCTTGTGTAGGCCGTGCCTGGCCGCCCACCCCTTGACCCTCAGCGGCCCCACGTGCACCCTGATTTCAAGTCTGCATCAGTAAGACTATAGATATAGAGAGGGTTCACTCCCTTCTGCTTACTGGCTCAAGAAATGTATTGACGGAGTTCCTTCCCTTGGTAATCTGATGCCACGCGACAGTTGCTACTGCATGGCAACCACTACTAGACAAAGTCGTCGCTGCCAGCGTTTATGTTTGGAGGGAATGTCTGTGTAGTTGTGATATGAACAGACTTTCGTCTAAGAACAGGTTTTTATGTCTTTTGTTCATGGGAGCTGCTTAGATGAGGGGAGCTTGGGAGGCTTTGAATACATTGACAGCTGATTATATTTTTAAAGGATGAATTTTATGAGTTCTAACAGCAAATGTATGAGCACCACTTCGCATTTATTTAGAATCCTTAAAATTCTACTCATTAATATGAGAAAAGAAGTTAAAAGCAGACTAACATATGAATATGAACAGGACACAAAGATGCTCATAATCAGAAGACTTGCTCACATGATTCTGTTTACATATCTGACATACAAGCTTGCAACAATAAATTCTTGCATAAATCATGTACTACTAATGAACAGAACTATGTAATAACCGTAGACATTCATATTCCTTATTGTAAGCACATTGGTGTACAATTAATTTCAAGAAAACATCAAAGCTTACTATGAAATATACAGCCAGCAAATACTCAAAGGGATTATTTTTCTTCACATTTATGTACTTTAAATAAAGATTTAAAACATTTTCTTTGACACTACTCTAAAGCAATTTTTTATTACTTTACTTTAAATGCCTATGAATATCTCCAACATTTATCAATTTCGTTTTGTTCCTTTCTCAGAAAATTGTTTGTTTGTTTGCTAGTGTTTAACGCCGTGCCAGCAACTAAGGCTATATCACGGCGATTTTTTCAGAAAAGAACTCAGAGCTATCTTATAGAGAAAAAAAAAAATAAAGGTAACATTGATAAATAGTCTAATCACACTCCCTTTCAGATTACATCCACCAAGTAGACGACAGAGGTCACTGCTCATTAGCTGTCCCCAAACAAGTCCAATCTAATAGTTTCAATATATTAGCAACAAATATTTTAGTTATGTAAAATTAACCAGTAATACTGTAATAGCATTCTGAGACTTCGTACCCAGGTGTTCCAAATGTTACCACCAACACCTCATCCTAGTGAGGAACCCCTTAAATGATAATGCTATAAAAATATCAGTAGGTTCATCATTAGATAATTGAGAATCCATCTCACACTTTCACAGTTTAATCATTATAGTAATTTAAATACTCATGGCGACGAGCAACCGCGTTGTAGCAGACGGCTCTCAACTACAGTACACCTCGTTAATTGAGAATAAATACATAGCTTACCTCTCTTCTTCCTTTAGGAAGATGTGGAAAAGCTTCTCTTTCGAGTTTAATTTAAATCTGGCGGTCTGTCAGCTTATTGAAGAACAGAATTGTCCATCTTGTCTCACACGATCACCTTTGCTGACTTGTGTCCTGTTCTGTTTGTCAACATCAAGTCAGGAAGAATAACTCTTACCGAGGATTTTCCCCTTCGGTTGCGAGTGAGACCTCTCCTTATTTATGCTCTCTGGAGACAAGAATACACACCGGATAACATTCACCTAATAGTAAAGTAAAAATATTAACCACTTAAAAAAGACGACCTGAAGATTGTTAATGTAAAGAACAGTAAAACGAAGCCCGATACTTAAAATGAAATAGAAGTCTAGACTCCATCAAAGAGCAGCGACCCTTTCCCTACACCTCTCCTAAGCTCTTCCCCTCCTTCCCCCCTCCAGTCCCCCATAATAACCCCCAACAACAAAAACAATAACAACGAGAGAGAGACAGACTCATGTATCAAGTTCTAAAACTTTAAAGGGACACTATCCATGATAACTCCGTGTTGTAAAGAGTTATAGCCCTTCCGCTTCCTGATGGGCTTGAGCAATGCAGATGTCTTCATAGCAGAATAATAGTTTCCCTGTGTCAGCAGTACGTCGTGTTAACGTGGTTCATCGTGACTTGCTGGAGCTCGACATCTGCACAACGTGACTGACATCACATCAAGACGCTTAGTCAGCATCCGAAACTGTTGGCCTCGAATTTAGTTTGAAAATATTCATAATTTCGTCACATCCTGATGTATGCCTTATTTTATCGCCTGTTTCATCGAAAGAACGAGGGAAAGCAGAGAGCAGAGAACGGTCTGTGTCACAGGATGTGACCTAGAGAAATTGAGGTCACTGCACGGGTCACTGACCACAGGGCGAACTTAAAGACTAGACAATAGAAACTTAAAGATACTGTAACTCTGTATTGGAGAGAGCGGTTGGTGGAACCTGAACATCAACAAACTGCCGGGTTTGTCAGCACGATCACTCATGCACTACACACTTACACACACTCAGACACGGACCCTCTCTCCCTAACACACACACACACACACACACGCACGCACGCACGCACGCACACAAACACTCTCTACCCCCCACCCCTAACACCAACAAACAGTTGCATCACTTGACCAATATACAGACCAAGGTGAACAGACACACATTAGGCACATTTTTACAAGCATTACAAACATGACACAATCACACTGTCGTACACACACACACACACACACACACACAGATATTATTCACACACGTAATAGTACACGTTATCACATATTTACACACAAGTGTATAGAAAACACTTGTAGACATCTCAAACTGTACATTACAGAAGTAGAAGTGTGCATACAGATATACACACATTGTAGCATGGAGACACAAGGTTACTCATCACACACTGCTGACACACATTACACACAGCTGACACACAGTACAGCTACAGACACCAGTCATTAGAATATGCCATCTCACAGAGCAGGATGAGAGGCACTAGTATCAGTGTACACATGTTACACACACGTGTTTGATCGACACATATTACACCTATGTATCAACACACACAGCAACACACTAACACACACACATACAAACACACACCATCACACACACCATCACACACACACACACACACAGAGCCCTTACAAAGCAAGTATTGACACTACACTGTACGTGTAGCTCGTGCGCCGATGCTTGTGTTACAGTGTGGCTGACCTGAGACTGTGCCCTGGCAGCAGGCAGGCCGGACATTCCATTATGTTCTCGTTGATCCGAAGCCCAAAGGGCTGAACTCGCTCTGAAAGGTGAAGAATTCAATTTAGAGACAAGAATGAAAACACGGAATGTCAGCGTTGGTGCCTTCCTACAGCAGTTATTTCCCCTTTAGTCAATTGGGCCGAGAGGTGGGCCGAGCTGAGTGGCCTGTCGGGCCCACACCCTTGTCAACCTGCAGTTGTCTTTCTCGTGACACCCACGTGACTGTGCGCCATGGGGTGTGCACGTGCGTCGCGTGATGTTGACCCACGTCAGTGACTCCCAGACATCACGGTGTGTGCTGGAGGAGACAGACGAGAGACAGTCTTCATGGTGTCAAAAGCTCAGTTTTAGTGGAAAGACGTTTGCTGTTGTGATGCCAAACACAGGTGGGAAACGAGGGCGTCACGAAGAAAAATCGTGTGACACAAAGAGTATCTCAGGTGTTAGTAAAGGTGCGTCTTGCAGTGATTCTGTCAGCAACAGGGCCCTGGCTTGAAGTTGAGATATTATTTACTCTTGCACCTTCAAGGTCTGTTTTTTTTTTTTTGTCGTTCGCCTGGTTACACCTGGAGGCCAGCTCTTGAGATGAAACTGGTGGTTTTTCGTAGAGTCTCCGCTGGCCCGTACAGTTTGTTAAGCAGAGTCTCCGACTGTGGCCAAATCTCTTCCCTTAGGGGACGGAGGTTCCCACAGTCCTGTAGGATATGTTCTGCAGTCTGGTCTGCTTCTCCACATGGGCATCTCGGGGACGGTACGAGGTGTAGCTTCTTGTGTAGATGTTGAAGCAGTCTGTTGTGCCCGGTCCTGAGGCGGAAAATAACGACCTGGTCCGGTCTGGACAGCTGATGGTAACTGTCTCGTGGTTGTTGTGGCCTGTACATAGATTTGATGATGGTTTTCATCTCTGACATGTTGACTGCATTGTCTTCTTGCTCGTCCTCTGCACCCAACTTAGCCATCCTGTCAGCCTCCTCATTCCCATCTATTCCGCAGTGTGATGGGATCCATTGTAGGGCTGTTCTGAGGCACTTGGTGTTTAGCAGTGCATCCTCCAGGTCTGGCAGTTTGTTGTTGTTGATTGCCTGCAGCACAGACAGAGAATCGGTCAGGAATACAACCTGGCTGTCGTGGTCTGCTTTACTGCTGATGGTATTTGCTGCATGGACCAGGGCTTCTATTTCTGCTCTATAGTTTGTACAGTGGAGGCCAGTTGGTATTGCTGCTGCCTGCCGCTGTCCATTTGGGAACTGGATGTAGACACCAGCCCCTCCTCTTTGGGTAGCATCTGTGGCTGACCCATCTGTGTAGGCCCTTATCCGTGATTCCTGGGTATACCTTTCTTCTAGCATGGCTAGTGTCAGGGCTCTCTTGCTCACGTTGTTATGCTCATCCTTTGTTGCGAGGTGAGGAACTGTGGTGCAGATGGTGATGTTCCCTGTTCTGTCTTTCCAGAACGGAGGATCGAGGGAGGGAGTCGGTACCAGGACCTGCGCGGGAAGCTTTGTTTGGTGTTTTCTGTGTAATGCCTGTGTCACTCGTACAAAATTAGATCTTTTCTGTCTGGCACTCATCAGGTGGTCTTCACTGTGCCTGTACTTGGTGGCCTGCACGAGTGCTTTGCATTCTCTTCTCTTGTTTAGTGGGGAAATGCCTGTTATCTGCTCCATCATATCTATTGGTGTAGATCTCATGGCGCCTGTTTTGATTCTCAGTGCTTGGTTCTGTACCTTGTCCAAAGTCTGATGGTGTGACTTGGCTGCTGCCATCCACGTGCTTGATCCGTATTCTAGATGTGGTCTTACAGTGCCTTGGTACACGGTCTTCAGGATCTGTTCGTTAGCGCCCCAGTGTGTTCCTGCCAGCTTTCTCATGATGTTCAGCTTTCTTCTAGCTTTTGTTTCTGCGTCCAGGATGTGTTGCTTCCATGTCAATCTTTTGTCAAAAGTGACTCCCAGGTACGTCTGCTGGTCTTCAAGTGTCAGCGTAGCGTCTCCCAACTTTAGTCTGCCAGCTTGTGCTTTGGTGGAGAGAGAGAAAAGTGTGGCTGTTGTCTTGTCTCGGTTGATGGTGACACACCAGTTGTCTGCCCAGGCTGCCACTTTGTCTAGTGCAAGCTGCATCCTGTGGGTTGCTGTTGTTGCATACTCTTCTGAGCACCATATGACCAGGTCGTCTGCATACAGTGCTGCCTGGACTCCCTTTGGGAGCTCTGGTACCAGGTCGTTGATGAAGATTATAAACAAGGTCGGCGAGAGTACTCCCCCCTGTGGTACTCCATGCCGTAGCAGCACCTTACGGCCACAGTGTCCATCTACAAGCACCCTGGCTTTTCGGTTGTGTAGGTAGGACTTAATCCACCGGTACATGTTGCCGCTGATGCTGCTTCGCTGGAGCTTGACCAGGAGTCCATCCTTCCATACCTTGTCGAAAGCCTTCTGCATATCAATAAAGACCGCTAGGGTGACCTTCTGGGCTTGGAAGGCATCTTCAATGGCCTGCGCTAGGTGCGTTGTTTGATCTTCTGTGCTTCTGTATCTTCTGAAGCCTGCTTGCTCTGGGATGATGATACTTTCAGATTCCAGGTACCACTGCAGGCGCTGATTGATGATGCGCTCTATGGTCTTGCAGACGCAGCTTGTCAGGCTGATGGGGCGGTAGCTCAAGATTCGCGACTTGTTCTTCCCTTTTTTCAGAACAGGGATCATCCTGGCTTCCTTCCAGCATTGAGGTACCTGGCCTTCTCTCCAGCTAAGGTTGAAAATGTCCAGTAATTTGGTGAGGGCTGTGCTGCCAAGGTGTTGCAGCATCTCATTCGTTATGTTGTCTGGACCTGGAGATTTTTTCTTCTTCAACTGTTTGATGGCGTTCTTCAGTTCTTGAATGGTAATATCTTGCTGCATAGATTCATGAACATCCCCTTTTGTTGTTCTTTCTTTCTCTTCTTTTCTGGCTTCTTTTTTCAGATGCAGTGGGATGGTGATGCTGCTCTCCTTTGCATATGCTTGCGCAAATATATTTGCTGCTGTCTTATCTGTCAATATCTGTCCATCTTCTTCAAGGGTGATCTTCTGTCCCTTGTTGCCCTCGTCATTTAGTGCCTTAGTCAGCCTCCACAGTTTGATGGTATCTCTCTCCATATTCAGCCCTGCTGTCTTTTCTCTCCAGCTTCTTCTCTTGCACTCTATTTTTATTCTTAGCAGTTTGGCTTTTGTTTCTTGCAGCTTGATGTTATTTTCTTGACTGGGGCTGGTTTCTGCTTCTTCTCTGGCTTTTGTCAGGTCGTCATGGGCTCTCTGTAGTTCTGCTGTCCAGTACGGAGTGTAGTCCTTTCGCACCCCTCTTGGGATAGTTTCTTTAGCTGCCTTGATGATACTGGCGTTGAAATCTTTGACGACCTTGTTGATGTTTGGTCCTTCCACCTTGATATCTTCTGTAAGCTCATTTGTTCGTATTCTGAACAGCCCCCACTGTGCCTTCTTATGATTCCATCTGGCATGCTGCGGGGGTTCAGGTGTCGTACTTCCTTTGATGGTGAGGAGTACTGGGCGATGGTCACTTCCTCCCAGCTGGTCTAAGACTTTTCTGCTCAAATTTTTGTGGATGTCGTCTGTGCAGAGCGCCAGGTCTGGTTTTGTTGTTGTATGCCAGCGGCGCGAAAAGAAGGTTGGTGGATCTGTGGGGTCGTTGACAAGGATTAGATGGTTCTCGTCTTGCCAAGCTTCAATATCTTCTCCTCGCTTATCAAGGGTGTTGTATCCCCAACTTTGGGACTGGCTGTTAAAGTCTCCAGCGATGAGGAAGCCGCTGTCTAGAACCTGGATAGTGTCAAGGGATAGCATCTTGTCACTGGGGCAGTAATAGTTGATAACATGGAGGACGTTGTTTGTGGTGGAGACCTTAACTTCTATGTATTCTGCCTCATCCATGTATCTTTTGGTCTCGCTAGCATTCATGTTGTTTCTGACTAGGGTCAACACTCCGCCTTTCTTTCTCCCCTGGCGATCACTCCTGAAAGTCTGGTATCCTCTGATCTTGAAGGGCTTTTCTTTTTGTAGGTGAGTTTCTTGTATACAGCAGATGTTAATGCTGTTCTGGTGCAAGAACTGTTCTAGTTCTGTCTTCTTATTGGTAACCCCTTCTGCATTCCAATGCATGATATTAATGTTGGGGTTGTCTTTGGCTTTGGTGGTACGCTGGCCAGTCGCTTTCCTTCCTCGTCCCCTGGCTTCACGAGACGGGTTGAAGGGACCTCCAGTAGCTGAGGGTGGGCTCCTTTGAGGCACGGAGCCCGGCACTGCACCGGTCTGTTATACAGGGGAGTCTCACTCTCTAACAGCAGATGGTGAAGGGTCAGGAGAAAAAAGCTGGAGCAGTTAGTTATTCAGTGACCTCCTTGTGAAACAGTCTGTACACAACAGGTAGCTGGCGACTGGACAAGGGGACTGTACGGTGACAGGTGACTGCACGTGTACCATGTAGATATCACTGGACTAGATGGCTACCAGATGACTTTCCTCCTTTGTGATGTAGACCACGAACTTGTATTACTGCACTGCTTGCAGATAATTTTGTTTTCAGTTAAGTTATAGAACGAAGCTGGTGGGTACAAAGCTTCCGATTTAGCCACATTATCGCCGAGACTAACAACGGAGGACTTCGCTAGAGGCTCAGCGTTGGTCTCGGCAGACAGACAGCAGTCCACCTGTACATGACTGTGATCACACTGTGTGTATGCTGGGCAAGATGGCCACCAAAGAACTTTCTCGTTTGTGAGAGAGACTGTGCGGTATGCTGGGCAAGATAGCGTTTCTCACTTAGACTCATTCTCGCTGCTGCTGATTCCCTTTTCTGGTAGCTGTAATCTTGTTGTCAGCCTCCTTCCAGTCAGGTGTATAGCAAGGCCACGAGATCCTGCAAGTCTGCTACAAGGATACAAGTCATACAACCTCTTGCAAATTTCCTTAAGACCTTTATTGTTGAGTGAGACCAGAGGGAACATATACAGGCAGGAGGGTGTTCCATCAATAATGATCTACCCTGACGATTTCTTTTTTGTCAAGACTGTTTACTCCCCCGATTTCTCACCGTCACTCACCTGTGTTGACCCCTTCCACCATGGCTCCCATACACAGTCAGCTTCATTGTCACAAGCTGTGACTACACGTGACTCAAAAAAATGGCGCCATCTCTCTGCGGGGCTGTGGGGCTTGTCTAGTGTAACCACAACACGTGACAGTGAGAAGATCAGGCTTTCTGCGCATGCTCAACCAAAGTTCTAGGGGAGAGTGGGAGGGGCTGCTCTCTCAGCAGGCGGGCGGCGACGCCTTGTCTTTCTTGACTTTTATTTGTCACTTTGTTTTCCTCCCCTCACAAAAATATCCTGACAGTGCGCATGCCCACAAATGCTAGCCCTCCGCTTGTAATGTTTTGGTCGAGTGGATGAACAACCGCCAGATGGGTTGTTTACAGTGACCACACACACACCGAATGCTATATAATATATAGCTTATATATCTTTACATATATCGACTGATGTCAACATGTCACTGACATGTCTCTTGCCAATCATCTTCCCGTCAACAACTGCGTTCTCGCGAAGAATGTCGCTGAACAACAATTAACACTCAATAATGACAATCAGCGACGAGCAGTCACAAATTAGCAGCCGCCAATTAATAATCCACAATTAATAATCCATTTATATATCATTAATTAACAGTCAACAATTAGCAGCCAACACCCAACTTTTCTCTGACTGACTCAGCTGCGGGAATTGTGTCTACCGAGGGCGATGTGGTGCGCGAGGAGTTCTCAGTCTCACCCTTGTTTATTTGTATTGAGGTGACGTCAGACAGCCCGTCGCCGGGTACTTTGATGTATTTCTGAGTGAAAGTCAACATCAAGCAGGGTGGGAGGAGAACGACACCACTGAAGCAGTCAGGAGCAGACGACTCTGTGCCTGTATCCTGGTGCACCCGCAGTGTCTTGTGTTTGTTGTGACATGCCATGCGACATCATCGCCCATCTACCTGTCTGAATGATTGGTGAACATTAAATACAGCTTCTCATGATCGTCTCTTTAGCTAAAACACACTTTGTGTCTGTACTGCCACCTGCAACGAGTTGCTGCCCCATGACACTAAGGCCTTGGTGCTGCTCTGGTGTGCCTGACAACTGTGGTGTTGCTCTGATGTTGTTGTCGTGTGCCTGACAGCTGTGGTGTTGCTCTGGTGTGCCTGACAGCTATCGTATTGCTGTCGTCTGCCTGATAGGTGTGGTGTCACTGTCGTCTACCTGATAGGTGTGGTGTTGCTCTCGTGTGCCTGACAACTGTGGTGTTGCTTTCGTGTGCCTGTCGTGTGCCTGACAACTGTGGTGTTGCTTTCGTGTGCCTGTCGTGTGTCTTACAACTGTGGTGTTGCTCTGGTGTGCCTGTCGTGTGCCTGACAACTGTGGTGTTGCTTTCGTGTGCCTGTCGTGTGCCTGACAGCTGTGGTGTTGCTCTGGTGTGCCTGTCGTGTGCCTGACAACTGTGGTGTTGCTCTGGTGTGCCTGTCGTGTGCCTGACAACTGTGGTGTTGCTTTTGTGTGCCTGTCGTGTGCCTGACAACTGTGGTGTTGCTCTCGTGTGCCTGACAACTGTGGTGTTGCTTTCGTGTGCCTGTCGTGTGCCTGACAACTGTGGTGTTGCTCTGGTGTCCCTGTCGTGTGCCTGACAACTGTGGTGTTGCTCTGGTGTGCCTGACAACTGTGGTGTTGTGCTTATCGGAGAAGCACAAGGTTCTTTCGTCTTTATTGACCTTTAGTCCTTACAGTCTGAGATTTTTTTTCAACAGTCAGCCTGCATCCTCATCACTGCCACCACTACAACCACTACAACTACCGTAAACACCGCCATCGTCACGTTTATTATTGATTATCTGCGTCCGCGGACTGGTCAGGTGAAAATACCGGAATATGTGAAGCTGTGGTGGAGATGATTTTTCTCAAAAGCCGGTGAAGCCGCACTCTCCCTGCTGTACCGCACTTTTCAACGAGCAAAACATTTGACTGGCGTGTGTGGTGCTGACAGACAGACTGCGACTTTGTCTTGTACATCAGTCCATCTTGTTTCCCTCACAAAAATGTTGTTGTGTTTGTACAATGACTAGTTCCCGGTCACTATCATCGCCTGTAGTCTCAAGACTTATACTCGCTGTCACTGTGTCACAGGCAGTCACCAGTTATGTCACAAGCTTGGTTATGCTGACATGTGCACTGTGAACATTGTCCATATGTGTATTGTTGGGTTACCGTGGCACTGTGAACATTGTCCATATGTGTATTGTTGGGTTACCATGGCACTGTGAAAATTGTCCATATGTGTATTGTTGGGTTACCATGGCACTGTGAACATTGTCCATATGTGTATTGCTGGGTTTTCACGGGACTGTGAACATTGTCCATATGTGTATTGTTGGGTTACCATGGCACTGTGAACATTGTCCATATGTGTATTGCTGGGTTTTCACGGGACTGTGAACATTGTCCATATGCGTATTGTTGGGTTACCATGGCACTGTGAACATTGTCCATATGTGTATTGTTGGGTTACCATGGCACTGTGAACATTGTCCATATGTGTATTGTTGGGTTACCATGGCACTGTGAACATTGTCCATATGTGTATTGCTGGGTTTTCACGGGACTGTGAACGTTGTCCATATGTGTATTGTTGGGTTACCATGGCACTGTGAACATTGTCCATATGTGTATTGCTGGGTTTTCACGGGACTGTGAACATTGTCCATATGTGTATTGTTGGGTTACCATTGCACTGTGAACATTGCCCATATGTGTATTGCTGGGTTACCATGGCGCTGTGAACATTGTCCATATGTGTATTGCTGGGTTTTCACGGGACTGTGAACATTGTCCATATGCGTAATGTTGGGTTACCATGGCACTGTGAACATTGTCATATGTGTATTGTTGGGTTACCATGGCACTGTGAACATTGTCCATATGTGTATTGCTGGGTTTTCACGGGACTGTGAACGTTGTCCATATGTGTATTGTTGGGTTACCATGCACTATGAACGCTGTCCATAGGGTATTGTTGGGTTTTCATGGGACTGTGAACATTGTCCATACGGGTATTGTTGGGTTTTCATGGGACTGCGAACATTGTCCATATGGGTATTGCTAGGTTTCTATGGCACTGTGAACATTGGCCAATGATGTTGGGTTTCCATGGCACTCGTTTCCGAAAAAATCTGAGCCAGTTCACTGCACCGTTCGACGCAGTCATTTCTTGTCAAGAACACAAACCTGTCAGAAAGTGTACTAGGCACCAAGTCACCCATGACATGACAGCCTCAGCAAAATGGAGGGACGAAACTGCCAGCTCCAAGGCTTGTCTTATTATTTTAATCAGTTAAGAACCTGCCGCATTACCTGCACATTCGATAACAACAGACTGAACCTGGCAGCACCAAAGTTCAGTTTCAGACCAGGGCGTCACGAACCCCGGCGCCTTATCTTTGTTGCATCAGAGACCCCCGCCCTCGCCACTTAGTGGCCAACAAGCAGCACCTTCCCTCGTCCCATCATGCTTTGTCGCGGGACTGGAGGAAGGAAGAAAAGAAAATAAAAAAGAGAGGAAAACAACTGCGTCGGCAACACGGTTGTTGACTGTCGGCAATGGGCCACATCCCACCATTCCTTTGTAACAGCAGCGCTGCTGAGGGCCGGCGGACAAGGCGTCGGTCTCCAGGCACGCAAGGGGGAGACAAGCCATGAACGGCAGGCTGCGCGGCCAAATAACGGGCGACACGGCGCCACGGCACGCACGTGCTTTGTCTCAAAATGAGGCTGCGATTAGTGCCGCTTACACTGGCTGGGACTTACTTGTGCCGCGAACATTCTACTTTCTTTTTTAATCCACGACAAACTAGTGTAATAGCAGCGACAAATATCTTCGCCGCTAGCGCCGCCTGCATGGCAGACCTGTCCTTAAGGTCACACACGTGGACTGTCACAGACAGCAGACTTTTGTGTACAACAACTCTCCATTACAACAGACTTTTGTGTACAACAACTCTCCATTACAACAGACTTTTGTGTACAACAACTTTCCATTACAACAGACTTTTGTGTACAACAACTCTCCATTACAACAGACATTTGTGTACAACAACTCTCCATTACAACAGTCATTTGTGTACAACAACTCTTCATTACAACAGACATTTGTGTACAACAACTCTCCATCACAACAGACATTTGTGTACAACAACTCTCCATCACAACAGACATTTGTGTACAACAACTCTCCATTACAACAGACATTTGTGTACAACTCTTCATTACAACATACATTTGTGTACAACAACTCTCCATTACCACAGGAATGTTACACTGGTATTAATTATACTAGGAGAGTTTCACTAGATACGTCAGTAGAAAGGTAACTTGACAATTGCACTGCATTTGAAGGTTGACTTTACCACTACGGAGAATTGACTTTATGTTAGAATGGTGACCGTATCAGTCTGCTGGAAAGGTAACATTACCATTACGTTAGAATGGTAACCTTAAAATTACGTTAGAAAGGTAATTCTACCATTACGTTAGAATGGTGACCGTATCAATATCTTAGATTGGTGACTTTACCACTACAATAGAATGGTGACCTTACCATTACGTTAGTAATGTAACTTTATCATTACGTTAGAATTGTGACCGTATCAATATGTTAGAATGGTGACTCTACCATGAAGTATGAATGGTGACTCTTCCATGACGTATGAATGGTGACTTTACTATGGCGTATGAATGGTGACTCTACCATGACGTATGAATGGTGACTCTACCATGACGTTAGAATGGTGACATTACCATGACGTTAGAATGGTGACTCTACCATGACGTTAGAATGGTGACTCTACCATGACGTATGAATGGTGACTCTACCATGAAGTATGAATGGTAACTCTACCATGACGTATGAATGGTGACTCTACCATGACGTATGGATGGTGACTCTACCATGACGTTAGAATGGTGACTCTACCATGACGTATGGATGGTGACTCTACCATGACGTTAGAATGGTGACTCTACCATGACGTATGAATGGTGACTCTACCATGAAGTATGAATGGTAACTCTACCATGACGTATGAATGGTGACTCTACCATGACGTATGGATGGTGACTCTACCATGACGTTAGAATGGTGACTCTACCATGACGTATGAATGGTGACTCTTCCATGACGTTAGAATGGTGACTCTACCATGACGTATGAATGGTGACTCTACCATGACGTATGGATGGTGACTCTACCATGACGTTAGAATGGTGACTCTACCATGACGTATGGATGGTGACTCTACCATGACGTTAGAATGGTGACTCTACCATGACGTATGAATGGTGACTCTACCTTGACTTATGAATGGTGACTCTATCATGACATTACAGTGGTGACTCTACCATGACGTATGAATGGCGACTCTACCATGACGTTAGAATGGTGACCTTACATAATCAGTCAATTAGGAGAGAACATTAAGAAAGGAAAGTGTAGCAAAGTGCTCGATTAGCAGGAAGTGAGACTTGACACAAGTGCTGCACTACCTCAGGTGTGAGACTTGACACAAGTGCTGCACTACCTCAGGTGTGAGACTTGACACAAGTGCTGCACTAACTGAGGTGTGAGACGACATCGAGGATCAAACAATGTGACATGAAGGTCCGGGTGCCCTGGCACTGATGGCTCAAGAGGTGTTCTATAAATACACTGCAATGAAAATCCTTTCACACAAACTAAACCAAAAACTAAAACTTGTTGCGACTCACAGACTTGGCCCACAGCAGTAGTTTAATTGAAAAGGACGGGCGGCAGCTTTGGCTGCTTGTAAAACGTCTCACCTCGTCAGCCAGCAGTCATCCGTAACTCACATCGACCTGACCTCGTGTGACCCCTCATAGGACCTTCTCGAGACTGGCTTTGAGCAGCTGATTGTTGGCGTGCCTCGGTCAGCCACACGACACAACAAAGGGAGTGCATTTTGCATGATGTGTGTGCTGGGAGAGCATGTTTGCTACAGCCTGTGACAACACTCGGCTTTTTAATGAAGAGAGTAAACAAAACAGAATGTACACTGTACAACCTTTTTCTTTTGTTTTTCTTTTTTTTGTCACCCTTATTTATCTCTTAATCTTTTCACTTCTGCTGGCCGTCTGTTGAGGTCTATAATGTAGCTCATCAGCATGGCAACCGTCTGTTGAGGTCTGTAGTCAATCTTTCACCACAAGAGAAGGTTGTTTGAGGTTTCAGGCAGTCAGTCCGTCAGCCCTCCCCTGCCACCTAAATCTCCAGAAGAATGTTGTCATTTTTATCCTTCTACACTGGAGGGAAAGTTGAGCTCTGACAACTGACCTCGCGAAGAAGCATCTTCGAGACGAAATGCTTCCGGAGCTAAAAGGTCATTTCACGCTACTGAGCACAAGACTGAGGTCTATGTCCGCAGTACAATCAATGTCCTATAGCCGGTCACCAGGAGCCATTTCTTGCTGCAATCATCGAGAGGAAGCTGATATACTTTGACCAGGTGATAGGTGAGGAAGGTATTTGGAAGACTTTACAGGAAAGCATGAAACGAGGAAGAAGGATAGATGAAGTGGTATGGAGAGGGACAGGCAAGGTGGGGTAGGGAGGGGCAGGCAAGGTGCTGTAGGGGCAGGCAAGGTGCTGTAGGGAGGGACAGGCAAGGTGGGGTAGGGAGGGATAGGCAAGGTGCTGTAGGGAGGGACAGGCAAGGTGGGGTAGGAAGGGGCAGGCAAGGTGGGGTAGGGAGGGACAGGCAAGGTGCTGTAAGGAGGGACAGTTTCTCTCTCACGCCCACCACTCGATGAAGAGAGAAGTAAAGGGACTGAACCATCACCACCACCACTACTGTACTCCTGTCATTCAGCTCCTTGTTTAGCCGCCATCAATGTTTACACATCACAATTACCTGACAGCGCCAGGCAGTAGGGCATGAGCTAGTGAGTGAGTGAAATAATGGCTGAGCGAGTGAGTGAATGGGTGAGTGAGTAAGCGTGTTAGTGAGTGAACGAGTGACTGAGTGAGCTAGTGAGTAAGGGAGTGAGTGTGAGTGGGGTAGTGAGTGAGTAAGCGAATGAAATAGCGAGCAAGTGAGTGAATGGGTGAGTAAGTGAGTGAGTTGGTGAGCAAGTGAATGGGTAAAACGAGTGAGTGAGTGAGTAAGCAAGTGAGTTGTGAGTGAGCAAGTGAGTGAGTGAGCGAGGGTACTTCTTGTGACGGGGGCTGTAAAGCCTAACGCGTTGTTTTCTAATGAAGTTGTTTATTCAGGCGGCGGCAGGCAGGTAACTTCAGGTGTGAGCCTCTGGATCTTTTCTCTCTTGATGTAGAAAGGAGAGGGAGGAGTGGGAGGGAGTGGGGGAGAGTGGGCTGGTGGAACAGTCAGTGCACCTGGTGCTCGCTGAGTGTGAGGACTGCATGGCTGGCACTCACGGGGCCTCGTTGTCTCTGAACACCAAGAACAGCGCCAACAGCAAGACTCTTAAGCGAATGTGGGCATGGTCACCTGTGGTTAGTACTAACTGTACACAAAGAACAGGGAGACGGTTGACACACAGATGATTGTGGACAGGCCACTGGACAATAAAAATAAACTGCGGTTAAAAATGCAAGAGATGTTTTGCAAACAAACAATTGCATATTAAAATGTTATGCAAATGGCGCAATACCGACTCTTTCTATAAAATAAGCAAGCAGTGGCAGGACACCCTGTGAAGTAAACTTGTAGGAGAAACAGTAAGTACAAGTGTGGGATAAACAGTAAGTGTAAGTAAAATTGTACGGATAAATAGTAAGTGTAACTAAAAGTATATGTTAAAACAGAACTAAAGAAAAATTATACTGCAACAGATCAGACTTAAGTTATGACAGGGAAACTAGACACAGCTTTATATGGAAGCACAACAACAAAACCTCAACATATTCATATCCACTCCAGCAAGTAGACTCTCATACAATCATAGTTCAGGCTTACAAATGATCTACATTCAGTCGCACAGAGTAGTAGTTAGAAGTCGCAGGGCGGAAATAAAGAAATTCAGCCTCAGTCTCTTGGTCCTGCACACAGGGACACAATCCGCGGCCCAATGGGAGCTGATGAAAGTCTCTCCACAGGACATGGCTGTCATCATGTAGGACTGCAGACACGTGCAGAATTGTAACAGAAATTGTCACAAGTGTCTGCCTGCTATTGAGTCTGAAGATGACTCTGGACAGTCCCAATAATTTTGGAGCAGGTATATACAAGATGATGTAGGCTGCTCTTGTCCTTCAGAGATAAACTGTTGTAAAAACAGATAAACGAGGACAGCACGCCCTCTATGTGCGATCTATAAAAAGCTGAAGAAATCACTGGGAGACAGAGAAAGACTTCAGCTTCCAGAGAAGGAAGAGGCGCTGCTGAGTCTTTTCACGACAGTTTGAGTGTTGGTATCACAGAGAAGTCTCCTGTGGACGATGTTGCCCAGGTATTTAATGTATTGATAATGTCCACTGCCTTGTCATGGATGACAGCTACGGGACTTGGTGGAGAACTTCAACGGAAATTAACGACATTCTTTTTGGTCTTACATTAAGTTTTGAGAAACTGTCATTGCACCAGGCAACAATTTTTTTCCAAGGGTACACCCTGGGTACTGGTCCGCTAAGAAAAGAGAGCAGTTCGGTGTCATCAGAAAATCCGACGAGATATTGGCCCTCGATGTTGACGAGATATTCACAGCTGTTGGTATACAGAATAAACAAAAGCGGAGATAAATACAACTTTGGGGACAAATGATGCACGTTTTGATGGAATCTGAAAAAACACTGACAGGTACTCACTGCTGCCTGTTAACCAGAGAGTAAATGATCCATGACACTAGCTGCTGGTCAAAGTAAAACTCCTCATGGATCTGTCTAACTAGTAAATATGCTTGGATGGCGTTGAAAGCCGATGAAAAAAAGTCTCGCATGGGCTGCGACACAATACACATACTTGTACACACAGAGTACACATACTTGTACACACAGAGTACACATACGTTTACACACAGAGTACACATACTTTTACACACAGAGTACACTTACTTGTACACACAGAGTACACTTACTTGTACACACAGAGTACACATACTTGTACACACAGAGTACACATACTTGTACACACAGAGTACACATACTTGTACACACAGAGTACACATACTTGTACACACAGAGTACACATACTTATACACACAGAGTACACATACTTGTACACACAGAGTACACATACTTGTACACACAGAGTACACATACTTGTACACACAGAGTACACATACTTGTACACACAGAGTACACATACTTGTACACACAGAGTTGTACACACAGAGTACACATACTTATACACACAGAGTACACATACTTGTACACACAGAGTACACATACTTTTACACACATAGTACACATACTTGTACACACAGAGTACACATACTTGTACACACAGAGTACACATACTTGTACACACAGAGTACACATACTTTTACACACAGAGTACACATACTTTTACACACAGAGTACACTTACTTGTACACACAGAGTACACATACTTGTACACACATAGTACACATACTTGTACACACAGAGTACACATACTTTTACACACAGAGTACACTTACTTGTACACACAGAGTACACATACTTGTACACACAGAGTACACATACTTGTACACACAGAGTACACTTACTTGTACACACAGAGTACACATTCTTTTACACACAGAGTACACATACTTGTACACACAGAGTACACATACTTGTACACACAGAGTACACATACTTTTACACACAGTACACATACTTTTACACACAGAGTACACTTACTTGTACACACAGAGTACACATACTTGTACACACAGAGTACACATACTTTTACACACAGAGTACACATACTTTTACACACAGAGTACACATACTTGTACACACAGAGTACACATACTTTTACACACAGTACACATACTTTTACACACAGAGTACACATACTTGTACACACATAGTACACATACTTATACACACAGAGTACACATACTTATACACACAGAGTACACATACTTGTACACACATAGTACACTTACTTGTACACACAGAGTACACATACTTTTACACACAGTACACATACTTTTACACACAAAGTACACATACTTGTACACACAGAGTACAGATACTTGTACACACATAGTACACATACGTGTACACACAGAGTACACATACTTGTACACACAGAGTACACATACTTGTACACACAGAGTACACTTACTTTTACACACAGAGTACACATACTTGTACACACAGAGTACACATACTTGTACACACAGAGTACACATACTTTTACACACAGAGTACACATACTTGTACACACAGAGTACACTTACTTGTACACACAGAGTACACTTACTTGTACACACAGAGTACACATACCTTCGCACATACAAGCAAGTAAAAGAAAGCGTAGTCAGCGCATGAAATACAGAAAATATAAAAGGAGACATTTTGTACACAAACTACAGAAGCGTGCAGACACTACAGTAAGTAAATAGGTACACGTATGTAACTACCGCAGTGACACCGTATTACTAATAAACATTAGCTGTTAAATAGACTGATGTAGTGTACAGAGAAAAATGTCTCAAGATCTGACGGAGATGCCAGAAGTATAACAGCCATGAAAATGTTCACAAAGCACGTGCGTCTACACACATACCCAGTGAACAGCTTCCACAGTCTGTGTGACCCCTGAGTCACTGTAGGGGTTAGAGGCCGTGACCTTAAGACAATGTGGTCGCTGTAGAGACTGCAAGGTTGAGAACTGAATAAGTCAGTGGTGAGAATATGTCTGAGGGTGAATTTGCTGAATAATCCTCATAGAATACCTTGGTAGGAAGAACAAACACACAGGATACCATGGTAGGAAGAACTAACGGAATAATCCACACAGGATACCATGGTAAGAAGAACAAACACACAGGATACCATGGTAAGAAGAACAAACACACAGGATACCATGGTAGGAAGAACTAACGGAATAATCCACACAGGATACCATGGTAAGAAGAACAAACACACAGGATACCATGGTAAGAAGAACAAACACACAGGATACCATGGTAGGAAGAACTAACGGAATAATCCACACAGGATACCATGGTAAGAAGAACAAACACACAGGATACCATGGTAAGAAGAACAAACACACAGGATACCATGGTAAGAAGAACAAACACACAGGATACCATGGTAAGAAGAACAAACACACAGGATACCATGGTAAGAAGAACTAACGGAATAATCCACACAGGATACCATGGTAAGAAGAACAAACACACAGGATACCATGGTAAGAAGAACAAACACACAGGATACCATGGTAAGAAGAACAAACACACAGGATACCATGGTAAGAAGAACAAACACACAGGATACCATGGTAAGAAGAACAAACGCTAAATATGACAATTCGTTTTCATGAAGGATGTTTTCATTTACTCTATGAAATGGACGAATCTTTCTATTTGTTTTATTTCTGTTAGTCATAAAAATGAGAAGCCCAAACTGCCATGTTACCGCCGGTAAAGTCATCCATTCTAATTACAGCCATGGTGTGGTCACGTGGCCTCCTCAATCACTAGGATGTTGGGGTATTCGCTTGCAAAGATGGCAGGATTAGTTTGCTTTAAAGAAAATAAATCTGAGATTTTTTTTTTATCTTGAACAGAATGCAAATCGGCAAATCTGATTTCTCAGCATTTGTCGTCCCTCCACTATGGCGTGCACTTTAGCCTCTCACTTGTTGTCCTCAGCAGTTTTTGCACTCGATCTCGTCTTGTTTGTTACAGCTTGAGAGCCGTCACGCCGGTCATTCCCACCCCCACTCCAGTCCTCTTACTCTCCCCCTCACGCGCGCGTGCGATCGAACGAACATACGCACGCACTTAAACACATTTTAATTTAAAAAAAATGCATACGATTTTACAAACGTCTCTCTCTCTTTCACGCGCACACACACCCACAGACCCCCCCCTCACATCCACCCCCTCCCACACAGACACAGAGAGAGAGAGAGAAGAGGGAGAGACAATAGGCGAGTATGCACGCACAGAAAAAACGAAACACACGGAGACAGCAATTATTTCTTGAGGAACGAATGCACAGCACGTGAGTTGTAGCGAGCGCTACGCCAGTGTGTGACAGTAGCAGTTGTACAGTTTAGTACAGTTTAGTACAGTTTAGTACAGTTCTTGTCTGACGGGCTGCATATTTCAGTATGTGCCTCACACTATGATCATACTTTTCGGTACATGCCTAACAATTACCTTCTCACTGGTGTAAGAATCGCATGACAAGTCCTACAAGACTCGGAATGTCAGGACGTTCAGAGCTCGCAAGTTTGTCACGTGACTGTAGTCAAGACAGCCTCTAGAGGTGGTGACCCTAGGGACTTCCACAAGCCAATACGTATCTCACGTCAACGCCAGCGCAGCCCAGGGACCCATCATGGCGGACGTAACGTCATCATGGCCACCCGAGTCAACACCATTGGCTGCGGGATTAGCTGCTTGGTGGCTGGACTTCTGCTCTTGACATTTTAATAATATTGCTGGCTTTAAACAAGGGAGACAAACTGAATTAGTCACTGACATTGTGACGTCTCGTTTTTCAGAAGAGTTTTTATTGAAATTAAATTATACAGTCACAAAAAAAGATAAATACAATAAATTATTATGGGTAATAAAGGACTTCGTGAAATCGACTTATTAAAGATAGCGAAAGAGTTAAAATCAGTTTATTATAAATAGCAAAGGACTTAGTGAAATCAACGCCTTATGCACAGCGAGCAACTTGTTGAAAATACTAGACGGTATAAACGATGTTAACGTAGTTGATAATAGAGATGATGATGAAGATCTGGAAGACGACAATGACGGTACCAATGATGACGATAGCGATGTTAATGTAATTTGGATGAATTACAACGATGATGATGATGATGACAACAGTGATGACAATGAAGATGATGGTTGTGGTTGTGTTCACCTTTCTATCTTCCAAACTCATCAACCTCTGTAAAGTCTAACCAACCAGAAATAGGATTCGGCAGCCATCTTGAGAATTGTGAGTAGCCCGGATGGCGTGGTGCTCTCCCCTCAGCACTCAGGCCAAGCGCATCGCTTAGTAAGACTTCCTCTGCTAGTGTCTAGCCTGCCCAGCCGCCAATCCGATTTTTGCACGTGCTAAGGAGCCGAAGAGGGGTTGATGGGTGGATGGAGACTGGTGGGAAGGGTGGGCGGGTGGCGAGCAATCCTCCATAGTGGTGTAATCGGGGCGCCACTAACACGCAGTGCGTCTTCCAATTTGCACCAACGGTGTCGGCTATGACTGATGTATAGTCTGTGTCGTCTGGGACGATGTGGGCAGAGAAAGGCCTGCTGGGAAGACATTAATTTTCTGCATGTTCTGACAGCAGAACCGATTCTACCTTCTGTACCTCTTTAGACAACTACTAGAATAATTTGAAACTCAGAGGCGGCGTCTAAAGTACAGTGGGAGATTTCTCTCCTATAAAACACAAAGGATTTTCACGTAGGACACAGCAGACAGCTGCACACCCCCCTGAACACCATGGAAACAGTAGAGATGTTCCTAGCAGTCTATAGAAGCTTCCAGAACATTGCGACTGAATTAATTTTTAAGACGAGAAGGTTTTTGTTCTTGTCTCCGATGTTACACAAAAGCCATCAGCGATGTTACGAGAGAATTAAGATTAATGTGAAACTATCGCTAACAATAGTGTTACACCATACCTAACAATGATGTTACACCAGAGCTAACAATAGTGTTACACCAGAGCTAACAATAGTGTTACACCAGGGCTAACAACAGTGTTACACCACAGCTAACAATAGTGTTACACCAGGGCTAACAATAGTGTTACACTAGAGCTAACAATAGTGTTACACCAGAGCTAACAACAGTGCTACACCACAGCTAACAATAGTGCTACACCACAGCTAACAATAGTGTTACACCAGAGCTAACAACAGTGCTACACCACAGCTAACAATAGTGCTACACCACAGCTAACAATAGTGTTACACCAGGGCTACCACAGCTAACAATAGTGTTACACCAGAGCTAACAATAGTGTTACACCAGGGCTAACAAAAGTGTTACATCAGAGCTAACAATAGTGTTACACCAGAGCTAACAATAGTGTTACACCACAGCTCACAATAGTGCTACACCACAGCTAACAATAGTGTTACACTAGAGCTAACAACAGTGTTACACCACAGCTAACAATAGTGTTACACTAGAGCTAACAGTGATGTAAGATGACGATGATGATGATGATAATAATAATAATCAGCACATTTGTAATGGGCCTCTCTAACATCAGTCAGACTCAAAGCGCTGTATAATAACAAGATTGCACGTGTATAGCCTGTCCCTGTTCCTGTCCCTGTTCGTGTCCCTGTTCCTGTCCCTGTCCCTGTCAAGAGGAGGAGCTCAGTGAGGTGTACAGGAAGAGCAAGTCACAGTCCAATGAACATAAAAGATGGGCAGTGATGTGAGACAACAACACATAATGTGGCGATAGTCAGTTTCTCTCAGCAAGAATGCAGTTAGAAGGCCAAGACACGTGATCAGCGTGAAAAATAAGATGTCGAACAAGTCATCTTCAAGCAGTTAGCAATAGGGAGGTCCCCTCAATTAACGACAACACATTACACAATATATCTCAATGTACTCATTGGCCGCTCAATCGTTTCATCAAAGCCTCCCAACAGAGAGAGAGAGAAGTTGAATCAGGACTGAAGCATTCCATCATGTAAACAAGTGTTTACACAGCGCCCTCTACATGTACCATAATAGTAGAAGTCAATGTCACAAACCACAGACCGCGGGGGAGGTAGTAGGATATGGAGACCGTTAGTCAACGAAAACTTCCATCTCATCTGTCCATTTAATGAGGAAAAGACCGAAAAACACAGACAATCCAGCACAGAGAGCAACTAAAAGAAGATGTAGATGCATATGTTGATGATGATGATGATACCAGACAATCCAGCACAGAGAGCAACTAAAAGAAGATGTAGATGCATATGTTGATGATGATGATGATACCAGACAATCCAGCACACAGAGCAGCTAAAGGAAGATGTAGATGCACATGTTGATGATGATACCAGAAGAGATCGTCGACAAAACAGAAAACACAGGGAGCCCTGGTCAGTCAGCCTGTTAGACGAGGGGACATCACTCTTACCGGTGTTAACGGTAACTGCAGTGGGGAAGCTGAGAGGTTATCTACTGGCTACATTCACTCTTGTTGATGTAGACCACAGCCAACTGCTGTTACCACAAGTGACCACCAGACACATTAGCACGAGTTTAAGTCAGTCTGTCTGTCTGTCTGTCTGCGTGTTTGTTGTTACTTCTCTAGACATACTCATTAGTTTTAATTACGATATTGATTTAAATTATGTTTGTGTGCATTATATATTGAGGTGTGTTGATATCAATGGTTAATGTATTTCTGAGAAAATGTGTTAGCGGCATGACTCTACACATTCATGAAATAATGGAGGTTGCTTTGTCTGTTAGTGTGTGTGTCAAACGAGATGTCTGAGAAGTGACTAAAGTTGTAGTCTGTCAGTCTGTCAGCTCTACTTGCACAAGGGTTGATAGCACGGTGTGACATTTCGCGATATCACCTGATATCAGTCACGTGCAATGTCTGAACTTTCTGATGTGTCAGCAGTTGCATTACATTAGCAGTTGTTTGTCTCGCGAGATGTTTAGTTTTACTAAGACACAGCAAGTGAAGGCAACATGTCTGGACAATCATCCTGGCTAGCTACTCCCCCCCCCCCTGTTTATCGCCTGACTCTCAGATCCGTGACACTGTCAGCTCCACGAGACCCGGGGTCAGTGAAGTGTCCACAGTTAGCACCCGGTGCTGTATGCACAAAAACCTGTTGACCCTCTCACACAACACCACGCACATTCACACGGACGCACACTCACACGCACATTAAAAGATGGAGAAGAGCCTGGACTGTCACGCGAGGATTGCAAATTTCATGAGGTGCTGTTTATGCTGCACAGGTAAATAGCAACACATTAGAAGCCACGCGACAGGTGGGCAGGAAGTCGTAATCGTTTGACAGGAAGCTCCGCCCTTAATGTCTGGGGGAGGGGGGTGTTAGGTGTGGTCATCTTGTCCTTCAGGCACCGAGTTCAACTCCTGACCCTACTTTTTTTGCTGTGTCGTTTGGAAAATCACGTTCACCATTCTCTTTACGGATGTGGACGAAAAAAAAAACAACTTGTAAGAGAAATACAAGACGACAGAAGACTGGAAACTGTAGTGGGACTGCAGTCAAACTCTTGTCAACAACCACAAAAACCACAAATCAGCAAATCGCCTGCTACTGGACAGCTCCGTGCTTTCAGTTACCCCGCGTGCTGACATGAATAATCATTGCAAAACTGGTTAGAACATGTCACTAAAGCACCGTGGTTAGGACATGTTACTAAAGCACCGTGGTTAGGACATGTCACTGAAGCACCGTGGTTAGGACATGTTACTAAAGCACCGTGGTTAGGACATGTTACTAAAGCACCGTGGTTAGGACATGTCACTGAAGCACTGTGGTTAGGACATGTTACTAAAGCACCGTGGTTAGGACATGTCACTAAAGCACCGTGGTTAGAACATGTCACTAAAGCACCGTGGTTAGGACATGTTACTAAAGCACCGTGGTTAGGACATGTTACTAAAGCACCGTGGTTAGGACATGTCACTGAAGCACTGTGGTTAGGACATGTTACTAAAGCACCGTGGTTAGAACATGTCACTAAAGCACCGTGGTTAGGACATGTTACTAAAGCACCGTGGTTAGGACATGTTACTAAAGCACCGTGGTTAGGACATGTCACTGAAGCACCGTGGTTAGGACATGTCACTGAAGCACCGTGGTTAGGACATGTCACTGAAGCACCGTGGTTAGGACATGTCACTGAAGCACCGTGGTTAGGACATGTCACTGAAGTATCAGCTCGCTTTGCCTTTTTGTGTTTGTTTGGAGGACACTAAAGAGTCCTCCCTTAATATAACAATATCTTTATAAATTATAAATTATAATATCTTTGTTTGATCTTGAGTGAGAGACGAAGAAGTGATGTTGGAGAGGTGTCAGATGAAGTCGTCATGTTATTATCTGTCGATGCTATCGATGTTACTGTGTGTTCGCCCTCCTGTACTAAAATGTTGATGTCGGTAGCGACAAGACTGTACTGTCTAAAAATAGCACAACACTGGGATAACCTACCTCCCGCATTGGAGAAACCTCCAGAGATAACACAGAGATTGCGAGACGAAAGATCTATTTGAAAAGATGACCAAACGCACATAAAATACCCCGGGTATCCTATCTGATGATGGGTGCCTAATGAAAGGAGCAGTTTCGTCAAGGTATATCCAAGCCCTGAACATAAAGGATGGAGAGGAGGGGGTAACAGGAAGTGCGATCATCGCTGAACATGCGTAGAGTCATCTGTACTGGACAGTCCATCCTCAGGCCTTAAGGGTCGGTAATAATGACCCTCCGTACACGACACGACAGAGCTCGGCCATTCGCACACAAGTCGCTAGGGGTCTGTGGGGGGGGGGTCTTGTGGGGGGTCTGGGGGGGGGTCTTGAGGGGTCTTGTGGGGACGTTGGAGTAATTACACGACAACGTCTCAGTCGTGCCGCGAGCTCTGGTGGCGCAATTTACAGCTGCCAAAGTCTGGCACCGACAGAGGGGGAGGGTGAGGGGGTATTTTCCTGCACAGCCAATGTAATTGACTTGCGAGCACGCCATTTGTTTTGTTTAAATGTGCTAAATGAATTCCTGAGTGCTGATGAATAATTGATCATCACTCGGAGTGCCAGGCGCATGCTTTGTGAACTCACTCCTGTCTCGCCTTCCCGGCCACCAACACCAGGGCGGCGTTCAGATCATGGGGAGTGGGCTGGACTCTTGCTGACTATGGGGTACCAAGCGGAGAATTTACGCCAAACATTACTTCACATCTTTTGTTTTTATCAATTTACAAATAATTTATATTCTCCCAGTCACCAAGAAACACTAGGGACTGGTTGTAGCAGCGTGTGAATACTTTGCATGTCTTAATTACTTATAATTTCCGTAAGTAATATGATATAAATTCTAATCTTGTTTAATTACAAAACTAACCCTGCACGTACCCGGTTGACTGTAACCTGTACACAGGGTTTAACTTTGACCCCGGTGACTATAGCCTTTACACAAGAGGTTATACTTTGTGTAGAAGTGTCGTCGTCCTAAGACAATCATATCAGAGCAAAGCTCTTCAAACTTCAAACCCAGGTGACTAGGGAGACAGCCAGGTGGTGAGTAGTGTGTGCTGAACACAGCTCTACAAGACACTCACCTTAGAGCCCAGCGTTGTGATTGGTTGAAGTCAACACAACGGGCAGCAACAATCTCAGACCACGTGGTCTCTGGCACAAGCTGAGGACTACGTCATCACCAGACATCTTGTTTCTGCTCCTAGTAGTGCCCCCTCCTCTTCCTCATCACCATCATCACCATCGTCGTCGTTTCCTATTTCTGTACCAACACTTTTTTAAGGTTTTTCCTGTCGTCTGCTTCTTGTCTGTTTGCTGTCGTGGTGTTTTGCTGGGTGTGCACAGCCTCCTTGTGACCTGCTGCAGCCTTGACCCCGGGCCATGTACACGTGTCTCCATCCCACTAGTTCTTCCTTTATCTGTCGGTGTGTGCAGCTCCTGTCTGTTCTTTCTTTACTTGTCAATCTTTCATCTGTTTATTTTCTTTTCTTTCCGTCGGCAGTGTTGTCTTCCTTGATTTTTGACTCGCTTATCTCCCATTTTCCCTTCCCCCTTAGTAGTGACCAGTGTCTTTAGCCACTTGAGGCCGAATCACACTTTGCAAGAGCGTGTCCGCCTGTGATTTTTCTTTACATTCATTTGGTTTTCAAAACAAGAAGGGAGTCTTGGGTCTCCTTATCTGCAATGATCTGCAGCTTTCTCTTATTTTATTTTATCTGTTGTATGTGACATGTTTGTCAGGCTATGCACGTGTTAAAATACCAGTGGTATTGAGAAATGGTCAGTGGGGCTGAGACAAAGCAAAGGTCTAACTGAAACAAAGGCAGAGTATAAGAAAGCAAAAGTAGGTGGGAATACGCAAAGAACAAAAAACAATTTTAAAAGTGTGAGACGTAGTTAAAAAAATTACTTTGAAGAGGAAATGGAGGAACAAAATTTAAAAAAAGAAGTTAAGCTACGCTTAGAGGGCAAATCTCTCATAAAAAAGAAAAAACACTTTGAAAGAGCAAAACCTGAGGAGCTAGATAAGAATTCGAAACAACAAGAAAATAAATGTTACAACGACTGCAGACGACATACATGCTACAAGGAAGACTATCCATCCATGTCTTTTTGACCGAATAAGTCGGTCGACACTTTCACTAGCACTGTGGGTATAGAGACACCTAGTGCTTGCACACACTTGTCACAGATATCTGTCTGAGCAATCTTGTCACAGATATCTGTCTGAGCAATCTTGTCACAGATATCTATATGAGCAATCTTGTCACAGATATCTGTCTGAGCAATCTTGTCACAGATATCTGTCTGAGCAATCTTGTCACAGATATCTGTCTGAGCAATCTTGTCACAGATATCTGTCTGAGCAATCTTGTCACAGATATCTGTCTGAGCAATCTTGTCACAGATATCTGTCTGAGCAATCTTGTCACAGATATCTATATGAGCAATCTTGTCACAGATATCTGTCTGAGCAATCTTGTCACAGATATCTATATGAGCAATCTTGTCACAGATATCTGAGCAATCTTGTCACAGATATCTGTCTGAGCAATCTTGTCACAGATATCTATCTGAGCAATCTTGTCACAGATATCTATCTGAGCAATCTTGTCACAGATATCTATATGAGCAATCTTGTCACAGATATCTATTTGAACAAGCTTGGGACATTGTGACCAGTATGTCACACACCACAGAAAACAAGCTGTGATGAGGATGTCACAGCCCACAGATGAGCAGCTGTGTCTGGTGACAGCTGTGACTAGCAAGTCACAGAACACTGAACACAAGCTGTTGTGGTGATGCAGGCGGTGGTCGTCCATTTTGCGCTTATTGCTTGACAGGTCACAGGTCACAAGCAGAAACATTTTCCGTTGTACATCCGTTAAAATCCCCCTTGTGGTATCTCTCATAGTCATAAACATCGTTACCGTGGAGATTAACGGATGCTCTACAGTTTAGTTAAGCAGCGATAGGCACAGCTTTGGCCAGCTGCCATTGTCTACATGGTCTGACCCTGTAATAATCATCTTGATTACTTCACGTGCACAAAGTCGCCTCTCGTTACAGACATCGACACTAGAATCGCCCAGAGCTAAGAGCCACGATCATGCTCTCTATGAGTGTGAATGTGCGCTATAAACATCTTCACTATTATTATTATTACTTCCAACTGATGACACACACAGTTCTCAACGATGAATGACACAGAGATGATGGAAACAGGTCTGCGCTAGTGATATGATGGACACGATTCTCCTGACAGAGTTCGTAGACATGAGACATTTAGTTATCATTGATGACAAACAATTATCGTGACTACAGAGAGATGTCAATGGCGACAGACAGTCCTTAGTAACGACAGACACTTGTCAGTGACATAGAGAGTGCCTGTCATGACAACAGCACGTCCATGGTGAGCCATATCCATGGTCAAATTGATGTAACAAAAAAGTAATGGCTCAGCAGAGACAAACCACGAACATTTTCTCTCTCACATAGTTCCGTCACGTGACACAGGCTCTGGTACATCGGCGGAAAGAACGTCCTTAGGACGGATCAGCGGATGTGACAGGACTCACAGAGTTGTCTCCACTGCTTTTTTGGCGGAAGAAGTCGATGTCAGATCATGCACCAGATTCCGGCAGGGGCTTCCGACCCTAAGCTTTTAAAAGCAAGCAAGGTCCTTGCAATCCCAACACTCTTCAGCTATACGTCGCTCATCACCGACCCCCAAAGTGATGAGCTGTGAACTTTGACCCCTCTTTTCCCGTGCGTCAAGAGGAGTCATCAAGACGACTGCTCCCATCTTTTGTTTGTCGGTCGCAAAAGCACCCCCCCCCCCGAACGTGGACTTACGGCGTTGTCCGAGTTTTCACCAAGAGGCGGACCCAGCATGCATTTCGCGTGAGGAGGGTGATGGTGATTGATCCGCTCTAGAGCCTCGTTCTCGCCACGCTCGCGCCATTATTCGCAGACAGCCACCCCGGTGTAGAGGCCGCCACCACGGGGCGTGTTCCCGCGTGCGGCGACTGCCAGTGAGGGAATCTCTTCCCAATTACAGGCCAGACGACACGATTCTGGCCGGCAAATGCAGGTGCATTTATCAAATAAAGTCGCGAGGTAAATTGGCCATGCCCATTACACGGCCTTGAGCTGGCGGTGGGGTGGGAAGTGACGTATAGAAGTGGGGCTGGGCAAAAGAGAAGTTTACACACACCCCCCGTCAGCTCACAGGCGCGTGCCTCAAACCTCACTGGCACAAGATTACCCAGCGGAGACAATGAAGACGAGCATCTCCTTCTCTTGCTCAACACGTCAGTTCTCTGTGCGCATGACGTCAGAGATCAGGTTTCTGTGCGCGTGACGTCAGAGATGAGCTGTCTTTGTGCGCATGACGTCAGAGATGAGCTGTCTTTGTGCGCATGACGTCAGAGATCAGCTGTCTTTGTGGACATTGTGATATTTAAAGGTTTGCTGTTATTTGGAGAGTATGCGGCAATGAACGAGATCAAGTCAGCAACACAGTTTGTCTTCAGGCCGCGCTGTACTGTATGTTAGTGGCCCACTTTGCCAGGCTGTGTACTGCATTTTAATGGCGCCTTGACACTAGGCCGTGTACTGAGTTTTAAAAGTGCACTCCCTCAGGCTTTGTACTGCATTTTAAAGGAGAACTCCCCAGGCTGTGTACTGCATGTTAAAAGGCACACTCTCCCAGACTTTGCACAACATTTTAATGGCGCACTCCTTGTGTACTGCATGCTTAATGATGCACGTGACCAGCTTCTGTGCTGTATTTTTAATGGTGCACTCACCCCCAGACTGTACTGCATTTTTAAAGGCGTGCTCGCCCAGTTGTATACTGCATTTTAATGGCCACCCCCCCCCCCACACACACATACATTAGCTTTCGCTTTTCAATGTATGAGGGGAAGAGACGGAAGATTTTCGCTGTCCTGGAATATTGTTAAACATTCCCAGTCCCACGTTGCATTTACTTGCGTGAAAAGAGTGAAACCAAATGAACCGGAAGGAACGTAGCTCTAGAGAGACTGAAGCCTTGAGATACGGTATAGCTGCTGACTCCATAATCTGATAAACACAGTGTGATATCTGCAGGCAGCTGGTAACAAAGTTTGTGGATTGTCCCTCGGCTCGACTTTCGTGTTCTCTGTCCTACATGTCACTGGTAAGGTCAACAAAGGTGTGTGACCGAGCAATGAAAGGTAAACATACCTTTATGGCCCGTGGAAGTTGAGTCTACCTGTGTGCTATGACATTTTCCTCCCCGGTCTTAGTTAAACAAGGGAGGTAACGCTACTGTGCGTTATGACATTTTCCTCCCGCCAGGTCTGAGTGAACACACCAGCTCCCTTGTGCAGATTTTCAAATTATAAATAGAATATCGATAGGTACTGAAGACAATGCGTTCACTTACTGCAAAGTGTAAACTTGTTGTAGAGGATGAGAGGTATTGATCACACGCTAAGGACTACTGGCTCCAAGGTGACAACTACTGACAACCTCATTAGAGTTGATGACATGACAGGAAGGAGCAGCGACTACATGTCTCGTTCAAGTACTCAAATTGTCAGAATGCCACACGGTTACCCTATACACCAGAGAACTACACAGAGTTCTGCTCTACAGTGTTATCATGTTAGAGTAACATTGGTATTTGGTATAGTACTAGTACTGCACAAAGTACTGCTCCAAGTATACAGTAAGTGCAGCCATCACTACCCTTGCGCGAACTTTAGAACTGACGGCAGTGCTATTGCCGACACACTAACACTATTATATGACACACTAACACTATTATATGACACACTAACACTATTATATGATACCCTGACACTATTAAATGACACACTAATACTATTCTGTCACACTAACACTACTCTGTCACACTAACACTACTCTGTCACACACCAAAACTATTATACGACACACTAATACTATTCTGTGACACAATAACACTATTATATGACACAATACTACTAATCTGTGACACACTAACGCTGTTCTGTGACACATAAACACTACTCTGTGACACACTAACACTACTCTGTGACACACTAACGCTGTTCTGTGACACACAAACACTACTCTGTGACACACTAACGCTGTTCTGTGACACACAAACACTACTCTGTGACACACTAATGCTGTTCTGTGACACACAAACACTACTCTGTGACACACTAACGCTGTTATATGGCACACTAATACTATTCTGTGACACACTAACGCTGTTCTGTGACACATAAACACTACTCTGTGACACACTAATGCTGTTCTGTGACACACTAACGCTGTTCTGTGACACACAAACACTACTCTGTGACACACTAATGCTGTTCTGTGACACACAAACACTACTCTGTGACACACTAACGCTGTTATATGACACACTAATACTATTCTGTGACACACTAACGCTGTTCTGAGCCCCTGCCGCTAGTTCCTTACACAAGCCTGAGTTACCAAGTACAGAGGGAGCTCCATCAACCATCTCTGCTAAACTCGCACATTTTCGTCTACCCACCCGCTACATCGGGCTCCAAGCGTTAGTTTTGACATTTGCTTCATTAGCCCACATCTCACCATATTCCTTCATTAGCCCACATCTCACCATATTCCTTCATTAGTCCCACATCTGACCACATTCCCTCATTAGTCCTACATCTGACCACATTCCTTCATTAGCCCACATCTGAACACATTCCCTCATTAGTCCTACATCTGAACACATTCCGTCATTAGGCCCACATCTGACCACATTCCCTCATTAGCCCCACATCTGAACACATTCCCTCATGAGCCCCACATATGACATTTCCTCATTAGCCCCACATCTGAACACATTCCCTCATGAGCCCCACATATGACCACATTTCCTCATTAGCCCCACATCTGAACACATTCCCTCATGAGCCCCACATCTGACCACATTCCCTCATGAGCCCCACATCTGACCACATTTCCTCATTAGTCCTACATCTGACCACATTCCCTCATGAGCCCCACATCTGACCACATTTCCTCATTAGTCCTACATCTGACCACATTCCCTCATGAGCCCCACATCTGACCACATTTCCTCATTAGTCCTACATCTGACCACATTCCCTCATGAGCCCCACATCTGACCACATTTCCTCATTAGTCCTACATCTGACCACAAAGCCAGAAGCTGACTCATCTTCTCGAGTAGCTCATGAAGGTGTGTTGTGTGACAGTGGGTTGTGTCATTGCTATTGTGGACTTGCATGTAATCAAACCCAAGCTCGTGAGGTTCCCCCGAGCATGTCGACGATGGTTTTGAGGCTGACAGCGACACAAGCGCCTTGACGATGTCCCTGCAGGGCGGCCCTCAGCCTGACACTAACCTTCTCCTTGCACAAGTTCCAGGTTATTAATTTTCTCTCTTTCTTGCCCCCGTCGCTGGATTGCCAAGCTAGTCGTGCTACTTAATAAGGGTTTTCTCTGCTTAATTCACTCGCCACGCAAAACAAGAACAAGATAAAGCTACGCTTGCGAGCTGTGATGCGTGAATAATGGAAAATAATGAAGGAAAGCCTTGTGGGATGCGGGTTATTACTTTGACGAACAAACAGAAAGGCGCTTGAAGAACTAGGTGTGAACATGTCGCCCTGCCAGTGCCAAGAGATTACGTGATACGAGTGATAAGTGACAACAGTTTGCATGATACGAATGTTAACATGCTAACATTTTGCACCATGAGTTTCAAATGTAAATATTCCCAAAACACGAGTTTTAAATGTCAACACAGTTTGACATGATTTCTACAAGTCAGAATGACATGACTCTGAAACGCCAACATTCTCATGAGACAGCCCGCAAAGCCGCCATTGCAAGAGGCGCGACAGTTAGCATGTGTCACCAAGACAGTGAGGACTGGCTGCACTGGGTTCAAATCTTGTCTCAGGCACGCTGTTCTTTCTCTGCATGTCGCATTTTGTTCACATAGTCCGCCGCTTTGCTGTGAAAAAGCCTCAGCTGCTGACTCGGCGTTAACCAAGACTTCCTCCTCCTGCTCCTCTTGCTCCTCCATTGCAGATGTTTGTGGCAGACCTGTGACCTCGCAAGATCTTCCCTCACGTGACGTGGTTGTCTTTCCAGTCAACTGTTAGACACCAGACAGTTTTCCTCCTCTTCGCTGTATGATTATCACCGGTATAGCCCCTACCTCCGGTATAGCCGCATTAAGCATAGCCTACCCCGTCAAGATTTGGTTCAAAATAAAAATCGACCATTTTTATTCTGATGCTATCATTTTATGATCCCAAATCCTTACACAAAATAGAAGAAATTGAAATTTTAACGCCACATGGCTTTCAGTTTTAATGTTTCTCAAGCACATTTTTTGCGAGGTGCTTTGGTTCTAAAAACTTCTTAAAAAAAAAAAATCAAAATCTAGCACTGCAGACTGCTTGAACTGTTCGTGTACGCTTCAAAAAGCGATTGCTGTACATTTTATCTCTCGTGCATCTCCTTCAAAGTGCTTTTATATGTTCAAGTAACATGATCACAAATAATAAGTCTCTAAATGTAAATGTTCTGAACCCAAAGACATTAGAAGACTCGGACCACGGGGCTGGTGCGCTCCCTTTCATGTGTTGGACCTCAAGATGACATCACCGCCAACAGACATCGACAGTTAAGTGGTCATGTGATCTCATGTGATCTCATGCACACTGTAGCACCTGCAGCTGAACGCATCAACGCCTTTCTCTATGTCTTCACCAAACATGGAGCACTTCTACAAATATTTTGAGTTGAAATTTCATTTTGAGGATTAAGTGTCTGGGGATTAAGTGTCCGGGGATGAAGTGTCCGGGGATGAAGTGTCTGGGGATTAAGTGTCTGGGATTCAAATACACTGGTCAACACTGAGTACATTATTGGGACCAGTTGCACAACACGTTTCTAAACCTTAAAACTGTTCTAAAGAAGTAAAATCAGATGTCAGGTGTGCACTCTGCTTGTCATCCTATTGTATGGATGTCAGGTGTGCACTCTGCTTGTGGATACGAACAGGATAATCTAATCACTGGAGACCAAGAGCGTGAGGCTGGTGCTCCGCATCTCGCACAGGGAAGATAAGACCAGTGACTGTACGGAGCACAGGCACCAGCATCGTGGAATATCTGGAACAGCTTCTCGCAATAGTTAAGTGGCTCAAGCTGGTCTGGTTCGGCCACGTGACCCGCCACGACACTCTGCTCAAGGGAAGAAATGGATCGGTAGCTCCATTCAGAACCCCCTCATCACCGCCAAAGACAGGCGAAGGAGAAGCCCAGTACAGACCCAACAGAGGTCGAAGACAGGTCCACGAAAGGCCCAAGACAGACCCAAAACAGACCTAAATGGCGGGCTTTGACAACCTCACGTCTATCCCTTTGTTCCCCTCCAACGACCAGTTCCAATGAACCAGCATAATCTTGCATCAACTGGCACTGGTCAAGGGATGAATGTATGAATGAAAAGGCAGAAACCATCTCTTGTGAGGCTATTAAGCAGAAATTTTGTGGACATTCATTTATTACCAGCCATCCATTTACTAAAAGGAAACTACTTTCCGGTTGGTCTTTAAGGACAGCGAGAGATAGAAACTGCTCTCTGGTTGGCCTTTAAGGAAAGCTAGAGATAGAAACTGCTCTCTAGTTGGCCTTTAAGGACAGCGAGAGATAGAAACTGCTCTCTAGTTGGCCTTTAAGGACAGCGATAGAGAAGAGCGTTTGACTAGTGAGGACGGACCTGGTGGAGGAAGCATGTTTTTGTACAACGGATAATTACAGGCGACCTGAAGACATGGGGGAAAGAAAACAGAGTTGGACACATGGGGAGGAAGACGACACACTGGCCCAGTAAAGCAATCGAAGGTGATTTTCTAGCGATTGGATTGTTTACCCAGGGACAAGGGGCGAGGCACTCTGTGTGATGGCTGCTCACCCTCGCCGCCTGGCCTGCACAGCGTCACGCTAAGGAGCAGAGATCCTTCCCGTCAAGCCCTCAGAGCTACATCCACACCCCCCCACACACACACACTCACACCCACGCACACACAGTCACACACGCACACACATACACACACACTCACACACACGCACACATACACACAAACACATCAGGTCTTGTCCACTAAGTCTTCTGTGTCAGAGACTCAAGTAACAGCATAGCTGGAGTGTAGATTACACTTGTGGACCGACAATAACATGGCCGGGTGCTGCTTCATTGAACCTTGGTGTCTATCTGCCAGCCTCCATAATGACAAAAACAACCCCACGTATTGAGGACCTGCAGAGTAAGGTGCCCGTAGACAGAAGCGCCCTCTTTTCTTCTTGTTTACGTGACAGCCATTGTAGACTCACTTGACAGTTTACTCATAGTCTACTCTGAGTTCACAGTACACACTAGACTCATAGAGTCCACTCTGGGTAATCAGTATACTCATAGAGTCCACTCTGGGTAATCAGTATACTCATATAGTACACTCTGAGATGGTATGGTCTCCATAGCAGACACGCGCGCCACTCACCAGTTGTTGTGATGTTTGAAATGACATGCAGTGTGGTGCTCGTAGTGTGCACCAGTCAGACACCAGAACAAGAAATGGTCGGGTGAATAAAATAAAATCAGCAAAGAAGTAATTGGTTTCGTCTGGAAACAAAATGACAATTACCCGTCACCAGCCTTGTTTTCCCTCACCCTGTCTAACGAACGTGTCTGCACATCAACGAGACTGGCAAGAATGCGCGCACAAGACCGCGCGCCCTAAGGGACTTGGGTGCTCTCAGCCCCTCCCACCTCCTTAGTTCCTTCTGAGCTTAAGTTCCTCACAGAGTCCCTAGCAAACTTTCACTTCCTTCAGGGCCTAGGGTCCTCATAGAGCCCCTAGCAAACTTTCTTCCTTCAGGGCCTAGGGTCCTCACGGAGCCCCTATCAAACCCTCCAGAGCCGAGGGTCCTCACGGAGCCCTTATCAAACCCTCACTTCCTCCAGAGCCTAGAGTCCACACGGAGCCCTTAGCAAACCCTCACTTCCTTCAGGGCCTAGGGTCCTCACGGAGCCCCTAGTAAACCCTCACTTCTTTCAGTGATTAGGTTCCTCACGGAGCCCCTTGCTGATCCTGTTCCTACAGAGATGCTGGTGCGGGCGAGCACAAGGGTCGACACCTGGGCTCAGGAATGGGGAGGGGGCTGCGAGAGGAGGAGAGAGGGTGAGGGTTAGCGAACCCTCTGCCCCACTGTGTAATGAAATTGTAGTCACTTCTCGCAATCAATGGCGCGCGGACTTCTTGATGCTCCCTCTGCGCCATCGGAGTTTCTCGGCATCACGTGACAGGGACGCCCACAAAGGGACGTAATGATGTTTGAATTTCCGTTTCGCTTAACTAAAAGTAGATTCTGCGTGTGAGTCTATGAGGCCGTCCGTTTTCGACTCGCGTGCTTTTTCTTCTTCTTCTTCCTCTTTTGTTCTTAGGTTTCCCTCCCTCTCTGTCCCTGTGCAGTTCGTGCTCTGCTCATAAATACTCATTTCTTGTTGAAGTGAGTCCTCGTGAGTACTGATCCTTTCGCTGAGTGTCGTTTTGACCATTACATATGAAGACACTTCAAGAAATAAAGTACTAGTCGTTGTTTTAGGTGTCGTCATCGTATTGATGGCTTCATGAAGTGAGTCTCTGCACACGGCAGCTCTGGTGAGATGAGTCTGGTGAGTTGTCACACAACACGTCACTCAGTAAAAGTCACGTGGGTAGACTGTCACTTGTCTTACACCCGGTCATGTCCTAGTGTTAACTGGTGAACTTCTGTCGACAAGCTTGAACATTCCTCCCACGACACACACACACACACACACACACACACACACACACACACACACACACACACACACACACACAGAGGCCAAGCTGCTGATTCTGAATTTCTCTTTAAAAGATGTTTTTTTTATCTACTGCTTCACTTCATGGAAATTTATCAGCCCTATCACTTGTTGTAATCAGTAGTCATGGTTACCACTTGTTCTCACCAGTGGACATTGTTATGACGTGTACAAAGGGGTCATTGTTATCACTGGTACACAGTGGAAAATACAAATACGTGTATCCAGTGGACATTGTTATCACCTGTATCCAGTGGACATTGTTATCACGTGTATCCAGTGGACATTGTTGTCACGTGTATCCAGTGGACATTGTTATCACGTGTACCCAGTAGACATTGTTATCACGTGTACCCAGTAGACATTATCACGTGTATCCAGTAGACATTGTTATCAAGTATATGCAGTGGACATTGTTATCACGTGTACCCAGTAGACATTGTTATCACGTGTACCCAGTAGACATTGTTATCACGTGTACCCAGTAGACATTGTTATCACGTGTACCCAGTAGATATTGTTATCACGTGTACCCATTAGACATTGTTATCACGTGTACCCAGTAGATATTGTTATCACGTGTACCCATTAGACATTGTTATCACGTGTACCCAGTAGATATTGTTATCACGTGTACCCAGTAGACATTGTTATCACGTGTACCCAGTAGATATTGTTATCACGTGTATCCAGTGGACATTGTTATCACGTGTATCCAGTGGACATTGTTATCACGTGTACCCAGTAGACATTATTATCACCTGTACCCAGTAGACATTATCACGTGTATCCAGTAGACATTGTTATCACGTGTACCCAGTAGACATTATCACGTGTATCCAGTAGATATTGTTATCACGTGTACCCAGTAGACATTATCACGTGTATCCAGTAGATATTGTTATCACGTGTACCCAGTAGACATTATCACCTGTATCCAGTAGACATTGTTATCACGTGTACCCAGTAGATATTGTTATCACGTGTACCCAGTAGACATTGTTATCACGTGTACCCAGTAGATATTGTTATCACGTGTACCCAGTAGACATTGTTATCACGTGTACAAAGTAGACATTGTTATCACGTGTACAAAGTAGACATTGTTATCACGTGTACCCAGTAGGCATTATTATCACCTGTACCCAGTAGACATTATCACGTGTATCCAGTAGACATTGTTATCACGTGTACCCAGTAGATATTGTTATCACGTGTACCCAGTAGATATTGTTATCACGTGTACCCAGTAGACATTGTTATCACGTGTACCCAGTAGATATTGTTATCACGTGTACAAAGTAGACATTGTTATCACGTGTACAAAGTAGACATTGTTATCACGTGTACCCAGTAGACATTGTTATCACGTGTACCCAGTAGACATTGTTATCACGTGTACCCAGTAGACATTGTTATCACGTGTACACAGTAGATATTGTTATCACGTGTACCCAGTAGACATTGTTATCACGTGTACCCAGTAGACATTGTTATCACGTGTACCCAGTAGACATTGTTATCACGTGTACCCAGTAGACATTGTTATCACGTGTACCCAGTGTCGTGTTGCAATGAGTTTATGTATGTGACTACATGTTGTCTATGGTCTCTTTGTGAAGTGTCTATGAGTACGTCTCTTGATGGTAGATTCCCTCCGCGTCTTTCTGCCATCTCGACCCTGAATAGTATCGTCACTTTACCACCATCTTTCAACCCTCGCCGCCCAACTTTGCGGCGACACTAGCTCGCAGTGTCGTGAACACTCATCTTTCTCGTACGCTCCACTTTCTCTCTGATGTCGCAGCGAAGGTGTCCTGCCTTTCCTACTAATTCTCTCCCTTGGCTTAGTTAGCCGCCGCTGGCACAAGATGTCGGCTACTCACTAAATGAATAATGAGGAGGATAATAGCTTGGCCAGCCACTGACCATCTCATCACGCTGTCACCACCCTCCCAATAGGCCTGCGACAGTTGGGCCTGTACACGTCAGCGCCCGGGTACACACAGACACATGTCATAGAAACCATTCATACCGACAAGATACACCCACACCAGTCACATTCATGTCATACAAACCAGTCATACACCCACACCAGTCACATTCATGTCATACAAACCAGTCATACATCCACACCAGTCACATTCATGTCATACAAACCAGTCATACACCCACACCAGTCACATTCATGTCATACAAACCAGTCATACACACGCACCAGTCACATTCATGTCATACAAACCAGTCATACACACGCACCAGTCACATTCATGCCATACAAACCAGTCATACACACGCACCAGTCACATTCATGTCATACAAACCAGTCATACACACGCACCAGCCACATTCATGTCATAAAAACCAGTCACACACGCACCACTCACATTCATGTCATACAAACCAGACATACACACACACCAGTCACATTCATGTCATACAAACCAGTCATACACTTACACCAGTCACATTCATGTCATACAAACCAGTCATACACCCACACCAGTCACATTCATGTCATACAAATCAGTCATACACTTACACCAGTCACATTCATGTCATACAAACCAGTCATACACCCACACCAGTCACATTCATGTCATACAAATCAGTCATACACTTACACCAGTCACATTCATGTCATACAAACCAGTCACACACACACACCAGTCACATTCATGTCATACAAATCAGTCATACACTTACACCAGTCACATTCATGTCATACAAACCAGTCATACACCCACACCAGTCACATTCATGTCATACAAACCAGTCATACACACGCACCAGTCACATTCATGTCATACAAACCAGTCATACACACGCACCAGTCACATTCATGTCATACAAACCAGTCATACACACGCACCAGCCACATTCATGTCATAAAAACCAGTCACACACGCACCACTCACATTCATGTCATACAAACCAGACATACACACACACCAGTCACATTCATGTCATACAAACCAGTCATACACTTACACCAGTCACATTCATGTCATACAAACCAGTCACACACACACCAGTCACATTCATGTCATACAAACCAGTCATACACCCACACCAGTCACATTCATGTCATACAAATCAGTCATACACTTACACCAGTCACATTCATGTCATAAAAACCAGTCATACACCCACACCAGTCACATTCATGTCATACAAATCAGTCATACACTTACACCAGTCACATTCATGTCATACAAACCAGTCACACACACACCAGTCACATTCATGTCATACAAATCAGTCACACACCCACACCAGTCACATTCATGTCATAGAAACCAGTCACACACACACACCAGTCACATTCATGTCATACAAATCAGTCATACACTTACACCAGTCACATTCATGTCATACAAACCAGTCACACACACACCAGTCACATTCATGTCATACAAACCAGTCATACACCCACACCAGTTACATTCATGTCATACAAACCAGTCACACACACACACCAGTCACATTCATGTCATACAAACCAGTCATACACCTACACCAGTCACATTCATGTCATACAAACCAGTCATACACACACCAGTCACATTCATGTCATACAAACCAGTCACACACACACCAGTCACATTCATGTCATACAAATCAGTCATACACTTACACCAGTCACATTCATGTCATACAAACCAGTCACACACACACCAGTCACATTCATGTCATACAAACCAGTCATACACTTACACCAGTCACATTCATGTCATACAAACCAGTCATACACTTACACCAGTCACATTCATGTCATACAAACCAGTCATACACACCCATCATACACACCCGTCATACACACCACTCATACACACCAGCCATATACACGCGTCATACACACCACTCATACACACCCATCATACACACCCGTCATACACACCAGCATCATGACTTGCAGTTCTGTTTCTATCTGGCTACCACAGTACACAGCCCCAGGAGTCGGGTGAGTTAGTTATGAGTATCAAGCACAAATCATAAAATGTCTTTCAACAGCTGAGATAAGTAAACATTGGTAGACTTGTGCTCACGCGTTTTTCACACGAGATATTCAGCACGTGTATGTCCAGCGTCTGCTGAATTGTGTGCCCCTTGTATCACCCACCCCTCTCTCTAACACATACACCTGTGTTGAGGTGCCAAGCTGTCACGTCACACCGTTTTGTCATGTCAGGTGCATTGCACAAACCGACAGGCGGCTTTGGTACTGACAGAATTTGGTGCGAGGAGTGCATGATGACAACGCTCCGTCCGTCACGAGCAGTGCTGCTGCAGACCGTACTTTGTTGAAGACCAGAAAGAGGAAGGTGGGCTGCGTGGTAGCTCAGTGGGTGGGGAGAGGAGGTGAAGAAATAAATTCCGCAGGCTGGTCGTTTCATTGAGGGCCGGGGAGTAGGGGCTCTAGAGACCAGCACCAGACGCCGCCAGCCTGGCCTCAAATTCGACAGAACCGTGCCAATACCTCGCAGTCCTTCAGCTGCTTCACCCAGCGCCATCTGGTGTCGGCAACCTGTCACCATTGACATAGCAAATAAGGTGTCTGTGACACTACCACAGCAAACAAATGACATTACGACACGTCACACACATACGTGACGACGTGTCATCAACTGACCAGTCATCAGCCCCGTTGCAAACGTCACAAGTCAGTTACCAACGGTACCTCGACGTGTCGTTCCATTAAAACGTCACCGACATGATAGACAAACGTCACCGATGGTACTTCAACTCCACGCTACGGTCACTACCGCTTGTCACCCCACTAACAATGGTTCATGAGGTCAAATACTTTTGATATCTTCACTCTGTATTTGATATCTTCACTCTATATTTGATATCTTCACTCTATATTTGATATCTTCACTTTATATTTGATATATTCACTCTGTATTTGATATCTTCACTTTATATTTGATATCTTCACTCTGTATTTGATATCTTCACTTTATATTTGATATATTCACTCTGTATTTGATATCTTCACTTTATATTTGATATATTCACTCTGTATTTGATATCTTCACTTTATATTTGATATCTTCACTCTGTATTTGATATCTTCACTCTGTATTTGATATCTTCACTTTATATTTGATATCTTCACTCTGTATTTGATATCTTCACTTTATATTTGATATATTCACTTTATATTTGATATCTTCACTCTATATTTGATATCTTCACTCTGTATTTGATATCTTAATATATTTGGTATCCACTCTACATTTGGTATCTTCACTCTATATTATGGGAAGCGGATGGCAAGTGGTTAGAGCGCTGGCGTCCGAACCGAGAGCGCACTGGTTCAATTCCCGATAAGCGCAGCAAACTTCCCCCCAGTCGACCCAGCTGACGGGAATGGGTACCTGACTCCATAGAGGGTTGGGGAAGGTAAGGCAGCGAGGGAGAGGAGATGGGCACCACCCTCATGTAAATGCTGGCCCCGAGAAAAGTGGGGTCTCTAACACCTCACTCCCCTACGACCTGAACAGGTTATGGGATGACCTTTACCTTTTACTCTATATTTGGTGTCTCACTCTATATTTGGTTTTTTATCTCTGTATTTGGCATCTTCACTCTATACTTGGTATCTTCACTCTACATTTTATATCTTCACTCTACATTTGGTATCTTCACTCTATATTTTATATCTTCACTCTACATTTGGTATCTTCACTCTTTATTTGGTATCTTCACTCTGTATTTCGTATCTTCTCCTTGTATTTGATATATTTACTCTATATTTGGTATCTTCACTCTATACTTGGTATCTTCACTCTACATTTGGTATCTTCACTCTACATTTTATATCTTCACTGTACATTTGGTATCTTCACTCTATATTTTATATCTTCACTCTACATTTGGTATCTTCACTCTTTATTTGGTATCTTCACTCTGTATTTCGTATCTTCTCCTTGTATTTGATATATTTACTCTATATTTGGTATCTTCACTCTATACTTGGTATCTTCACTCTACATTTGGTATCTTCACTCTATATTTTATATCTTCACTCTACATTTGGTATCTTCACTCTATATTTTATATCTTCACTCTACATTTGGTATCTTCACTCTTTATTTGGTATTTTCACTCTGTATTTCGTATCTTCTCCTTGTATTTGATATATTTACTCTATATTTGGTATCTTCACTCTATACTTGGTATCTTCACTCTACATTTGGTATCTTCACTCTATATTTTATATCTTCACTGTACATTTGGTATCTTCACTCTATATTTTATATCTTCACTCTACATTTGGTATCTTCACTCTTTATTTGGTATCTTCACTCTGTATTTCGTATCTTCTCCTTGTATTTGATATATTTACTCTATATTTGGTATCTTCACTCTATACTTGGTATCTTCACTCTACATTTGGTATCTTCACTCTTTATTTGGTATCTTCACTCTGTATTTCGTATCTTCTCCTTGTATTTGATATATTTACTCTACATTTGGTATCTTCACTCTACATTTAGTATCTTCACTCTATATTTAGTATCTTTACTCTTTATTTGGTATCTTCACTCTTTATTTGGTATCTTTACTCTTTATTTGGTATCTTCACTCTACATTTGGTATCTTCACTCTATATTTAGTATCTTTACTCTTTATTTGGTATCTTCACTCTACGTTTAGTATCTTTACTCTTTATTTGGTATCTTCACTCTATATTTAGTATCTTTACTCTTTATTTGGTATCTTCACTCTACATTTAGTATCTTCACTCTTTATTTGGTATCTTCACTCTATATTTAGTATCTTTACTCTTTATTTGGTATCTTCACTCTACATTTGGTATCTTCACTCTATATTTAGTATCTTCACTCTTTATTTGGTATCTTCACTCTACATTTAGTATCTTTACTCTTTATTTGGTATCTTCACTCTATATTTAGTATCTTTACTCTTTATTTGGTATCTTCACTCTACATTTAGTATCTTTACTCTTTATTTGGTATCTTCACTCTATATTTAGTATCTTTACTCTTTATTTGGTATCTTCACTCTACATTTGGTATCTTCACTCTTTATTTGGTATCTTCACTCTACATTTGGTATCTTTACTCTTTATTTGGCATCTTCACTCTACATTTGGTATCTTCACTCTACATTTAGTATCTTTACTCTTTATTTGGTATCTTCACTCTACATTTGGTATCTTCACTCTTTATTTGGTATCTTCACTCTACATTTGGTATCTTCACTCTACATTTGGTATCTTTACTCTTTATTTGGCATCTTCACTCTACATTTGGTATCTTCACTCTTTATTTGGTATCTTCACTCTACATTTGGTATCTTTACTCTTTATTTGGCATCTTCACTCTACATTTGGTATCTTCACTCTGTATTTGGTATCTTCACTCTAAATTTGATATCTTCACTCTATATTTGGTTTCATATCTCTCTATTTGGTATCTTCACTTGGTATTTGATATGTTTACTCTGTATTTGATATCTTCACCCTGTATTTGATATCAGCATGTTATTAATAGGTACACACATCACTAACACTAACTCCGCTAGCCCTATCAGCATGTTATTAATAGTTATAGACATCACTAACGCTAACTACGTTATCTTTATCAGGATGTTAGCCCAGGCGCTCAGGTTTAAGTTCGGCTAAAACTTATTACACGAGAGTTCATCTACACGTGTGAAACACTGTAGAAAATTGTGAAGTGCTGTAAATCACCGTGGAACTCTATGAAAGACTGTGAAATAGTTAAAATACCGCAAATTATTGTAAGTAAGGCGAGAATATTGCGAGACACACGCCAGCCTGTACTCAGGCGGTAGCCCTGGCAATAATTTCTATCCCATTAACCAGTGGGACGGTCTCATGGCCTGGCAGTGCTAATTGATTTCTTTATGAACGTCTTTGAGGTTTGTGCTGGCCTGTGTGCATCACGTGAACACCGTCGTGGTCTGTTTGGCCGGGGCTGCGCCATTACGTGAGGACCCAATGCTCGGAGCGCGAGGGCCGTGATCCACGCGGCTCAGCAGCTGGCGGCGTCGTCGTCTGGCGGACAGCGGAGTTGCTGGGGGTAGTGGGGGGTGGGGTGGGGTGGTGTCTGAGAGTAAGCCGCACTGCTTGTGCTCTCCCCTCCTCCCCCCCCCACAACACCCTTCATCCCCGAGTCGTCTTCCCGCTCGTCTCTGGCAAGCGCGCATGGTCACGTGACGGGCGAGCGGCAGGCGGCGCCACTTGCGGGGCGAGGAGCTCTAGGGGGCGCCACTCTCGATTCCGACACAAAAGGAACTGCATGGGACACACGGAGCTTGTGGCCGTCACAGGCGAGACCAACCAGCGGCTTTTTGGAAGTTTTTGCAACAGATGGTTAGGACGAGGGTTAAAGAAGTTCGGCCTCAACTTTTCCGCCATACTTTTCTCCTTCTTCACTTTCTTTGTAGTTGACATGGAGACTGCTGCCGTACAAGCGGAAAGTCATTCTTGGTTCCACCCACATACCGAGGAGTAGGGTGACTGCCACCCATTTCCCTTATCCAGGGCTGTTTGCTCTCACACGCTTCCTGCAGCCACCCGTATCCGAGAGACGGTACTTTAAGCAGACCGGGTACCCAGTCAGACACGGTCCGCCATCAGCATCATTCGCAAGATTCTGTGTGCAAGGGGGCAGAGTGTCGGGACAAGCCAAGAGCTCTTGAATACAGGAGATCGAAATTTGCTCTCCGCGCTCACAGAGGGCGCTGTGCTCCAAACTCCTAAAGAGTGTTGGCGGGTGTCATGTCAACAGCGCACTGAGGACAAAGTGGATATTTGCCTCTGTTTTTTTACGCAGGTAATTCGATCTTGTTTGCATACATTACCCATACAAAAGTCATAGAGGTAATTTGAGCTTGTTTTGTATATGTAACCTATAAAATGTCAGAAGGAAATTTGTATCTGAAAATGTGAGTAGAAGAGATCGAGACAGCCAATCACAGCTTGTCATTTTGATACATGTGAAGACAGTAGAAAGAAAGGTAACCAGGCTAAGATAAAGTTTGTGACTTTGACACGCGTACAGAGAAAAATAATAATAGGTTGCTATTATACTTTGATACATGTCTAGGCAGTAGACAGAAATAAACACTTTTTTATAGATGTCTCGTGAAAACAAAAGTAGAAATAACTTGGTATGTGTAGTGTAAGCGAAAACAGTGAGACAAAACATCTGTTATTTTCGTGTAACATATGTGTAATAATTTACAGACTTCGAGTGTCACACACGTGACTGATGTAAGCAAGGTGAAGTCAGGTAGAAGCAAAGTGTGATTAGTTTTATTTGGTTTTGTAGTAACCTACGCCAGTGACAGCCCTACGGGGCTACAGATAAATGTTGAGGGTCACCACGAATAGTTTGACTGGATACTTCAGGCTGTAGTCTACTGAAGTAGCTGAGTGCGGTGATGAAGCTGCTGGTGTGAGGAGGCCTCGATCTCCTCGGAGCAAAAAAAATATTTTTGTGTTCGCCAGTTTCTACTGCACTGTAGATGAGGGTTTGTTTTCCTCCAGGAATGAAGCTGGCGAGGGAGGATGCATTGTTTTTTAGGGACAGAAGCCAGGAGCTGTGTGAAGAAGTGTGGTCAAAGTAGCACCAAAGACTGTCAGACATGGAGACCTTCGGCCAGCTGTAGAACTGAAAAGTTAAACAACACACTTAAAGATAACATAGCCAGGAATTGTCAAATGTTTACTTAAAGCATTTGTTTCATAAAAGAGGCAGCAACTAGTATTGCTACAAAAACTACAAACATGTTTGTAAAACTAGCGAGAAACTATCAAATTACTCAAACTGTACAACTCGCTTACAGAAACTAGTAAGTGGCCAGCATCTCTAGAAGTGAGCATAAACTACATGAATAACTTGACTCGTATAATGAGAATCACCTAACTCCAAGGTAACGGCTGACACGTCACACATCGTGAGTTTAAACTTTACGGGACATCTCACAGTTTTGTGACCACTTGTCTCATTTAATATTATATTGATGTTACACGGGGTATTTTACAGGTGGAGTGAGCTACCCTGACAGTGACCCGCGGGAAACAGTCACAGGGACATGATAGGAACCCTCCGTGAGGAGAACTACTTGAGAGGGCAGGAACATTGAGAACAACTGACAGGAACAGTGAGACCAGACAGTTCGTGGAACGTAACCCCTTTGTGAAAAGATCGTCAAACATAAATCTTTACAACACTGAACCCCGACACTGAGCCCCCGACACTGAGCCCCCACACTGAGCCCCGTCACTGAACCCCAACACTGAGTCCCGACGCTGAACCCGACACTGAGCCCCAGCACTGAGTCCCGTCACTGAACCCTGACACTGAGCCCCGACACTGAACCCCGTCACTGAGCCCCGACACTGAGCCCCGACACTGAACCGCGACGGCGAGTGTCTCAGCAAGATGGAGCAGAGCGTGGGGGAGACAACTTGCAAGACAGTAGGCGTCGGTGAAGAGAGTCACGTGACGCATCCTTCCACACTGAGGCCAGTGTGTGACGTCAAGGTAGCCCCCTCACACCATGACGTCGCCCCAGCCTCGTCATCAACGGTGATGACGCACATTTACGTGCTGTACGCGCTTGTGGCGGCGCTGTCGTCGGCGCTGGCGGCCACCATCTGGCTGACGTCATGTCGTCTGGACGCCATGCACAGCGCCCTCATCAGCAGCAAGCTGACGGACGGCAAGTTCCCGACTCCCTCCGGTTGTCATGACGACCTTTCCGAGCGTCTGCGCGACCTACTGACCGCTCAGTTGCAATCATCCAGTGTTGTCAGTGCTGACGCTCAGGGTGAGAATCTTGCTGACCTGCTGCAGAAACTGGAGGTCATACGCAAGTCAGTCAAAGGTGAAGGACGTCTCCCAGGTGACGAGTTGGACACAAGAGAATCAAGAAGGAAAAGAGAAGCCTCGCCTCAAGGTAACGTCCTGGGGGAGCAGGAAGACTGGGTGTGGATGAGTTCCTTCTCTAGAATACCCGTAAGTACCAACATGTCGTGTCTGTCTGTCTGTCTGTCTGTCTGTCTGTCTGTCTGTCCGAGAGTCTGGTGTCTGTCTCTTTGTCTTCTTTGTCTCTGGCCTTCGCTCCTGTTATTTTTAATTGAAACAATTGTCTCTCAACCTTCGTCAGGACAGTCATCACACAGTTGAACATGGGCATGTCTGTAATGCCATTGCACCCATGGGCTGCCCTCTGGTAGTCTGTAGGTACTTACTCTTTCTCTCTCTTCCTCTCTCTCCCTCTCTCTCTCTCGCTTCTGCCTCACACAACCCGTGAGGCAACCCGTGGCCCAGCTGTATGGCGCCTGTCACTGAGACAGTGAAGATCTTTGGTCCTCCGTTCAGACCTCATCGCAGGTAAGATTGTGAATGTAGCACCTGGTTACTAGGCTGTGTAGCGACTAGTAGAGAACTAGTGACTAACAATCAAATTGAGCCATTATCTACTGTTGTGTCCCTGTTTTCTAGCTTGTATGTCTGTCTAGTGATCTGTTTATCTGTGTGTCTGTCTAGTGATCTGTTTGTCTGTGTGTCTGTCTAGTGATCTGTTTATCTGTACGTCTGTCTATTGATCCGTTTGTCTATCTGCCTGTCATCTTAACTCCACCTCTGTCTACCTTTATATCTCTGTCTGCTGATCTGACTGTCTGTATGTCTGTCGTGTATACCCCATTATTCCCTCACCTTCCCCTCTCCCCCACCCACGTTTCATAGTCTACTTCTCGTCCTCCATCTTTTAAACGGTTCTGTCATTCTGTTCACGACAGATTTATAGTCAGCTAAAACAACTGAGCAAAGCTAAAGGCTATGTATAACAAAAGCACACCTGAACTGATTACATAATGCCACAGGTGAAGTAGGTATTTTATTTAAATGCATATCGCCGGGGGAATAAAACTTTCCTTGTAGAGTACCAAACCTGTTCCAGCGCAAAATGCTTCTGGCAGACTATTGATTCCTCGCGCGAAGACATGTTTAGATAATATTTTCCACATTATCTGTCCATCTTAAGCCCTCTGACACTGTTATAAACTTGCATACACTGCTGTTGCTAACATTAAAAGGGTGAGAGGATTAAGTTTCCACTACGTGTCCGTGTGTGTGTGTGTGTGCGACACCTCACGGCGCCTTAGTGTGTCAGACCAGCTCTATTGTGGGAGAGATTGGCCAGGCGGCTACAACCCAGCAAAACTGTATTTTACCGCACGTGTCAGCCTGTGCTCACAGGGGTCGCCACAGTACTGGCAGTTTAGCGAGAGTTGAAAATCCATTTAGTCTTAATGTGATCTTGAGGGGCGAATCTTTCTCCTCTCGCTGCCAAAGAACTTGGCCTCCTCTCTCCACCATACCCGTCAATACCGGGGCACAGCACCAGAGATGCGGCTGCTTCTTCACTTGGGTTGGCCTCACGAAACACATCAAGGCCTCTTAGTTACAGGGCTACGTGTGAAGTGGACATCACACGAAACATGTCGAGACCTTTTAGTCTCAGGATAACACGTGAAATGTGAATCTCACCAAGAGCACTTATTCCGCCCAAAGGTCGTGTAATACTTCTTAGTGTGTCTTTATTATCCAGTTTTCCTTCTTATTCTTACTGTAGATCCCGTATTCCCTGATCAAGACCTATTTCATTAGTTTTTTCACATTTTCTTTGCGTCGTTCTGGGGGTAAAAAAAACAATTTCCCCGAAACGAGCGCCGATGACTGAGTCTCGATCATGTGAAAACGAGCTTAGGTATCGGAATTTTCTCGCCATATTGGAAAAGAAACTCCGTTCCTTCCTATTTTGGAAAATGAGATGGTGTAGTTTAGACATCATTTTCTTACCTCCCGTTGTGCAGATTAATCAGAAGTCTTTATCCTCAGCGAGACTGTCTGACTATTGTTAACTTTTGCTGCCAGATCGACCCGATGTCTTCAGCTTCTTACAGGACAGGCTGCAGGGCGAATCCCATATAAATTACACTTACAATGAGCCGGGAAATGCCGACAATAAATCTTCTTCTTCTGCTGCTCAACTACTTCTCCCTCGGTACGTCAGCACGCGTGTTTACACCTTTAGTTGTCCAAATCGCAGGAAAAGTTAAATAAAGTAGATTCATATTATTTCATCCTCTCTCTCTAACACACACACACACACACACACACACACACACACACACACACACATTTTGCGTCGTCTAAAGGGTTAGAAACTATACCTGTCTTCCTCTAAATGTTTTACACAAGATGGCAAATGTTGTTGATGTCGCTGGTGTTGTTTAAAACGTTAGCAGTTGGTGAAATAAGCCGTTGAGAGATTGTGTCAAAGTTGGAGACGATGGAAACAGTGAGGAGTGACTGAGGGCAGACGACAGTTAGACAGCAGGACAAGCGAGGGCTGCTCCCTCCTAACGTCGGCCGCCACTAAACGACCAGCAGCCATGAACGTGACACTTCCGCACCTGCGCCCTGGGCTCGTCTTGGGGGAAACTGCACACTACGTCATCAATGACGTCATAGGGTAGTCTGACAGAAGCCCGTGCAGCGGCTAGCAGCCAGCAGGTGTAAACAACTGTCGTTAAGGAAAGTAACTGTTGTCAAGAAAGGTGTAAACAACTGTCGTCAAGGAAAGTAACTGTTGTTAAGAAAGGTGTAAACAACTGTCGTTAAGGAAAGTAACTGTTGTCAAGAAAGGTGTAAACAACTGTCGTTAAGGAAAGTAACTGTTGTCAAGAAAGGTGTAAACAACTGTCGTTAAGGAAAGTAACTGTTGTTAAGAAAGGTGTAAACAACTGTCGTTAAGCAAAGTAACTGTTGTCAAGAAAGGTGTAAACAACTGTTGTTAAGCAAAGTAACTGTTGTTAAGAAAGGTGTAAACAACTGTCGTTAAGCAAAGTAACTGTTGTCAAGAAAGGTGTAAACAACTGTTGTTAAGCAAAGTAACTGTTGTCAGGAAAGGTGTAAACAACTGTTGTTAAAGGAAGTCAAGGCGGGTGGGACGTGACATTACCTGTTACCACAACGGTCCGTAAGGCAATGTGTGTTCTGCTGATAGCACCACCTCATTTCTCCCGATGACTTTTATCGATCTACCCACGTTTTGGAAGCGAGCCTTGAAAAAGATATAAACCACGTGACAAAGAAACAGGTTGTTTGCTGTGCTTAGTGATAATGGCTGTTTCTAAACATGACGTACTACTGTAAACAGCTCTCCTCCTCACAGAATATCAATTATTGAAAAGAGCTTATTTCGATACCTGCGCAAGAACCACTCAACTCGCGCAGTCTCTTGACTAAACCTGAAGTCCCTTTGCCAACGTGTACTCACACACCCATGACCTACAGGCCACCACCTACCCTGTTTGTACCACACGACAAACTGCAGCTTAATGCATCAGAATCTTATAGGAAAGAAAAGACGGAAGAAAGAAAGAAGTGAAAAGAAAGAAAGAAAGGGCCAAACGCCAGGCACTCATAGCGAGAGAGCCCCGGTGAATGAAATATTGATTTGTGTGTGGAGGCTGAGACCACTTCTGAAGTCCTCCTGTCTTTGATAGCACTTTTATCGCTAATTCTTTTGCCTGCAAGCCATCGGAAACGAAATCTGGCGCTGCGGACCCTTTTACCACAAAAAACTATTGTGGCTGGACTTCGCTTTTGAAGTGTGTAAGCGGACATGCGGATGAAAGGTGAAAAGGGTAGCATCTCCGTGATTCCGTTAAAATACCCGTCACTGTGGTCAGCCTCAGCACCTGCAGGGTGCAATATACACTGTCTCCTTCACTACCTCCAGGGTATAATATACACTGTCTCCTTCACTACCTCGAGTGTATAATATACACTATAAACTATTTTTCCCACATAAAATAAAAAAAATAGCATTAATGCGTTCCAGCCCTCCCACAACAAGACAATTTCTATGTCAATACGGTATAATATACAGTACTGTATAGTAAAAGTTGATGGCACAATAATACAAATAATATAGATAATAAAATAATAAAAATTGTGTTATATTTATCAATCTTACCTTGGAGGAGACGAAGACTGTCGATAACGGAGGAAGGCAGGTGGCGGGGAAGGAGGGAGGGAGCTGGAGAGCAGCCGGGTGGTGAATGAATCAGGTGATGAGACAACACTATTGACATTGTTTGTAACTTGAAACAACATTGAGATTGTCACTAAGACTACATTCTGTTGATGTCTTTACACTATGACATATACACGACTCGAGCTCGTATATCGAATTTCCGCTTGTAAATAAGAACAAAATTTTCACAAGTTTTGGCTCGTATCTCGATTTACTCGTAATAATATTAATAACTTTCCCAGCAGACTAAGCGCGGTTGCCAAACCATCAAAGCTGAGGTGGTATGGCATTGGTCGCATGTAGCAAAGCATTAACATCTACAGATAATCCTACTTCTTCATTAGTCCCAGCTTTCTTATTGGCTGTAGTCTGACCTCTGACCAAGCAAGAGCTGCATGTGATGGCAGTCAGTGTGTTACCTGCTCCATGTGCTGTGTGCAGGCTTGTGTCTCTAGAACAGACGAGGGTGAGTCCCTGACATATTGTAAAGAAAACATTCCACTTGACATCAGACATGTTGTGTTTCAAGTAAAGGTTTAACTAGGGCACACCTTTAGTCAGCCCCTGGGTGAAACAGTTACACGAGGTCCACATGGACGACATTTCCGGCACAAACTGTAAAACTAACAGCAGTTGTAGTAAGAACTTTGTAACACAAACCATAGGTGAGGTACTTCAGCCAATTATAGTACTTGTGTACTTTGTGTAATACTAACGCCTGGTGTACACACTAACATCACACAGAGTATTACAGCTATAGTAGCCACCAACACCACACAGAGTATTATAGATATAGTAGCCATCAACACCACACGGACTATTACAGTTATAGTAGTCACTAACACCACACGGAGTATTACAGTTATAGTAGTCACTAACACCACACGGAGTATTACAGTTATAGTAGTCACTAACACCACACGGAGTATTACAGTTATAGTAGTCACCACACCACACGGTGTATTACAGTTATAGTAGCCACCAACACCACACGGAGTATTACAGTTATAGTAGCCACCAACACCACACGGAGTATTACAGTTATAGTAGCCACCAACACCACACGGAGTATTATAGATATAGTAGCCACCAACACCACACGGAGTATTACAGTTATAGTAGCCACCAACACCACACTGTGTATTACAGTTATAGTAGCCACCAACACCACACGGAGTATTACAGTTATAGTAGCCACCAACACCACACGGAGTATTACAGTTATAGTAGCCACCAACACCACACGGAGTATTACAGTTATAGTAGCCACCAACACCACACGGAGTATTATAGATATAGTAGCCACCAACACCACACGGAGTATTACAGTTATAGTAGCCACCAACACCACACTGTGTATTACAGTTATAGTAGCCATCAACACCACACGGAGTATTACAGTTATAGTAGTCACCACACCACACGGAGTATTACAGTTATAGTAGTCACCACACCACACGGAGTATTACAGTTATAGTAGTCACTAACACCACACGGAGTATTACAGTTATAGTAGTCACCAACACCACACGGAGTATTACAAATATAGTAGTATCCACACCACACGGTGTATTACAGTTATAGTAGCCACTAACACCACACGGAGTATTATAGTAGTCACTAACACCACACGGAGTATTACAGTTATAGTAGTCACCACACCAAACTGTGTATTACACTTATAGTAGCCACCAACACCAAACGCAGTATTATAGTAGCCACCAACACTACACGGAGTATTATAGTAGCCACCAACACCACACGGAGTATTACTGTTAGATGAGCCACCAACACCACACGGAGTATTACAGTTATAGAAGCCATCAACACCACACGGAGTATTACAGTTATAGTAGCCACCAACACCACACGGAGTATTACAGTTATAGTAGTCACCAACACCACACGGAGTATTATAGTAGTCACTAACACCACACGGAGTATTATAGTAGTCACTAACACCACACGGAGTATTACAGTTATAGTAGTCACTAACACCACACGGAGTATTACAGTGATAGTAGTCACCACACCAAACTGTGTATTACAGTTATAGTAGCCACCAACACCACACGGAGTATTATAGTAGCCACCAACACTACACGGAGTATTATAGTAGCCACCAACACCACACGGAGTATTACTGTAAGATGAGCCACCAACACCACACGGAGTATTACAGTTATAGTAGCCATCAACACCACACGGAGTATTACAGTTATAGTAGCCACCAACACCACACGGAGTATTACAGTTATAGTAGCCACCAACACCACACGGAGTATTACAGTTATAGTAGCCACCAACACCACACGGTGTATTACAGTTATAGTAGCCATCAACACCACACGGAGTATTACAGTTATAGTACTCACCACACCACACGGAGTATTACAGTTATAGTAGCCACCAACACCACACGGAGTATTACAGTTATAGTAGCCACTAACACCACACGGTGTATTACAGTTATAGTAGCCACCAACACCACACGGAGTATTACAGTTATAGTAGTCACCAACACCACACGGAGTATTACAGTTATAGTAGCCACCAACACCACACGGAGTATTACAGTTATAGTAGTCACCAACACCACACGGAGTATTACAGTTATAGTAGTCTCCACACCACACGGTGTATTACAGTTATAGTAGCCACTAACACCACACGGAGTATTATAGTAGTCACTAACACCACACGGAGTATTACAGTTATAGTAGTCACCACACCAAACTGTGTATTACACTTATAGTAGCCACCAACACCACACGCAGTATTATAGTAGCCACCAACACCACACGGAGTATTATAGTAGCCACCAACACCACACGGAGTATTACTGTTAGATGAGCCACCAACACCACACGGAGTATTACAGTTATAGTAGCCACCAACACCACACGGAGTATTACAGTTATAGTAGCCACCAACACCACACGGAGTATTACAGTTATAGTAGCCACTAACACCACACGGAGTATTATAGTAGTCACTAACACCACACGGAGTATTACAGTTATAGTAGTCACCACACCAAACTGTGTATTACAGTTATAGTAGCCACCAACACCACACGGAGTATTATAGTAGCCACCAACACTACACGGAGTATTGTAGTAGCCACCAACACCACACGGAGTATTACTGTTAGATGAGCCACCAACACCACACGGAGTATTACAGTTATAGTAGCCATCAACACCACACGGAGTATTACAGTTATAGTAGCCACCAACACCACACGGAGTATTACAGTTATAGTAGCCATCAACACCACACGGAGTATTACAGTTATAGTAGCCACCAACACCACACGGTGTATTACAGTTATAGTAGCCATCAACACCACACGGAGTATTACAGTTATAGTAGTCACCACACCACACGGAGTATTACAGTTATAGTAGCCACCAACACCACACGGAGTATTACAGTTATAGTAGCCACTAACACCACACGGTGTATTACAGTTATAGTAGCCACCAACACCACACGGAGTATTACAGTTATAGTAGTCACCAACACCACACGGAGTATTACAGTTATAGTAGCCACCAACACCACACGGAGTATTACAGTTATAGTAGCCACCAACACCACACGGAGTATTACAGTTATAGTAGTCACTAACACCACACGGAGTATTACAGTTATAGTAGTCACTAACACCACACGGAGTATTACAGTTATAGTAGTCACTAACACCACACGGAGTATTACAGTTAGATGAGCCACTCACACCACATGCACTATAAAAGTTAGATGTAACAAATACAAAGAGGTGGCAGTGTATTGTCTTCCTTCTTTGACCTCTGCGACCCTTGAGATATAAAGGGAAACGTAAGGCTCTGTGAGATCAACTAAAACAAGTTATACAAGCTACAAGATATACCCAGGGTTACCACGAGGTTAGGGCCGTAGATATGTGTGAGATCAACTAAAACAAGTTATACAAGCTACAAGATATACCCAGGGTTACCACGAGGTTAGGGCCGTAGATATGTGTGAGATCAACTAAAACAAGTTATACAAGCTACAAGATATACCCAGGGTTACCACGAGGTGAGGGCCGTAGATATGTGTGAGATCAACTAAAACAAGTTATACAAGCTACAAGATATACCCAGGGTTACCACGAGGTTAGGGCCGTAGATATGTGTGAGATCAACTAAAACAAGTTATACAAGCTACAAGATATACCCAGGGTTACCACGAGGTTAGGGCCGTAGATATGTGTGAGATCAACTAAAACAAGTTATACAAGCTACAAGATATACCCAGGGTTACCACGAGGTTAGGGCCGTAGATATGTGTGAGATCAACTAAAACAAGTTATACAAGCTACAAGATATACCCAGGGTTACCACGAGGTGAGGGCCGTAGATATGTGTGAGATCAACTAAAACAAGTTATACAAGCTACAAGATATACCCAGGGTTACCACGAGGTTAGGGCCGTAGATATGTGTGAGATCAACTAAAACAAGTTATACAAGCTACAAGATATACCCAGGGTTACCACGAGGTTAGGGCCGTAGATATGTGTGAGATCAACTAAAACAAGTTATACAAGCTACAAGATATACCCAGGGTTACCACGAGGTGAGGGCCGTAGATATGTGTGAGATCAACTAAAACAAGTTATACAAGCTACAAGATATACCCAGGGTTACCACGAGGTTAGGGCCGTAGATATGTGTGAGATCAACTAAAACAAGTTATACAAGCTACAAGATATACCCAGGGTTACCACGAGGTTAGGGCCGTAGATATGTGTGAGATCAACTAAAACAAGTTATACAAGCTACAAGATATACCCAGGGTTACCACGAGGTTAGGGCCGTAATTTTCTGTAACTGAATAGAGTAGTACAGAGACTGCCATTGATGTTAGTTACAGTGTGAGCTCTGTCAACCCTGTCAGCTTTACACTCAACTTTACAGGTGTGAACAGTGTAGTGCAGCCCCTCTCTCTCCCCTATACACCTGCTTGAGATAAGTTGTAGGTGGCAGGGAGCCTCGCTAACATTAGTTCATCGTCAGCTGACAGTACATTAGCGATATTAACTTATGTGTGGTATCATCCACAGACACTTAGTCTCTCTTTCACTCCTTCTCTCTCATTCTCTCATATTCTTTCTCTGTCTTCTACTCTCAGTCTATTCTTGCTTCTATCTCCGTTTACTCTCTTTATCGCAATCTTTATATTTTCTTCCTTTTTCTCTCTGTGAGCGTCTGTCTTCTTTTGGTTTCTTACTGTGCAATCCTGTCTTCTCAATGTTCTTTGTGTTCTCTCTCTGTCTTACTGTGCAATCCTATGTTCTCTCTGTCTTACTGAGTAATTCTGTCTTCTCTCTGTCTTACTGTGCAATCCTATGTTCTCTCTGTCTTACTGAGTAATTCTGTCTTCTCTCTGTCTTACTGTGCAATCCTATGTTCTCTCTGTCTTACTGAGTAATTCTGTCTTCTCTCTGTCTTACTGAGTAACTATTTTCTCTGTGTCTTACTGTGTAATTCTGTCTTCTCTGTATCTTACTGAGTAATTCTGTCTTCTCTGTATCTTAATGAGTAATTCTGTCTTCTCTGTATCTTACTGAGTAATTCTGTCTTCTCTGTATCTTATTGTGTAATTCTGTCTTCTCTGTATCTTACTGAGTAATTCTGTCTTCTCTGTATCTTATTGTGTAATTCTGTCTTCCCTGTATCTTACTGAGTAATTCTGTCTTCTCTCTGTATCTTATTGTGTAATTCTGTCTTCTCTCTGTCTTACTGTGTAATTCTGTCTTCTCTCTGTGTCTTACTGTGTAATTCTGTCTTCTCTCTGTCTTACTGTGTAGTTCTGTCTTCTCTCTGTCTTACTGTGTAATTCTCTCTTCTCTCTGTGTCTTACTGTGTAATTCTGTCTTCTCTCTGTGTCTTACTTTGTAGTTCTGTCTTCTCTCTGTCTTACTGTGTAATTCTGTCTTCTCTCTGTGTCTTACTGTGTAATTCTGTCTTCTCTCTGTCTTACTGTGTAGTTCTGTCTTCTCTCTGTGTCTTACTGTGTAATTCTGTCTTCTCTGTGTCTTACTGTGTAATTCTGTCTTCTCTCTGTCTTACTGTGTAATTCTGTCTTCTCTCTGTCTTACTGTGTAATTCTGTCTTTTCTCTGTCTTACTGTGTAATTCTGTCTTCTCTCTGTCTTACTGTGTAATTCTGTCTTCTCTCTGTCTTACTGTGTAATTCTGTCTTTTCTCTGTCTTACTGTGTAATTCTGTCTTTTCTCTGTCTTACTGTGTAATTCTGTCTTCTCTCTGTCTTACTGTGTAATTCTGTCTTCTCTCTGTCTTACTGTGTAATTCTGTCTTTTCTCTGTCTTACTGTGTAATTCTGTCTTTTCTCTGTCTTACTGTGTAATTGTGTCCTCTCTCTCTCTTATTGTGTAATTCTGTCTTCTCTGTGTCTTACTGTGTAATTTTGTCTTCTCTCTCTGTCTTATTGTGTATCTGTCTTCTCTCTGTCTTACTATTTAATTCTGTCTTCTCGTTGTCTTACTGTGTAATTCTGTCTTGTCTGTCTTACTATTTAAGTCTCTTCTCTCTGTCTTACTGTGTAACTGTCTTCTCTGTGTCTGTTTGTGCACGGGCCTTATCTGTGGCAGACTGTAAGTCTCTCGCTGAGATAATCATTTAACTATTGGTCTGTAAAGCTAATGCAGGTGCACGTGGTGTGACTAAGGGGTTAATTAACAATGTTCTTGTCAGCAAGCCGCAGGCCAGTAAAACATGGTAAAGAAGCTCGGCGCTAATCGTATTGGCTGTTAATGAGTGAGCTGTATTCACTCACGAGACACTTACTTCTTGCGCCTTTCTAGATTGTTCTTATCTCTCATGCAGCAAAGTCTGCGTAATGTGATCAGTCCTCTATTCTCTATTTGGTGTCAAGTCTAATAACTCTATCAGCTTTTGCTTGATCACGTGAGACGTGCGACTCTGTCGAGTCCGACTTACCGCCCCTGACGTGCTCCGCCAAGTGGCGGGGGAGCTGAAGGTCAAGGCCAGACTAAGAAACACAAAGAGTGGAAGGAGCAGCTAACTACTTTGCCAAGTGATGGCACTGCTTGCGCGGCAGTAGGAACCTATTGAGCAAACTGACCGTGCGCAAACAAGGGAAGTAAAAAAGAAATAAACACGGGCGATTGCCTCCCTTTACATCCCACGGCAGCCGCCAAGTGGTGTTCATCATAGAGTTATCCTCTCATCTTTGGAAGCCTGCTTGGCATATGCCACCCCTCCATTTTTCTTTGCCTTATTCAAACACTGACATTCTTGGGTTTTTTTCCTTGGGTTTCTAATCATGACCCTTCCGCAAACTGGCGTTGCCTTTACTTTTTCTACCGCCCTGGTCTCTCCTTACACCCGTCATCTTTCAATCGGCCTGCCCGCCTCTCAAGAGAGTCTTGCTTTTCCTGGTGATTAACTGCCCCTTGCCTGTAATGGGCAAATTATCCCCCCTCGTGTGCATCCATCAATAAAGACCGATCACACGCAGAAGCCAGCAGAAACAGCAACAACGGCTCGCGCTGTGCCGCAGCCGCCAGCAGCTTGTCCTGACGACACGGAGCTGGGGGGGGACCCCTGGCACACGACCAGTCGATGGCACAGACCAGGACATTTTGGAACCCGGAGAGGCTGACGGAACTGAAATGGCCAATCTCTTTGGAGACGGAGGTATTACAAAGAACGGAAATAGAAGTAGACTGGAAATGCGGTGTGCTCAAACTCTCACCCTTGCCGTAGCTGTGGAGGAAGGATGTGTGTTGGGTGAATCCTCGTTTTCACTCTGAATAAAATGGTTGGACTGGAAACTGTACGCCGCCGCTCGCCAAATGTCTTCTGTGGTGAGAAGCTAGAGATCGAACTCGTGACGTCAGCGAGGGAAGGATAGAGGAAAACGACTGATTGATTTTGGGGTCTGAAGAATCACTGATCATGTCCTCTTGTCCAGAATTTGAAAATGCAATTATCAATCTCTTGCGCACACGAAAGGCAGAAAAAACTGTTGGTCTACTTGTCTGTTTCTTGTCCACAAAGAAGCTAGCAAACTGTTTACTTATCTCTCTGCTTTCCGTGTTTGTCGGTCTCTCGTGTCTTTCTGGTGTTTGGTTGTCGGAGGCTGTGCTGTATTGTATTGTGTGATACTGTGTTATACTATCGTGTGTTATATTGTGAGGCTCACCCTCATCCTCTTCGGTCCCACAGACCAGTGTTGCCGTCTTGTCCGTGTTTTGTATTTTTTAAGTTTTAATATTTGCTAATATTTCTTGCGTGACCATGACCGTCACCGTGCTTAACTCAGTCCCAGATACTATATTGAAACCTCTGAGTGCATAGTGTTGAGTGTTGCATGGTACAGTCATGGTACAATCATGGTACAGTCATGGTACAATCATGGTACAGTCGTTCAAACACTGTCATGCGCAGAGACACAAGAAGGGGGCATCTTTAGGTCATCAAGACTGCAGCCAGTCAGGGAGCAGCGATGTGCACACACCCGTATATCCATCAAGTTGAAGGACTTTATATTTCAAATCTTTTTGAAGGTTTCCTGGAGAATGGAAATTTCCTGTCATTTGGGGAAAGCAGTCTTTAATGATTTGATAAAAAGTTTGTAAATAACGAGTGATAAATGTGAGAATAGACTGAAAAAATAATTACCATCGTAGGCAAATTTTAAAGATTAAAACTTTTGATGACTGATTGTTAAAAATATTTGTAAATAGTGGGGAATTGTGCTGTTGTATATTCCAAGCTGCATGTTTCAGAAAATGTTTCGACTGTAAAGAGAATGTTTGCTCTCCTTTTACTTGAGAGCTTTGTCAACGACAAGGAGAGTTTGTAGGGGTCATGTGTACAGAGCATGTGTACATCACTTGCTTACACAGCCCGTCAACACTGCATGAGTACATTGTGTGTGTACATAGAGATAAGAAAGATAAGTTGGTGTACATTGCATTTGTAAACTACTTGTATCAACATTCGCTTCCGCCGCGCGATGGTGTAGGTCAGCAGACCTCCTCGTAAAGGTTTCTCGTGCTGGCAGTAAAACAAGGGCCGTCCCTCCACACGGCAATAAAGAACTTAGTGTTCTTGTTACCACGTGACTTCACGAAGACCTTGGTGTGCACGTGTCGGGTACTGGCGGGCTCACCACAGCACTGTCGTGGTTAGCGTGGTTAGAATAATTAGCATAGTTAGCATAGTTAGCGTGGTCAGTGCCTGTAAATCTGGGCGAGCTGAGAAATGGCTGAAGAACATAGCCAGGAGTAGACCTCACTGACCCACACACGACTGAGCCACATGGCACTACCTGGTGAAATAAACAGTTAGCTGAGATTAGTGGCACATCTACAGGCAGAAATTACTTACACAAAATATAAATAGAGGACTCTTTATTTATAGAAATTTTAGAAAGGCGTAAGTGAAGCTAAATCATAAACCATGACTACGCTACTGGCGAGAATGCAACATACAGACTATGAACATATTAACACAATGCCACATACAGACTATAAACATATCAATTAACAGAATGCCACATTTAGACTATAAACATATCAATTAGCACAATGCCACCTACAGACTATAAACATATCAATTAGCAGAATAAAACCTATGGACTATGAACATATCAATTAGCAGAATAAAACCTATGGACTATGAACATATCAATTAGCAGAATAAAACCTATGGACTATGAACATATCAATTAGCAGAATAAAACCTATGGACTATGAACATATCAATTAGCAGAATAAAACCTATGGACTATGAACATATCAATTAGCAGAATAAAACCTATGGACTATAAACATATCAATTAGCAGAATAAAACCTATGGACTATGAACATATCAATTAGCAGAATAAAACCTATGGACTATGAACATATCAATTAGCAGAATAAAACCTATGGACTATGAACATATCAATTAGCAGAATAAAACCTATGGACTATGAACATATCAATTAGCAGAATAAAACCTATGGACTATGAACATATCAATTAGCAGAATAAAACCTATGGACTATGAACATATCAATTAGCAGAATAAAACCTATGGACTACGCCCATGCTACTGACAAGTCCAGCCAGAGACTGGGTGGTCCATGGTGACTCCAGGTAGCAAAGCCATGACTGTTGTTGGCGAGACACACGAGGTAAGAGCAATGGTGGATTTGAACTGACTCATATCAAATGACAATGTTTTCTGCCATTGCTAGGAGATGGCTTTTGTTCTTCAGCAACACGACAGTAGAATAGTTTGGACAGGAGAACCTTAGATACACTTTAATGACTTCTGGGAACCTTATCAACTGTATCACAATCTATTGTTAGGACTGAGAAATGTTGCAGCCGTCGTAAGCCATGGTAAAGTAGAGATATCACGTGACAGGTTAGCTCCATCATATACTGCCTTGGCCATGCTCATCCCTGTAGTCCACACTACATAAACTGTAACTCACCAGCTTGACAGAGTGCACCTATTCTCTAATTAGACCTGCTTAGAGAATTATTCGGCTGATATGCAGGATTCAGAACAAGATTCACGAGAAGACAAATGGCGTTCTCCAGACAGTTTAAGATTTCCTTTACTGTTGGGTTGTTTTTTCCCCTCAGTTTGTCCCACAGACGGTGCCCATGACAGACGTTGTTCTCAGGCAAAAGACAAGCGATAAAGGAATCTACAGTTTGCAGTTACAAACTTTTTATGAGCAATCAGTTTGCAGAGTAGACTGGCGAGCTCAGTGGCATCTAAGGGAGTTCATAGGGAAAGCGAGTATTTTTCTCCCCAAACAAATGAGAAGGGGCACAGTGTGGGTGGTCTGACATTTTTAATGACATCTGTCGGACACTCTGGGGCACCACGACATTTAGAAAAAAAATAGCATCACAAAGATCCTGTATAACCTAAGGAAGTATACAGGGTGGAAGCGATCTACTTCTTCCCACCCCGATAATTTAACGAACTTAAGCTGTATCATGAGCTGTGTCATAAAGTGTGTCATGATCTGTGTCATGAGCTGTGCCATGAGCTGTGACATAAAGTGTGTCATGAGTTGTACCATGAGCTGTGTCATAAAGTGTGTCATGAGCTGTGACATAAAGTGTGTCATGAGCTGTGTCATGAGTTGTGTCATAAAGTGTGTCATGAGCTGTGTCACGAGCTGTGTCATGCTCATGTCTTAACGCCTACCATGCTATCAACGAATCTTTGTCCCAAGTCGGACCACACGTGAAAGGTAACTGAAGAAAAGGAAACGAGTTCTTTAGTTACGGTGGTCGTAGGGTGAATGAAGGAAAGTGATTCATCGTGTCTAGGGCAAGGCAGATTGATCTGGTACACATTTCTGATGGGTCGGATTGGGGTGTTGTAGAGAGTTTTTGTCTTCTGCTAATGTCAAGCGCTCTAACTCCCGAGCCTGCATGGAAGTATTTCGTGAGAGAGGAGAGACTCTAGCAACTTGCTGATTTCTACCAAAACACCAGGAGATTCTCCACTTTAATACCATGAGAATTAGATTTTTACTATTTTATTGTATGTAAGACATGTTGTACGTATGGGAGACTCTAGAAGACAGCCTGTCTTGAAGTATGAAAGACGTGACCACGTGACATCCGGATGTTTGAGCTCGTGACAACTGCATCGGAAATGACGTCACACATGGTGATGGCTGGAGCTGATGGAAGCGAAAACAATTTTTTACTCGATGATTTGAGATTCAAGATTACTCTTTCTTCTTCTTTTCGGTCGCTAAAACGCATTCCGAATGACTAAAAATGGTGTTGGAGACACGATTCAGAACAACGCCGCCCACATATTGAATTTCGCTGGGCGATGAGGAGGGGAGGGGGGGGTAGGTGTCAAGTCGTCAAACATGACGCCCTCTCCTGTAGGAGAAATCAAGCGGAAACTGCGCTCGCCAACTGCTCTTGTGCCTCAAAACCTCGAGTTTCTTGCCTGCTGGTCGCCTGCAAGCTCCCTTCGTACCACGGGCTGCAGGCACTACCTCCCCACACACACACACACACACCCTCCCCCTCGTGGCTCGTTGGCCGTCGAAAAAGATGGCCGCTAGCACCCTTCCGCCTGTTGTCATCTCATTCCGCGCACCCAGGAGAGCAGTGGCCATAATGCTAGACTCGGTTTTGTCCATCTTTTGTTGGCGGTTGTTCCCTTGTTGACGATTGGAAATAAATCAACTGTCAGCGTGTACAGTGTAAGCTTGAGCGAGTGCTTGCGCTTTTTCTCTTTCTTTCTTTCTTTTTTCTTTTTTAAATTCTAACCCACGACCTGCAGATAGAGTGTCTGTCATCACCGCTCTGCCCCGCCCATTTCCCAGTTATTGTCTCACTCTCACTCTTTCTGTGCTCTGTGTGTCTGTCCGTGGGTCGGTCCAGTGTCTTTCTCTCTTCAGTCTGTTTATCTTTCTCAACCTACTTTGTCTGTTAGCATGTTCACATATATTATAGGAATCTATAATCTACATGTGTACAGATTTTCTACCTATTTAGAGTCTGCATGTCTACACAACTGTCATCATGTTTACAGTTCTTTGCACTCTACCAGAAACACTAAAACAGCCTTTACGGTAAGGAGAAAAAAACGGTCAAACTGCCGAAAAGTCAAACCTTGTATTGGCAATGTATTGACAAACAAGTCTCGTTGTCGTTGTATTGGCAATGTATTGACAAACAAGTTCCGTTGTATTGGCAATGTATTGACAAACATGTTCCGTTGTATTGGCGATGTATTGACAAACAAGTCCCGTTGTATTAATAATAATGTGAACTTATAACGCGCAGCATCACGACCAAGATAGATCGAACTCTCTGGGCAGACCAATAATGATAAACGATAACAGCCAATGGAGGGTGAGATACGTAGAAACATTCCGACCAACATAAAGATAACAGACAGTGGAGGGTGAGATACGTACAGACACACTGAAGAACATAAAGATAACAGACAGTGGAGGGTGAGATACGTACAGACACACTGAAGAACATAAAGATAACAGACAGTGGAGGGTGAGATACGTACAGACACACTGAAGAACATAAAGATGAGGTACAAGAGTAGAAGGTAAAGCAATGGATGAAGGTATGAAGGGATGTAGGTACAGTAAACAGTCTGAGGTGGAGTCATTACATGATGGTTAGCATTACAGACAGCATTGACAGGAAGTTGATAATAGTAATTTAGAAATAGTACTTTGTCAACAGACATGTTTTCAGAAAGAGAGAGAGAGAGTGTGTTTGAATGTAGCCTTGTAGTCCGAGTGACGAATGTGATGTGGAAGAGAGTTTCTCTGCTTAGCAGCTCAAAGGGAGGACCGTTGTCGTATGTGACTGTGTGGAGGGAGGATACAATGCGCGAGTCTGATGAGGAGTGAAGATTTCGGGCAGTGGTGTGGACAGACAAGATTTCAGTAAAGTAGTGGGGAAGGAGCCTTCAAAGAATCCATAGCATAGAGTTGAGAGCTTGTAGTCTATTGTAGCTTTACTTGGTAGCCAATGAAGAGAGTGAAGTGGTGTGACATGTTCAGATTGCGAGTCCGGAAAACGAGACGAGCAGCTGAGTTGTGGACCTTCTGAAGCTTATGAATCAGATACTGTGGACAGCCACCAAGAAGAGAGTGTCAGTAGTCTAGTTTAGACAAAACAAACGAGCAGATGAGAACTTTGGTGGTTGAGATGGACAGAGTATGGTGATGTGCGAAACATGCTTATCAAGAGACATGTCAGCAGACATCATGTAACCTCAGTTATCAGTTGAAATAGCAAACGAAACATCGGCATCGCCTACCCGAACAGAGACAGGCAGTGATGGGTAAACTCTGGTTCTCCTCTTTGAAAATATAAAAGCTTCTGTTTTTATCGTCATTTAAACTTGTTGTGGGGCCTGTATAGTCTAATGTCACAAATACAATGGCAGTATTGGCAGTGAATTGACAAACAAGTTTAGACTTAGAATGTTCACCAAAATTCCAATGTTCCGAACGCACGCATTCCCCCCCCCATATTCTCACAGATCTTTACTGATCTTGGCTACATGTTCACAGACATTCTCCCTGTTGCGAGGCCTTTTTAACAGCAGCGCTCACCACCCCTCACATGACTTGAAACTAACTTTGACATGTCTCACAGGACTGGACAGCAACCCTCACCATGCCTCATAGGACTTGACACCACACTTGGTATGTCTCACAGGACTCACCATGCCTCATAGGACTTGACACCACACTTGGTATGTCTCACAGGACTCACCATGCCTCATAGGACTTGACACCACACGGCATGTCTCTCGGGACTCACCATGCCTCATAGGACTTGACACCACACTTGACATGTCTCACATGACTCACCATGCCTCATAGGACTTGACACCACACGGCATGTCTCACATGACTCATCATGCCTCACAGGACTTGACACCACACTTGGCATGGCTCATAGGACGACAGTGACAGTCGCCTCATAGGACTTGACACTAACTGACCAATACTCATCGGACGACACACAATTTACTATGGCGAGCAGCAGTCGTTCGAGTGTGGCTTATTTATTTATCAAATTTACACATGTTGTTTTTGCAAGTGTCTCAGACAATTTAAAAACTTACACTTGCTGTCTTTGTAAGTGTCTTTGCTCTGTTTGCAAGTGTCTTGGACATTTTTTTACCAATGTCACTCGCTGTCCGTTATAAACGACCATTTGTTATGAACACCCGCTACATTATCTCTCTACATGAAATAAGTAGACTGCTCATGTACTTGTCTTACTGGTTTCTGTGTCCGTGTTGTCAACAAGCCTGTTTTGCACCAGTCCTTGTCATTGTTAGCCTGCTCCTAATAATAATAATAATAATAATAATAATAATAATAATAATAAAGTGGATTTGTCCTCCCTGAACCTTGAACTCGGAACTCTATCTAACAACTACAACTCTTCTCCCCGCTGGTTCATCTGTGTCGCCTTGTTGTAACTTTGTATCACTTGTCATAATTTCATGCTGTGTCGATGAAACTAAGCAGATTGATGTATTGTTGTGTCATTTGAGAGGAAACTGTTAGATGATGATATTTGTGCGACGTGTGTGATGAAACTCTATCAACTGATAATTTCCGCGGCCTTGTTTGATGAAACTATATGTGAGTTGATGTCACGCAATGTGGTGAAGCGACTCACTGCAGCCCAGGCTGGGAGCTCGCCTTATGAGCGGCAAATAGCTGTGTTTCATGGCGGAATATTACGGCCATGGGGGTGGGGGTGGGGGGTGGGGGGACGGTTATTGTCAGGCTCACGGGCAGAGAGAGAGAGAGAGTGTCGCCCACAGCGGCCGCCGGTGGAGATGAAGAAAAGGCGGTCAGGCTGAAAACATAGGAGGGGCTTTAATCAGATCAATAAAGTGCTCGTCCTACAGGTGAAAAAGTGTGTAACTGACGACAGCGTCCCCTGCTGCCCAACGGATCTCATCATGGCGCCGGCGGCCGCGGTGTGTGCCCGACGCACTCAGGTGAATGTTGTAGGGGAGATAAGAGGTTTTTGCACACTGCTCCGCCAGGCGGCACGCTTGGCTGCCTAATGAGCCGAGGACAATATTTTGCCGAACACCTAGTTATTGAATCCTGCTTCCCAATCACCATCAGTCGCACGTCCGCGGATGTCATTACATGATCATCATCACACACACACACACACACACACACACACACACACACACACACAAGAGAAAGGAGCGAGAGGAAAAAGAGCAAGAGAAAAACGAGATCTCTACGAGAGAGAGAGAGTGGGAAGGGGAAATAGAGAGAGATGAAAAGAAACGATGAGGAAAGAAGAAATAGACGACAAGGATACAGAAACACAGACACGCACGCAAAAACATGCATAGAAACACAAACAAACAAACAGACAGACGGAAACAATCACTCACACACAGACACACACAGACATGCACAAACACACTCACCAAAATGCACAGACAGACAGACCCACAGAAACAGACACAGCAACACACAAACACATACACATATACAACGCCAGCAACATCTCTTCCACAATTTCACTGACTTCAAGAAGGCACTGACAGAATGTCTTATGAAAACTTGTGGAGAGGATGTGACATGAGGTCAAGGTTAGGACCCGCTCCAAGTTCAAACCCATAAGGAATGGAGACCAAAACTGACAACGGCAGCAACAAAGCAAGATCTACACCAACAGAGTAGACCTGGAGAGAGCAAACATCTTCAAGTACTTGGGAGCCACCCGTATACGGGTGACAGCTGTTCAGCAGACGTTGGCATCAGGACAGCGACAGCGGCAATGGCCAGACTGGGCAGGACCTGACTAGACAGTAGCCTCAGGTTGACTACTTTACGAACTAAATGTCTCATCAGGTTGACCACTCTACAAACTGTGTAAGTGTCTCATCAGGTTGACTACTGTACAAACTGTGTGAGTGTCTCATCAGTTTGACTACAAACTGTGTAAGTGTCTCATCAGGTTGACTACAAACTGTGTAAGTGTCTCATCAGGTTGACTACTCTACAAACTCTGTAAGTGTCTCATCAGTTTGACTACAAACTCTGTAAGTGTCTCATCAGGTTGACTACTCTACAAACTGTGTAAGTGTCTCATCAGGTTGACAACTCTACAAACTGTGTAAGTGTCTCATCAGGTTGACTACTCTACAAACTGTGTGTATCTCATCACGTTTACTACTGTACAAACTGTATCTCATCAAGTTTACTACTGTACAAACTGTATCTCATCAAGTTTACTACTGTACAAACTGTCTCTCATCAGTACTACTACTGTACACCGGAAACAGCACAGCGGAGATTTACACGAAGGGAAAACAGCTTCGAAAGGTCAACAAGATGACATCTACATCTACATCTACATCTACACGGCACAACTTTGGATCAGGATTGCACATATCAGGGATTCTGCCTGCTATCACAGAACAAATCCAGACATTTGCGCCTGAATGCGTGGAGAAACTGAATTGTCTGCCTTGGTAATGGTCCAGTGGCGCAAGCAGGTCTGGTCTGGTATTGGGAACCGGCTCAAAACTTGAGTTTGTTCCTTCAGGATATCTTTGAGGGAGGACGACACCGGTCAGCAGAAAGAACTGGATGAAGAACATGAAGGACTGGTCAGACTAATATTCCAGACTTGCCATCTCTCAGGGTGAATGGACCTGAACACGTGAGAACTTCTTGCTCGCACTCACAGCTCAGCTTAGAGAAACTTGTCTGATGTTGGATTCATCCAGTTACCCTTCCATGCAGCAGGTCAACGGTTTGAATTAAACTGAACCTCAACATGAACCCTGAGTACCTTACTTCCCTTGGTACAGAGATAGAGTTTGGGAGGGTTTAAAACACACACACACACACACACACACACACACACACACACACACACACACACACACACAGGGAAAAGAAGAGAAAAGTGGAAGGATCTCTAAAAACAAATGACATGGCTCCCTTCCCGTCTTTTTTTTAATTCATTCACTTTTTTTTTAGAACCTGCAAATCTTTTCAAATTAAGATGATTGCAGGGGGCATTTCCATTAAAGAGAGAAGCAAATATTGATTTTGAAACATTACTTGAAAAATCTCTGTAGGAAGGAACAACTGTGTAAACTACTGCCGAGCACAACACAAGAACACCATCTTGAGATCTCACACAATCTCGTCACTCGTTGTCCCACACGCGCACACACGTGTACACATACACACTTAGCAGCTGTCTGAAAGTGACATCGACACTGCCTGAAACTGACGCTGAAACGGTCAGTTGCCTGTAACTAAGGCATACACTGGTCCAGTCCTCCAACCATAACCCTAGTGATCCGGTTCCCAAAAACGTGCGTTTCCCGGAAAAAGTCGAAACACCACGTGACCAACATCTCACTCATCCGTGACAACCACATTTTTTGTTGGAGTATCGTGTTGAGTCTGTTGAGGTAGTGTCCTCAGAGTTAGGAGATGGCCTTCTATAGAGGAATGAGATAGAGGGGAGGATGGCTCACACTTCATGAGGTTATATATAAGCACACACAGTAATATCTTGGTTAACGAACACAATCCGTTCCTGGAAGGTGGTCGTTAACTAAAGTAAATTTCCCCTTAAGAAATAAAGGAAATAGAAATAATCGGTTCCCAGCCCCAATTGTTCCCCTATTAACATTAATAAAGTCACCTATCATATCATTCGTAATGCTAAACATAAGTAAATTTAAAAGCTAACAGCGGAGGGATAATAAAATAATAAATAAATAATTTTCTTTAACAAATCACTAGCGCCTGTTCACAAATGAATGCCTCACTGATGCTATCATCGTGCAACTGTTCTTCATTAATGAAGACAAGCAGCAACTGTTCCACTTCCTCTATTATCTGAGACCTTTGCTTCGTGATCGTATTGACGCCTTTTGCAACACCAGCTCCTTTAATTACTTCCTTATTCTTCAATATCATCGAGATGTCGACTTCGACATCTTGTATTCCGCCGCGAGGTCGGACACGCGCACTGTTTTCATGCTTTGACATGATTTCCTTTTTCAGCTCAGTCGCAGGCCTTCGCCTCTTTACTTCACTTCCACTACCGCACTTTACCTTTTTAGGAGCCATTATGAAGATATATATATATATATATGAATTCTTAAGGAAAGTTACAAAAGCATTCAGATGTAGCATGATAAATACCAGCAACCGACTAAAACGATGTCTCAACAGGAAGTGAGGGTGTCAGTGGATGCTGGAGTCACATCGGGTGACACGGGGGATGCTCGGGGTCCCTGCTTGTTAACAAAATTATTTTCGTTAATAAAGGAAAATTTGGGGGAAAATTTTTCGGTCGTTATTTAAGTTGTAGTTAACAAAATCGTTCGTTAACCAAGTCTCACTGTCTAACTATCAACAGTGTGACTGAGGTGTTGTGCAGTTCGTGCTCAACCTGTGAGTACGGCCGGTGCCACTATTTTAGCTCAAAGAGCGCAGGGGAGGGGGGGAAACCAGGGGATCTAACTCGAACTCAGAGCACATTAGAGTTAAATCAACATCTGTGATGTCGGTGGAAGAAAAAGATGTGCATTGAGAGAACTTTGCGATGATGGGCGGAATGTTTGGTCAGAACAGTGCAGTGGTGGGTTTCACACAGGACAAAGAAGAGTCCCAGTGAAGCACAAACTTATCCTAAAATGAATCTCCATATAATAAATAGTATTATACTAATAAATGCAAAAATTTAAAGCGCATACGCACACTCCTAAGGAACATACTCTTAGCGCTAATAAACAATATCGAGACATGAACAACATACGAGGGACAGAAAAGCAAACAAACAAAGAACATATGAACTACGACAGAAGAAAAATAGTACTGATGATGAATAAAACAAATACAGAAAACAAAAAAAAGAACTCAATAACAAGGTCTGAGAATATCGTGATTTTGCTTAAGGAAGACGAGCAGGTAAGTAGCAATCAGCAGAAAAGGGTGGAGGGTGTGTAAAAGGACGAGCATTGTGTGGACTGTGTTAAGAATAATGTTTAAGGAAGAGGTGTGTTTTCAGTGAACCTTTAAAGGATTCAATTGTAGGTAGGTGGCGGATATGGAAAGGAAGAGAGTTCCATTGTTTTGCAGCACAGTAGCCAAAAGTCCTGTGACCATATGTTGTTGTTCTGGTGACAGGAACAGTGAGGATACGGTCATCAGAAGAAGAGCAGAGTTGTCTAGGGGGGATGTAGGGAAAAAGAAATTCAGAGAAATAGTCAGGGCAGGAGCCTGCAAAGAAATTAAAACACAGCACAGACAGTTTGTACTGAATGCGAGAACGGACGGGTAGCCAGTGTAGGAAACGAAGGAGAGGAGTGACATGGTCCCGTTCTCTGGCTCCAAGCACCAGACTTATGCGATGTAGTCACAGAAAAGGTCACTGATAAAGACATTTTCACATATGACATAACGATTGTAGGTAAAAATATATCAGCACTGCAGTACAAATCATCCATGAAGTAAATCGTTGGCGGCCGTCAATGACGGAAACTGACCACAAGGTAGTTACAAGGGGAGAGAAACAGGAGGTCGTGGTACACTCAGTCACTCGTGTGACCCCTACACGCAGATACACGACTCTAGTGACGTCAGTGGGGTCTGCCAGGCGCTGTCACGTGACAAAGTGATCAACAACATCAGCCAGTTACAGGACTCGTCGTGGACAGGCGTCACGTTATGTTACGTCACGCCTGTCACCTCACGTGCCCCTCCCTAACACACACACACACACACACACACACACACACACACACACACACGCACGCGCGCACACACACACACACACACACACACTGGCCGGGCCTGTGGCCAGACGCTGGTCCACTAGCACCATCACGCTTGGCTGCCTCTGTCGTATCGATGGTCGCCTCATCTGTAAGGTAGACATTCCACAGCACACGTGCACACACGTACGCACAGAACGCGCCGACACTTGGAAAGTAAACATCTAATTGTGCATTAGTTATATTTATAGACTTCTGTCTTTCCGTTTTATCTTATCTGAGCTTTCAACTGACGGACAGACAAACAGACAGACCGAGAAACAGACGGGTAGGCGGACAGACAGATTATGCAACGGGGGTATGGAGACTGCACGCGCACTAGACACACGAGACTAGACTGACTAGAGAGATTAGACATACTTCATGTGCTAGACAAGCCGGTAAAGCCTGCCCCTGTCTGGTCTGTATCATACTGAGCACGTGACGGCACGGAGATACTATTATGGGATAATGCCGTACTTCCTTGTAAACGCCCTCTCTGTCTGTCACGCCCTCTCAAACATCATGCACTTTGTCTCACTGTCTCTTGTCTCAGGGCACCCTCTTATTTTCTTTGTCTGTCTCTTTTTTCTTCATGCCTCCTTGTCTGTCTGTCTGTCTGTCTGTTCACGTGACCACATATTTGAAAGCCGGACTCACTGTAACTGAAATGGTCTGGTGCCCACTGAAAGGCCGGTCCATTGGCCCAGCGGTGGCTGAAACTATTTATGTTTGTGGCACGAGTATAGACAGTGTGTAGGGGTTGAGTCTAGTTAGCGGTGACGAGCAGGTCAGACATATTGTCACCTTCAGTGCTTCATGTTAACGCACATTGAGCTCCCTTGTGTGTGGAGAAATGTGTTATGCAAGTCGTCAGTATTGTTATTATTGTCGTTGTTATAAGATAAACGAAAATGTTTAATTTGTTCTTTGATAATCCTAACAAGAACAGATCGTACACAGTGCACAGGTACGACAGTACTGAAGTGTGTAGTGTGTGGTGTGTAGTTGTTATTACACATGTTAAGTCTTTGTTACATGGCTACTATACAGTCTAATGCACCTACATACAGGCTATTGAGCGAATATAGACTATGGGTCGCTATACAGGCTACTGAGCCTACATACAGGCTATTGAGCCTACATACAGGCTAGTGAGCCTACATACAGGCTAGTGAGTGTATACAGAGAATGAGTGGCGATACAGCTGCAGCTATACAGCCTGCTAGTAGCTATACAGCTAGTACCTACCTCTCTATGCAAGGTTGCTTTGCAAGGTGACGGGTAGAGGCCAGAGCGAGGTGTCGGGTGTAATAAAACTTATTGCATCTTAGTAGGTGGCATGATGGACCACGTGGACTGTCTTTACAAACAAGACCACCTGACCATGAAAGTCTCCAGTGTTCTGCCTAATGTCGTTTAATCAGCCTTTCATCCCCTCCCATTGCACGTGCAAGGTGCGTGCTCGTGGAGGGGGCAGCGTAAGTGAAGTAGTTTAGTCATCTTCATTTGCTTGCGATGTTCTTCTTTTGGTGAGAGTGTTGGTTGGAGTATTGGTGGGAGTGTTGATGGGAGTATTGATGGGAGTGTTGATGAGAGTATTGATGGGAGTGTTGATGAGAGTTTTGATGGGAGTGTTGATGGGAGTATTGATGGGAGTGTTGGTGAGCGTGTTGCTGAGAGTGTTAGTGAGAGCGCTGGTGAGAGTGTTGGTGAGAGTATTCGTGGGAGTGTTGGTATTGGTTTCTACCTCTGCCCACCACCCCCACGACAGTTGACAGAAAGATGTGTATAGCGGCTGAGGGGACCTTAAGATCTCAAACGGTTTAGTGTGAGACCCAGTGAACTTGGGTGTTAGAACCATTGTGAACCTTGCTTGAGGTCACGTGAATTGGTCGTCTGTCCTGAGAGTTGGTTGTCTCCCCGCTGACTACCACCACTGCCCCCCTTCCACTCCCCCGTACCAACTGTCGACACTGATGGGAAAAAATAAGACCGAGAGAAAGTTATTTAGCGCCTGTCGTGTTAAGGCGGTTACTGAGTCCTTTTGATTTTTGTGGACCGTCTGAGCGACTGCGCAATCCGTCAGGCAATTAGGTGCACACAGCTCACACTCTCTCCCTCGCCAAGGTAATCAGGTGGCGCGCCGTGCACACTGCTGACCGCCTGGCTAGGCTGGTGTTGTCGCCCACATCCTCGCTACCGCAAAGGCGATTAGAAAGGTGCGCAGCTATCGAGCGAGCGCCTCGTACTCATCGGTACTGGCCAGGGGTTTGCAGGCAGGTAGACAGGAAACGTACTAATGTAGGTGGGTGCCTTTGCTGGGGGAAAGTAGTTGTTGTGTTTTTTTGCAGGTCACGTGACACATGTTCACTGAAGTTTCTTCTAGATTTGCGATGAACAGAGTTTTCCTTCTTTCTACAACGACGAAAACAAGATGATGATGATGATGATGATGATGATGATGATTGTACCCCCACCTTTCCTCTTACTAGAGCTCCACTCACGCGCCACTCACAGCAGAAGTAAGACAACTCTCGATCAGGACAGCAGCAGGGTGGCTGGGGGTGGCGAAGTGTGAATGAGGGACAAGGAGAATTGGGGGGAGGGGGACAGGAAGCAGTTTATCGATCTTCACACTCTGCATCACGTGCCCCTACGGTCACACCCCTCTCCCACCACCCTCTCGTGCAATTAAAACATAGACGCTCTGCGCCTGCGCGGACCTGCTGGCTTCCCCGAGAGAAATAGCAGATAGTGGTTGTGGCCCCTTAGTACTTCTAGCCACTCCACGCTCGGTCTCGAGGTGTGCGCCACGTTTACCAGCAGACTGGCCTTCCGTGAAGTCTCTCTTTTTAACTTTTGGAAATAAAAACGTTCATCTGCCTTTTTAAAACTGCGGTCAAGGGGTCATGGGGTTAGGGTATAGAATTCCTTTCACATCACTCTGTTCATCACCGGAAGTCGCTGCCGGTGTCACATTCGATGTTTGTATCATTTGTTGTTTACATCAGGTGTTATGTGCTGGTGCGTGTGTGTGTGTGTGTGTCATGTCAGGTGGGTGTTGTGCCCCGGATGTTACGTCAAAGACAACTCTGGAGGTCTTGCAGGAGGCTCGTCGTCCTCGACGTCATCATCTTCAGAGATGGATGCACCCTTCGTTCTGATTTTCGTTGTCATCATCACGAACGTCGTTACAAGTAGATGTCCCTTTCAGGAGTCTTAAGGCGCTTGGTTGTCTCGCCCCCTCATCGCCGCCTCATCCTGAAGTCCCTATAGTTCTTTGCCTCTAGTTTCATGCGGTCAGTTGTCCCTCTGTACGATCTGTACTTTCGCACGAGCCATTCGCAGCTCAGAGTGCGCATGCGCCGGCCGGCAAGAGACACGCATGCGCAGACAAGATGGAATGGTAGCTTCTAGAATGTAACGATGTAATCCGCCGTAAGACGACCATTTGACACACATGCTAGAGAATATATATTATTGAATAAAACAATGTATACAACGTGCTAATACCATCACTCACTCATGTGACAGGACAATACATGTTTTGAAACGACATAATCGATGTGTGTCTGAAATGTAACGACGATAACACGCTGTGAGTTGACCATTCGCTCATATTCTAGTTAAGACAGTTTTTATCTTGAGTTAACCGCTGTGACTCACTGAGACGAACGGTGAATACGAGTTTAACGATGATTAGCGAAGACAACAATGATTAGATAAAATTAACCAAATGCAGATAATTAGAAAATATCGTAACACATAGCTGTCCACAAACCCTCAGCTACGTCGATCCGAGAGGGATGAGGATGATTGACAAGATTTCTGTGCAGCTTGTATAACATTATCTTTACACAAATGACTTGTCATATGACGGAAATGATCCCTTGAGTCCTGCGCGTGCGCACTTTAAGCTGCGAATGGCTGTCTCGTGAGAAAGTTCAGGTCGTGACACCCCTGTATCTGTGTACATATCATTCAGCTGACCAGCACCTGTAGTTGGGGGGATCACATGGATAGACGCGGCAGCTGACAGGGGCCGCCACTCTTGTCTATTGTGGGCGATAGTCAGCAGGTCCTGTACAGGACGACCAGTCCAGTCTTTGACGTTCGTAAGTCAGTTCTTTCTCTGACCACCGCGGCGTCGGCCACCCTCCAAGGTGCCTTGAAGGATAGTCTTCCACAAGGTGTGGTGCCGGGTCACGTGACCACAGGAGACCAGCTTACGTCACTTGACTGTTGATAGTAGAGGTTCCTGGTGCTGCTGGTTTCCTACGTCTGTGGCAGTCGTGTACATGTACCTGTGTATGTATTTATCTTTACCTCTGCGTGAATTTGTTTTTACTCTCTACTTGACCTCTCACCCACTGTGCTAACAGTCCAATCTGCCGCTGGAACTGACTTTGCCTACATCGAGTGCGAAGTGTCTGGAACAACAGGAAGCCTTGTTTGATCATAGGGCTGAACTGTGTATTGTGTCATTTATTTTGACACACGTGAACATTTTCCTTCGCTGAAAAGAGAAATGAGCGAAAGAATGAAAGAAGGAAGAGGCGGGCAGAGTCGGCCATGTTGATGTGAGGAGAGAAGATGAGAGCTGGCGGCGAGCGGAGACTGGGCGCCAGGCGTCACTGCTGTCGTCGCCCACTGTCTCTGACATCGCCACGATCGAAGGCGCTGTGAGCGCGCGCCCCCTGTCTGCAAGAAAGGGAATTTATGCATCGCGTGCTGGTGCCCGGCACCTTAATAAACATCTTTGTCTTCCTCCCTCACTCATTCTGTTCGCTGGTCCGTCCTGTCTGATAGTCTCCTCCCGTCTCTGTCACAAAGTCTGTGTGCACGTGTGTGTTTATGTCTATATATAGCGACACACACACACACATATATTCTACCCCATGTTAGTCAGGTGTAAAATCTATAGACAGGACTGTGTGACGTCATGTCAGTTACTTTATGAAGCCAGTGTGACGTTATGACACGATGGGTGACGTCACACCGCCGGTTCATTCAACAGCACTTCACTTCCGCGCGTGAGCCGCTCTCCTCCTCTTCTCGACTGTGACGTCACCTCCGTTATTGTCCTAATGCCGTTATGGTGCGCCACCACCACCCCATCACCATTACTGCCGAGACTACGACCACGAACCTCGTGGCTTGACTCAATTGATTCCAGCTTGTGAGGCTAAGGCACGGGATAGCTAGCAGCAAACTGGCCGCCATTGCTGGGTATGTGGGTATCTGTGTATCTATGTTTGTGTATCTGACTTTTCTCTGAACGAAGCGTCTCAGCCTCATATTGGTCGTCATGTGACGACATGTCACAGCTCCCTCGGGACTCCTTCTTCAGACGCTCATAGTCACGTGTCTCGTTCTAACCAAAGGACAAAGGTCAATCCGCAGTTTCATCTGCATACGACAACGAGTTGTTGCGCTGTTCATGGTGATACTGTGAATGCACAGAGTCCCCAGGTGATACTGTGAATGTTGTACAAATGTTGACGGAAACTATTGCTGAACAAACTGTCTGAATAAAAGGTAAAAGTCTAGTCGTGTAAAGAAAGCTGAAGTCACCCTAAAAGCAAAGCTGTTGATGTCTTCAGTAATGCCTTTAGAAGGGCCTGATGACATTAAAGGAAAGAACAAAGAGAAATAGAAAAAGAACAGAGAAACACTGAAACAGGCAACAAGAGACAAAGACAGAGAGAAAAAATGGGAATGAGAGGTGGGGAGAGAGAGAGAGAGAGCGACAGAGAATTAAATACAGAAAAATAAATGGAGAGAGTGAAAGTCACACATCGTCCTTTGGAAAACGTAAGCTGCATTGAAGTCACTCAAACTTACTACAGTAGATAAATACTTGAGTAAAGTTTACAGTTTCTTCCTTTTCTGTGACCCAGAGATCTTTTAGCAGAGGGCATTAAAAAACCACTTAAAGAGCAATCAGATGAGAGACTGTCAAGCGTCGGATGTCCATTGGAGTGATCTCTCGCCGCCAAACCTCTAAAGACACCCGCCACCATCGCCACCATTTCCGCTTGACTGACTTTGGTATCGACCGTGTCCGCCGCCCGCCTACTCTAAAGACAGCTACGTGAAGAAGGACAGAGGTGGAAGACGTAGCTTACACAGACAAGACATAGTTTACACAAACAAGACGTAGTTTACAAAGACAAGACGTAGTTTGCACAAACAAGACGTAGTTTACACAGACATGACGTAGCTTACACAGACATGACGTAGTTTACACAAACAAGACGTAGTTTACACAGACAAGACGTAGCTTACACAGACTCAAGACCTAATTTAAAGATGGACAACAAGTAGTTTACACAGACTAACGACGTAGCTTACAGGACAAGACGTAGTTTACACAGATAAGACGTAGTTTACACAGATTCAAGACCTAATTTAAAGATGGACAACAAGTAGTTTACACAGACCAACGACGTAGCTTACACAGACAAGACGTAGTTTACACAGATAAGACGTAGTTTACACAGACAAGACGTAGATTACACAGACGAGACGTAGTTTACACAGACAAGACGTAGATTACACAGACGAGACGTAGCTTACACAGACTCAAGACCTAGTTTAAAGATGGACAACAAGTGGTTTACACAGACTAACGACGTAGTTTACACCAACTGAAGAGCGATGACAACCAACAAGAGACAGTCTCCCACACAGTCTGTGACTACTGCGATCAGACTGCAACGAACTAATGTCTGAGACTTAAAAACATTTGAGCAAAACTAACATGAACACAGTGTTCACATTCACCACATTACACCAGGAACACAGTGTTCACATTCACCACAACACACCAGGAGCACAGTGTTAACATTCACCTCAACACAGCAGGAACACAGTGTTCACATTCACCACAACACACCAGGAGCACAGTGTTAACATTCACCTCAACACACCAGGAACACAGTGTTCACATTCACCACATTTCACCAGGAACACAGTGTTCACATTCACCACAACACAGCAGGTACACAGTGTTCACATTCACCACAACACACCAGGCGCACAGTGTTCACATTCACCTCAACACAGCAGGAACACAGTGTTCACATTCACCTCAACACAGCAGGAACACAGTGTTCACATTCACCACAACACCAGGAACACAGTGTTCACATTCACCACAACACCAGGAACACAGTGTTCACATTCACCACAACACACCAGGAACACAGTGTTCACATTCACCACAACACACCAAGAAAACATGAAACATTGTTCAGATTCAAACTCCAGTCGACATGTAGACTGTCGGGTGTTTCTTTTACCAGTTTTTACCCCGAGGTAAAATAATTTTGTCTATTACTTATTTGATGAAAATCGTTTTAGTCAGAATGAATAAATCTCTCTTTCCGAAGATTCTCGCTCGCTTTTGCGATTTAAAAAAAAAAGTTGTTTACTTCAGTTTGTTAGTTGTTCACTTCATCTGTTAACCCAATAATGTAGGTGCAATGACACCTGTTGACCCAATAATGTAGGTGCAATGACACCTGTTGACCCAATAATGTAGGTGCCCTGACACCTGTTGACCCAATAATGTAGGTGCCCTGACACCTGTTGACCCAATAATGTAGGTGCAATGACACCTGTTGACCCAGTAATGTAGGTGCAATGACACCTGTTGACCCAATAATGTAGGTGCCCTGACACCTGTTGACCCAGTAATGTAGGTGCCCTGACACCTGTTGACCCAGTAATGTAGGTGCCCTGACACCCGTTTTCGTGAATTTCTGCTGATTACAGACGACATCTAATATCGCAATGGACTCAGCGGCGTCCGGGTTGTTTTTTATGGTCACTTTTCATGAAAACTCATTTTTTCTTGTAATACTTGTTCGATGAACATCATTTGGACAGGGTAAATAAATTAGGCTTTCAGTACATTCTTGTTTCTTTTTTTGATTTAAAAAAGGTTTCTGATTTGAGAAAAAGTTTCTCGCCTTGTTGTAGTTTTCCAGCTGGACCCGTTGACCCAATACTACATGCGCAATGACAATCTTTTTAGAAAATGTTCCTCCCTCCCCGCCCATGCCAGTCGATTGGCTAAATTCCTCTAGTCAGTGGCTGTTCGTTCCTTGTCGAGTTAACCAGCTAGGTTCCTACCCAAATTAAGGTAACTTTGCCTATGAGTAAATTGCCGATGGCCATGAACACGACCCACGGTCAGGGATAGAAATATGATAACAGCATCGCGTCTGATAAAAATATGATAACAGCATCGTGTCTGTTAAAAGTATGATAACAGCATCGTGTCTGTTAAAAATATGATAACAGCATCGCGTCTGTTAAAAATATGATAACAGCATCGTGTCTGTTAAAAATATGATAACAGCATCGCGTCTGTTAAAAATATGATAACAGCATCGTGTCTGTTAAAAATATGATAACAGTATCGTGTCTGTTAGACTTCATCAAAAATGCCGATGCTGGTTAGAGGTCTCTCCTCTCAAAAGCTCGATGATGCGATGTGGCTGTCCGCTTCCCCGTCACGAAATTGGCTGGACACAGGCTGGACACCAGCTGGACACAGGCTGGACACCGGCCGGACGCTGGCTGGACACTGGCTGGACACAGGGAAGGCTGCTTCTTTGGTGTATGCCTAGAGAGCAGCCTCAAGGTGAGTACAGCCAAGTCTGCTGCAAGACCAGAGGCCGAAATGCTGTGGAAATAAGAGGGCGAGATGTGGTGAAGATGCTGGAATACTCGGACTTCCATTGAAAGCTTAAGAACCCGAGTGGTGCCGATCATTGCCGAATATTGCCGACTATTGCCGATCATTGGCGACAAGCCGTAAGTCGCTGCACAAGAAAAACTAATCCCGAAATATTCCCGGGGGCTGCGATGCGTGCTACACGTGATTATGGCCGCCGCTCCTACTGACTGTCTGTGATGCACTCTCTGACCCTGCGACGGTCTGTACCTGTACCGAGTGACACTGAAATCAGTGCGACACCTGGCGTAACACCTGTCAGATTGCTGACCCGCCCGACTTCTATTGACAGGTGTGATAAGCTGGCAAGCCACAGATAGTGACACGTCACACAGACTAGCCCACCCTCTTGATTAATCCTCTGTTCAACAATCACATGTTCGGCATTTTCCGGACAAAAATATTCTAAAGTGTCAGCTACAGGGTCAAGGTTTTGCGAAATGATGGAGATGAGCAGCTTTAGTCTGGCCCGGGAGCCGATGTTGTGTTCTCCATATTGTGCACATAATGTGTAAAAACTAGGATTGTATTGTCTAACAGCTCCCTGTTACACAATGTGTACAAACTAGGATTGTATTATCTAACAGCTCCCTGTTACACAATGTGTACAAACTAGGATTGTATTGTCTAACAGCTCCCTGTTACACAATGTGTACAAACTAGGATTGTATTGTCTAACAGCTCTCTGTTACACAATGTGTACAAACTAGGATTGTATTGTCTAACAGCTCCCTGTTACACACAATGTGTACAAACTAGGATTGCATTGTCTGACTAACAGCTCCCTGTTACACACAATGTGTACAAACTAGGATTGTATTGTCTGACTAACAGCTCCCTGTTACACACACTGCCTACAAACTAGGATTGTATTGTCTGACTAACAGCTCCCTGTTACACACAATGTGTACAAACTAGGATTGTATTGTGCAAACAGGACCCTAGTACAAGCACTGTGTACAAACTAGGACTATATTGTCTAACAGCTCCTTACTATATACACAGCATACAAACTAGGATTGTATTGTCTGACTAACAGCTCCCTGTTATAAACAATGTGTATAAACTAGGATTGCATTGTCTAACAGCTCCCTTTTACACACACTGTGTACAAACTAGGATTGTATTGTCTTACAGCTCCCTGTTACACACACTGTGTACAAACTAAATTGTGTTTTCTAACAGCTCCCTGTTGCACACAATGTGTACAAACTAGGATTGTATTGTCTAACAGCTCCCTGTTACACACAATGTGTACAAACTAGGATTGTATTATCTAACAGCTCCCTACTATATACACAGTGTACAAACTAGGATTGTGTTGTCTGACTAACAGCTCCCTGTTATAAACAATGTGTATAACTAGGATTGTGTTGTCTAACAGCTCCCTTTTACACACACACTGTGTACAAACTAGGATTGTATTGTCTTACAGCTCCCTGTTACACACACTGTGTACAAACTAAATTGTGTTTTCTAACAGCTCCCTGTTGCACACAATGTGTACAAACTAGGATTGTATTGTCTAACAGCTCCCTGTTACACACAATGTGTACAAACTAGGATTGTATTGTCTAACAGCTCCCTACTATATACACAGTGTACAAACTAGGATTGTATTGTCTAACAGCTCCCTGTTACACACAATGTGTACAAACTAGGATTGTATTGTCTAACAGCTCCCTGTTACACACAATGTGTACAAACTAGGATTGTATTGTCTAACAGCTCCCTGTTACACACAATGTGTACAAACTAGGATTGTATTGTCTAACAGCTCCCTGTTACACAATGTGTACAAACTAGGATTGCATTGTCTAACAGCTCCCTGTTACACACACTGTGTACAAGCTAGGATTGTATTGTCTAACAGCTCCCTGTTACACACAATGTGTACAAACTAGGATTGTATTGTCTAACAGCTCCCTACTATATACACAGGGTACAAAATAGGATTGTATTGTCTAACAGCTCCCTGTTATACGCAATGTGTACAAACTAGGATTGTATTATCTAACAGCCCCCTGTTACACACTCTGTACAAACTAGGATTGTATTGTCTAACAGCTCCCTGTTACACACTGTGTACAAACTATGATTGTATTATCTAACAGCCCCCTGTTACACACAATGTGTACAAACTAGGATTGTATTGTCTAACAGCTCCCTACTATATACACAGTGTACAAACTAGGATTGTATTGTCTAACAGCTCCCTACTATATACACAGTGTACAAACTAGGATTGTATTGTCTAACAGCTCCCTGTTACACACAATGTGTACAAACTAGGATTGTATTGTCTAACAGCTCCCTACTATATACACAGTGTACAAACTAGGGTTGTATTGTCTAACAGCTCCCTGTTACACAATGTGTACAAACTAGGATTGCATTGTCTAACAGCTCCCTGTTACACAATGTGTACAAACTAGGATTGTATTGTCTAACAGCTCCCTGTTACATACAATGTGTACAAAATAGGATTGTATTGTCTAACAGCTCCCTGTTACAAACAATGTGTACAAACTAGGATTGTATTGTCTGACTAACAGCTCCCTGTTACACAATGTGTACAAACTAGGATTGCATTGTCTAACAGCTCCCTGTTACACAATGTGTACAAACTAGGATTGTATGGTCTAACAGCTCCCTGTTACACAATGTGTACAAACTAGGATTGTATTGTCTAACAGCTCCCTGTTATACACAATGTGTACAAACTAGGATTGTATTATCTAACAGCCCCCTGTTACACACTGTGTACAAACTAGGATTGTATTGTCTGACTAACAGCTCCCTGTTACACACTGTGTACAAACTAGGATTGTATTATCTAACAGCCCCCTGTTACACACAATGTGTACAAACTAGGATTGTATTGTCTAACAGCTCCCTACTATATACACAGTGTACAAACTAGGATTGTATTGTCTAACAGCTCCCTACTATATACACAGTGTACAAACTAGGATTGTATTGTCTAACAGCTCCCTGTTACACACAATGTGTACAAACTAGGATTGTATTGTCTAACAGCTTCCTACTATATACACAGTGTACAAACTAGGATTGTATTGTCTAACAGCTCCCTGTTACACAATGTGTACAAACTAGGATTGCATTGTCTAACAGCTCCCTGTTACACACTGTGTACAAACCAGGTTTGTATTATCTAACAGCTCCCTGTTACACACAATGTGTACAAACTAGGATTGTATTGTCTAACAGCTCCGTACTATATACACAGTGTACAAACTAGGATTGCATTGTCTAACAGCTCCCTGTTACACAATGTGTACAAACTAGGATTGTATTGTCTAACAGCTCCCTGTTACATAATATGTGTACAAACTAGGATTGTATTGTCTAACAGCTCCCTACTATATACACAGTGTACAAACTAGGATTGTATTGTCTAACAGCTCCCTACTATATACACAGTGTACAAACTAGGATTGTATTGTCTAACAGCTCCCTGTTACAAACAATGTGTACAAACTAGGATTGTATTGTCTAACAGCTCCCTGTTACACAATGTGTACAAACTAGGATTGTATTGTCTAACAGCTCCCTGTTACACACAATGTGTACAAACTAGGATTGTATTGTCTAACAGCTCCCTGTTACACAATGTGTACAAACTAGGATTGCATTGTCTAACAGCTCCCTGTTACACACAATGTGTACAAACTAGGATTGTATTGTCTAACAGCTCCCTGTTATACACAATGTGTACAAACTAGGATTGTATTGTTTAACAGCTCCCTGTTACACACAATGTGTACAAACTAGGATTGTATTGTCTAACAGCTCCCTGTTATACACAATGTGTACAAACTAGGATTGTATTGTCTAACAGCTCCCTATTATACACAATGTGTACAACCTAGGATTGTATTGTGCAAACAGGACCCTAGTACAAACACTGTGTACAAACTAGGACTATATTGTCTAACAGCTCCCTACTATATACACAGCATACAAACTAGGATTGTATTGTCTGACTAACAGCTCCCTGTTATAAACAATGTGTATAAACTAGGATTGTATTGTCTAACAGCTCCCTGTTACACACAATGTGTACAAACTAGGATTGTATTGTCTAACAGCTACCTGTTACACACACACTGTGTACAAACTAGGATTGTATTGTCTAACAGCTCCCTGTTACACACACACTGTGTACAAACTAGGATTGTATTGTCTGACTAACAGCTCCCTGTTACACACACACTGTGTACAAACTAGGATTGTATTGTCTGACTAACAGCTCCCTGTTGCACACACTGTGTACAAACTAGGATTGTAATGTCTGACTAACAGCTCCCTGTTACACACAATGGGTACAAACTAGGATTGTATTGTCTAACAGCTCCCTGTTACACACACACTGTGTACAAACTAGGATTGTATTGTCTGACTAACAGCTCCCTGTTACACACACTTTGTACAAACTAGGATTGTATTGTCTGACTAACAGCTCCCTGTTACACACACTGTGTACAAACTAGGATTGTATTGTCTAACAGCTCCCTGTTACACACAATGTGTACAAACTAGGATTGTATTGTCTAACAGCTCCCTGTTACACACACTGTGTACAAACTAGGATTGTATTGTCTGACTTACAGCTCCCTGTTACACACAATGGGTACAAACTAGGATTGTATTGTGCAAACAGATCTTATTACAAACACTGTAAAACTAGGTTTGTATTGTCTGACAGCTCCCTGTTACACACAATGGGTACAAACTGGATTGTGTTTTCTATCAGCTCCCTGTTACACACACTGTGTACAATCTGGATTGTTTTCGATTGGAAGGTAAAATACCGGCAGAACATGAGTGAGTCTTGTAGTCAGCCATCATACGGAACATTTGCTGAAATGAAACTTGATGTGGGCCATGGTCTGAGAGTTAATTACAAACACGCAGATTGTGGCCACATGACATGATAACCCCAGGCTGAGATGTCGGCCCTCAGACGGCGAAGGTGATATCGTGTGCAGGGTGTGTGGTGTCCGTTTCATGCCAGTTATCTCCCTTACTGGACTAATAACGCGACGGGGGGAGGGGAGGGGAGGAGTCTGATTACGAGCCAGATGTTTGGCACAATGGTGATGAGACTGGGACAAATGTGGTCTTCACAGATCCCATTACATGCACGCACGAGATTCAGGGGCAGCCAACTCAGCAACATACCCAGTTCTTCCCCCTTCATAACCTAACCCCTATCCCCCTGCCTATCTCTCGTAGGAAAGAAAATAAATGTTGAAAAGCTTTGGAGAAAATGGAGGAAAGAGTTGGCTTGTTCGTTTTGTCGGACAGTTGCTGCTGTCTGTTGTTTGGTCAAAGCTGTTTGTGTTTAGGTCTGAGATAGTCTGACTCAGCACAAACTGTTGTTTATTCCTCGCTTTTATGTTGTGCCTTCAATCTGTCTTACTTTCCATTCTCCTCGTTTTATTCCATCTGTCTGTCTGTCTGTCTGTCTGTCTGTCTGTCTGTCTGTCTGTCTGTCTGTCTGTCTGTCTTCTCTCTTCTGTTCTTTCTTTTGTAGCATCCGCGGCAAGAAACTCGAGTGCGTGCACGACATGATGGCAAATGCTACCCCTCGGTCGCACTAACCACTCGGCCTCTCTCCCCTCCCTCTTCTTTCCCCCTGGGCGCTCTGTCTTTCTCTTTCTCTCTCGCTCTATTTTTCGCTCGCTCACATTCTTGCTTCCTTTTTCGCCTGTCGAAGTTTGTTCATTTTTTCTGTTTTGTTTAAAAAATAAATTGCCTATCACACTTTTTGCACGCCTCCCAGAGGTCCCAGGATATGGTAAGAAAACTATTTCTACATTGTTTGTTTGTTTGTTTGTTTGTTTATTTCCTGTGTAATTTGCATTTTTCGTGACGCTGTTGTCTCTTCTTAAGTTCAGGAGACTTGCTGCATGTAGTCATGAAGTCTGTTCTTAATACTTATCTTGTCTCACGTCCTCTCACGTCTTCTCGTGATATCTACAGCTTAAAGGGGCGGAGGTTAATGAAAGACAGGAAGAGAGGAAGAACACTTGTTTTGTCAGCACACATAGCAACGACTACCTGGACATCATATGGCACATGAAGTGGTGTCATGTCTGATTGTGTCTACAGGTGTCTACAGATGTTTTCTGTGCTTGTGTTAGTGTCCATATGGGAGTAGACTAGTGACTACATCGAACTAGACTAATTAACACGTGTCAGTAGACTGGTGGCTACATCTAACTAGACTAGTTAACACGTGTAAGTAGACTAGTGACTACATCTAACTAGACTAATTAACACGTGTAAGTAGACTGGTGACTACATCTAACTAGACTAGTTAACACGTGTCAGTAGACTGGTGACTACATCTAACTAGACTAGTTAACACGTGTCAGTAGACTGGTGACTACATCTAACTAGACTAGTTAACACGTGTCAGTAGACTAGGAAGCACGTGCGAGTGAGCTAGAGACCCCATGTGAGTAGTCTAGTGACTGCAGGCTGACTTCTCCGTTGGTAGAATGCTTGCAGTGTCTGTTCAGTTTAATTTGGTAAAGTTGGTGTTGCTAGAAGCTTCTATGTTTTGCATGGCTTAAGGTAGTAAAATGTGCTTGTGTGTGTCTGTGTGTGTGTCTCTGTGTGTGTCTGTGTATGTGTCTGTGTGTGTGTCTCTGTCTGTGTGTGTGTGTCTGTGTGTGTCTGTCTGTGTGTGTGTGTCTGTGTGTGTGTGTGTGTGTGTGTGTGTGTGTGTGTGTGTGTGTGTGTGTGTGTGTAAGTGAGAGTCAAACAAACAGTACAAAAGCTGTGACATGGCTACATTACCAGTTTGTAGTACATTGTCGATCATACAGTCAGTACAATGACTAAACTGTGGGTGCTGCATGGCGCCCTCTGTAATGACCTCTTGTTATGTTTTGTTTTCCTATTTCCTTTCTGTCAAATAGTGTCTGCTTGTTTTCAACAAACTAGACAAAGTGAACTGTCTTTCCGTTGATTAAATGTTCACGGAGGTTTGTATTCGACTGTTGTTGCTATTATATGACAGCCACAGACAGCTGATGTATGTGACCAGTATAATGACCAACCTACCTATACAGTAAAAGTCTTGAAATCATTGAGACTATTCTGTGAGTTAGGGTCACTGCTTATCAGTTACTATGGAATTGGATTACAATTGTCACTGTACAGAGACTTTTAGTAAGTTGTGTCTATTTATTAACAAACCATACATTTATGTATTATGTTCCACAGAATATGGACCATGTATTCTTCACTGAAAACAATCTTGTAAAACAGGTTTTAAAGGTTGAAAACACGATAGCGTCTCACTGATAGCACACAGCCACTAAGTCTTGATGTTGTTTGTTTGTTTGTTTGTTTGTTTACTCCAAGTAAGGGCAAGTCACTCTCACTGACATCAAACCTTACGAGCCTGACAGTTTGTTAGTGTGTAAACTGAGCCTGTATGTCGGTGAGCCTGTGACCCTGAGATATGTCACCCTTTATCCAGATGTCCTACTGATGTAGTCACCAGTGAGATCCATGTTAGTCAGACTTACTTTACTTACCAATAACCTGACAGTTTCGGCTCCACAATCAGTAAAAACACCTGGAACAATCGGGCAAATCCCGGAGCTGAATCAGTGTAGTCAAGGTTTTCCTGTCGATGTGTAAATGTCTGCCTCAGTCCCTATGGCGGTAGTTTGTGGTCTTCTGTTACATTGTAGGCAACTTACAGATGTGCAGCTACAACTACCTCACCCACTGGACCAGACTTTCCTGTTGTGGAACCAGAATTATGTGTGTGTAGCAGTGTCACAGTATTTATTGTTGTGAAACTACAATTATATGTTGTGATATATTTATGTGACATGTTTAGAAGCAGCATGGTAGTACTCTGTGTTGTGACACTACACATATTCTGTGTTTATATCGTCCCTTGGCAAGCAGTATGGTAGCATGTCACAAAGGCGACTGTTTATATTGTTTGGTGATGTGTGGAGGTATGTGTACACAGAAATATCTGCACTGCACTACTGAGCACCTCGGGAAGCGAACCTCCAGTAGCTTATGCTCATTTGTTTTAAATACTTCGGTTTCCATATTAAATGTCAGAAAATTGCAAATGTTCGTTTGTCCATCTGGGGTGTCTTTCTACCCAACTGTCATTATCTCCAAGACTGCTACCTACTGTCTTGTAACAGCAATAGAAACTTTGTCGTAGCTCCTCGTTGTGGTGGTTGGCTGGAAATGACAGGCAGCTGTGTGAATCCCTTAGTGTAGCGGGACCTCTGAGGTTTGTTATGTAACCCAGGCGATGGATGGTGAATGACAACACGAGGGAAACAGTGTCCCGTGTAAGCCGATGTTGGCAAGTTTGTCAGATGTTCTGGCGGATTGTCACCCAAGCATTCGGGGATCCTGCCCACCGCTAGTGGCTCTACACTGCCCCCAAAATCCTTTGTAATTATGTTCTTGCCATCTTTGTTCTCCAGCCACCCTCCTCCTCTTCTACTGAAAGTTGAGGCTTACTGGGGACTACAGCTTTTGTGAAGTTTATGCTGATGAATATGCAAACATCAAATAGAATCTGGCTTACAATGTAAACTCTTTAGCAAAGTAATCTTTGTTTGAAATAGGTCTTGTTGTGTGTCTGTAAACAGTGAGTGTGTGCATCTCTCTAAATCCACAAAGCATTGATAGGCTTCTTGAAGAAAATCTCCCGACCACCAGACACTGGCCTGACTGCGGGAGGCAACTGCTGGTTGTTTCTCCCAACATTTTTATTTGCGTTGTCATGGGGATGTGACAGCTTGAAGGAAGTTTTCTGATTAAAAATATATCAGGACATTCGTCGATGGTCATATGTGAGAAGTGTTAAAGTATTGAGACATGTATCAAAATATCTTGAATTTTCGGAACGCTATTAATAGCAGTTTTAAATTATGTGACATTGTTTAGAATTATTCGAATGCAAAATAGCTCGTAGGAATGAGAGGGCAGTTGTAAATTGTAGTCATGTACACATTACAAGACAACCACTGACACATCCATGGTGTGTACAACACATCAACCATGTGATGTGTAGGACAGTGGTTGCCGACAATGTATACAATGTGGCACACAATCAACTATTGGAGCTGTGATTACAAAACTTGGAATAAGTGCGTGGAATGTATTTAGGGAGATTTTTTAAAGTTAAAAGCTAAAAGATTTTTATTTCCAACGAGTCTCACACACTGATAGGTGGACACAGGTCAGGGATCTACACACAGCTGTAGCTCTTAGGGCTTGTTTGTATACTGTCACAGACCTTGACTCTACACCCAGCTGTAACTCTGAGGCCTTGTTTGTATAGTGTCACAGACCTTGACTCTACACCCAGCTGTAACTCTGAGGCCTTGTTTGTATACTGTCACAGACCTTGACTCTACACCCAGCTGTAACTCTGAGGCTTTGTTTGTATAGTGTCCCCGGTCTTGACTCTACACACAGCTGTAACTCTGAGGCCTTGTCTGTACAGTGTCAGTCCTTGACTCTACACCCAGCTGTAACTCTAACACCTTGTTTGCATAGTGTCACAGACCTTGACTCTACACCCATCTGTAACTCTGAGGCCTTGTTTGTATAGTGTCACAGACCTTGACACTACACCCAGTGTGACTCTGAGGCCTTGCTTCTACAGAGTCACAGGTCTTCCATGTGCCGAACTCTTATGCTTATCCAAACATCTTGTCTTTTTTCTCCACAGAAAGCAGCTTTGCAGGGCTATTGCCGGGATGCACAACTTTACTGTGCAGCGGAAGGAAAGCAGGGTGAGTTCGCTTTGCTATCAGTCGCTTTACTTGCTACATTACACGCGCATGAATGTAACCTCCCCCACTCCCTTGCCCCCAATATGCATCACAATCCCACGAGTACGAGTGATGATGTAGGCACGCGAGACTAGTACGAGACTGACACGAGATTGGTACGAGACTGGCACGAGAGTTCTACCCATGACGTTCTCTGTAGAGTAAGACTGTTACTTATGGTTCTGACAACAGTGTAAGACTATGACAAGAGTGTGCAAGTGAGAAGGAGAGAGAGAAATATCCAGCGAGAAATGAAAGAAAAAAGCAGGTAGCCAGCAAGCACGTGACTGAGCCGCTATGAACACTGGGTCACACCATGAAGATTGATAACCCGCACACAGATGTGCAGATCTGCTCAATAATTGATTGATTGGTTGATTGATTGATTGATTGATTGATTGATTGATTGATTGATTGATTGATTGATTGATTGATTGATTGATTGATTGAGGGCGTGGTTAGATGTTGGGTTTGTCTCCAGCAGGAAATTGCAGTTTAAGTATCTAAGCATGTTTTTCCAACTAATGATATAGTTTAAACATTTAGTTGGCAAGTGCCATCGTCTTTGTCATTGTATGTGACCGAGATCCAGAGAGTGCCATCAATATCATGATAAAACCACGTGATTGGAGTTTTGGAGAAGGTTGAAAGTAGAACATAACGGCTTGTGTTGAACTTGTAGGCTTTCTGTAGTTAAACATCTGAATATTGTACATAATATCACAGCTGAAATAAGTTGGTCTCGTAGTTAAACGCCTAAATGCTATAACTAAATAATGCTTGAATATTACGTGCAACATAACATACTTTTACAGGATTTGTTCATGCAAGTAATGAAAACTGTTGCAATGATGCTTTCAACATTAGTGATCAAGTGCGCTGCGACAAAAATTACCTAATTACACGTTTGCTAAGGATGGAATGTGCAAATGTCAGTTCACAGCTTATGCACACAGTTATTGCAGTTATTGCAAGACACGTGAATATCTACACAATTATTGTATGATACGTGTAGTATTGTATGATACGTGAATATCTGCACAGTTATTGCAAGACACGTAGACAGTTACTGACATTTGAACTGGGGACCTAATGTATAAGGACACTGACTATATGACAGGACTGTGCTGTATGAGCTGCTGTCACAATAATAATAATAATAATAATAATAATAATAATAATAATAAAAATGTTTATAGCGCATATTGACACTCATAGAGAGCATGCTCTTAGCGCTTAAAACAAGGAAGAGACATGGACTACATGGATAGAACACGAGGGACGGAAGAATAAACAACAGTACTGACGACAAACAGAAAACAAAGATAGAAAACACAAAAAGACAGCAAGTAACAGGAACAGAAAATAGTGATTCTGCAGAGAAAGATGGGGAGACAAGTAGCAAGAGCAGAAGGGGGGAGGGTAAGAAGGACGAGCATTGTGTGGACTGTGTTAGGAGTAAAGCTCACAACCAGCACACACTTCTTACACTCAAGTCCCGCGGGTAAATACCTGCATCACAGGTTGGGACAGGGTCAGCAAGACTTAGTGGATGACAAACAGCAGACACCAGTAGTCTCACGATTAGTTAAGTGTAGTCCTCATTATGAGACTGAAATAAAGTCCCTCCATCACGAGGCTCTAAACGTGTGCACGTTCAGCACGACTGGTTCCCGCACACCTCCTCCCCTGTACCCCACCCCTCCCCCTCCCCTTGCACAGCTGACGTGTTGCCTGCTGTTTGAAATTAGCGACACCCTTTAACGGAAATGTGTTTCTGAAAACGGCCTTAAACAACGACTGATCCACAGAAGGGAGATTACTCGGTAAGTAAGCACGTATTTTGCATTAAAGCTTTGTTTTCTTTTTTTGGGTCAATAAGAGTTTGTTGACTTTAATAAGAGTCAACAAACTAAGTTTCCTTCAACGTTAACAGTAGGACTACTTCATGTCTCTGTAACAACTACAATAATGTTCACCATTCAATGAAACAGGCAGTTGTCGTAATGCCATGTTGATGCTCAGAAAGACAGACACAGACAAACATACAAACACACAGACAAAGACAGACAGACAGACAGACAGACAGACAGACAGAGGAACAGGAGATGACCTCATTGTAACGCCAGTGGAGAGCTCTACAAGTCTGATTACTTGATTGTCATACATTAATTAAAAGTCGTCAGATTTGCCCAAGATATAAAAGGTTATCTTCTGTTAATTCTCACATCACATTTGTCGTTGAATGAATATTTACAGACATGTTTGTGAAGAATTAGGAGACACCGCACACGTCACTATACACCTGAGTACACCGGACACTACTGACTACACTATAGCCCTTGTACAACCAACTACACTGCACTCTTAAATAGACTCTACAGTACTCAACACCTGCTACAGAACTACACGTGAGCATTACAGTATATTATACAGTACACGATAATTATAACACTACGTACACTACAAGGTATTCTACACAACACAAAACTACTACTGAAGAAAACTACACAACAATGCAAATACACTGCACACTACAACACATTCCCCATCATATCATATTTGTTACACTACACATTACAACACATTCCCCATCATATCATATTTGCTACACTACACACACCATTGCTACACTACACACAACACATTCCCCATCATATCATATTTGCTACACTACACACTACACACACCATTGCTACACTACACACTACAGCACATTCCCCATCATATCATATTTGTTACACTACACACACCATTGCTACACTACACACAACACATTCCCCATCATATCATATTTGCTACACTACACATTACACACAATTGCTACACTACACACTACAACACATTCCCCATCATATCATATTTGTTACACTACACACTACACACACCATTGCTACACTACACACAACACATTCCCCATCATATCATATTTGCTACACTACACACTACACACACAATTGCTACACTACACACTACAACACATTCCCCATCATATCATATTTGTTACACTACACACAACACATTCTACATCATATCATATTTGCTACACTACATACTACTCACTACACACAACACAATTCCCATCATATCATATTTGCTACACTACATACTACACACTACACACAACACAATTCCCATCATATCATATTTGCTACACTACATACTACACACTACACACAACACATTCTACAATACATAGTGTTTACTACCCCTCCCCCCGCTCTTTTTTGAGCATTACACACTGCTGGTGACATAGCTGACTATGAAACACACTAACTTCCACAAAACACACTAGATGTTATAATAAAGACTAAATAACAACCTTACAAACAGAAATAACACAGCAGGTGTTGTAATAAACATTATACAACAACACTGAAAACAGAAATAACACCGTAGGTGCTGTACTATACATTATACAATTATATGATGGAGAGTGATGTCCCTTCGCCTTACCGGCTTGAGGGGACTAGCTCTCCGGATTTCTGTGGATTCTGTTATTTGTATAAGCTGATTTTGATTTTCGAGTCTATTGTTTGACATGTCGTCATCCTAGTGATGTGCTGGACTGTGTTTCTTGATTGTGACATTTTGTTTCACTTCTACGGCTTGTGTTGATCCGCTGACTAACAGTCCGTCCTTCCACGCCGCCATTTTCATCTCAGTCCAGTTTCTTGTTCGTGCAGTCGACAGCGAGATGAAACAGGTTCATTGTGGCTAAACTTGTTGATGACTCGAGGCAGCAAAACTGTCTGCATTTTGTTTGACATTAGGAGGTTTATCCTCAGCATTCTTCATCTGTTCTTTCTGATGACTTCTCCGATGACAAGCAATTGCAGATCTAAACTCTCAATCGTCGGCGGTGAAACGTGTGGCCAGTCCCCCCAGACAAACCTGGTCTCCAGTTTTCTTCTGTCACCAGGACTTAAAAAAAAAATTATGCAGTTATTTTAATTTCATAGACTCGTTGGATAATGAAGTACTGTATTCTTGAATTTATTTATCAGATAGCACTACAATTTTGTATTATTATTATTATTATTATTATTATTATTATTATTATTATTATTATTATTATTATTATTCACGTTTCTATGCGTTATCCCTTTTTCTTTCCTGTCCTCTTGGTTGGTTTCTTTAATTTCTCCCTATCATGATTATTGTTGTTATTTAGTATCATTTGTATCATTTGTAAAGCGCCATGAGCCTGCTCTTAGGGCTGGGATATGGCGCTATAAAAATAACCTTTGATACTGATATTGATACAACAACACTGAAAACAGAAATAACACCATAGGTGCTGTAATAAACATTATACAACAAAACTGAAAATACAAATAACACAGTCTGCTACCAACTCCACAGTAGAAGATATTGCAGGTACACTATTTGTACATTACGTGCACATTATGTGCGCATTCTCTGTAAATTGTATGTACATTATGTGTACATTATCTGTACATTCTCCATATGCTATACAACATACATTATCTATACACTATATTACAACGTGTGCACTCTATTACAATACACGTACATTATATGTACATTGTACAATATATTACATTACCTACACACTATATGTACATTATCTACACACTATTTATACATTATGTGTCATTTTCTGTACACTATGTGTAATTCTCTTACATTATCCATACGCTATACAATATACACTACATTACAATGTGTGGACTATATTACAATACATGTACACTATCTACATACTATATGTACATTATCTATACACTATGTATACAATATCTGTACATTACACTGTGCGATATTAAGCAGCCACTTTATGTCAGTGACAAAGAGAATGACGCACTTACTCAAGTCTACAAACCCCAGGGTCAGTGACAGTCGATGATTGTTTAGAAACTCATTTAGGCCAGCAGTGGTCATGGGTCATGGGTGGGTGCTGGCCTGTCACTCTGCTGACGTCACCATGCATGTGCCACGGTTGCAGGTCCCCCCGGGGAGCCAGGACCCAAGGGAGACAAAGGAAATTCGGGTATGTCAAGTTACCTCAAGAAATATTCTCACGAGAAATATACAGAGATCTTGTTGACTCTCTACCTTGTAGAACCATTATTTTGTTCTTGTGCATTAAGCCGCGTTTATATCTTGGTGAACGACAGCTGTACTCCCACAACCACGAGGTTAGTTCCCACAACCACGAGGTTAGTTCGTAAGGACTGTCAGGACACACGTGGGTCATACAAGTAGAAAGGTTAGTTTGGGGAGTTTCTGATGTTATATCAGTAGACAGGTCAGCTAAACGATTCTCTGGGCACGAGTGTGTTAACGGCAGTGGAGAAACTAGTCAAGAGGATTCGCTGATCAGGTCACAAAACAATGAGGACAGTGGACAGGTTAGGAAGTCAGGTCACACAAGAATGAGGTCAGTGGACAGGTTAGGGAATCAGGTCACAAGAATGAGGTCAATGCACAGGTTAGGGAGTCGGGTCACACAAAAAAATTACAGTGGAGAGGTTAAGAAGTCAGGTCACACAAGGAGGCTATTGACACACTAGTTCCACTGTACCCTAGACATAAGCACCCTGTACCCTAAATGTTCGTAAAACCATCGGCAAGTTACTCTACGCTAAAAGTCAAATAATATACTCTGTCCCTGAAGCACAGCAACCTTAATAGCTTGTTCGGATTTTTTGTGTTGCAACACGTGAATGATAAATGTACCAACAAGAAATATGGGGAAGGGGATTTTAGCTCTGTTGTAATGCCACTGAAGTAAATGGTGGAAATCTGTGTACTTGACAAAACATCCATCAGACACACTTACCTGACTGATTCCTGTCAGGGGCGCCTGGAATGCCGGGTCCTCAGGGAGAGAAAGGCGAGGCTCCGGACCCGGACCTTGTGGCTCAGAACCTTGGCAGCATGGAGCACATCCGGGGCCCTCCAGGTCAGAAAGGTACGTAATGGACAACGTCTGCTATCTTCGTGACTATGGGTAGTGTAAGTAGCCACCATCACTTAGAAGCTACCAGGGCTGTTAGTGTCTACCACTCGGCCTTGTTTTTGTTCCGTCTGTCCATCTCTTTTTGTTTGTGTCAGTCGCTGTCTGTCTTCCTCTCTCACGAATCTGTCATTCCTTTTGTTATCCTTCTGTCTGTCGTACTTCTTATGTTTCTATCTTTAGTTCCTCATACTGTCTCTGGTGGTCGTCATTTATTCATTCACATATGTGTGGATTTATTTGTGTGTGCGCGTTCACATAAAACAACAGCGTTCGTCAGAAGAAGACGAGCTAAAAGGGTTCAATGCTGTCGAGTCCTGAATTGTATTTGTCTTTGAGAAACAAAATGTCAAGACAGAATGTCTAGTGTGGTGCATGTATGCAAACATGTCAAAAGTGCACTACGAATGATGTCACATTTATTTATTTATTTATTTATTTATTTATTTATGTTAGGAGACCAAGGCGAAAAGGGTGCAGCCGGTGAACGAGGAAATATGGGCCCCCCAGGCCCAGAGGGCCGGCCCGGGGTCCCTGGCATAGACGGCATGAAGGGTAAGCTTACAGTCCGCCAACTGTCGTCAGACATTTTAATCCCGTCGCTTTCTTTGAAATTTGGTAAACTGATCCAACAGCTGGATTCTAGAGAGTGCAAGTGCTTGTAGACAGGAGAGAAATCTGATGCTGTTTGCTTGATATTCTAAGCACCAAAGGATACTTTGTATTGCTGGTCATAAAAACGGCAGGTAGACAAAAACGCAGTTGAAAGAGAGAAAGAAAAAGTCAGAGTCAAAGAAAAAATTAGAAACCTCCAAGACATTACATCAGAGCACTGCAAACTGTTGAGATAATGTTCCACTCAATGCCTCCTTTGAGATAATGTTCCACATCATCATCATCATCATCATCATCAGCATCAGCATCAGCATCATCAAGGTTATTTTTATAGCCACAACAATAATAATCATCATGATAGGGAGAAATTGAAGAAATAAACCAAGACGACAGGAATGGAACGGAGATAGCGCATGGAAATGGGAATAATAATAATAATAATAATAAAGTGTACCGCTCTCTGATAAATAACTAAGCAAACACAGTACTCCGTTGTCCAACATGTGTATGAAATTAAATAAAATGCAGATTATGAGGAAAACAAGAAATCTTGGGGACAAGAAAACTGCGGACCAGATTCGTCTGAGCGGCCTGGCGACAGATTTCATCATCGAAGGTTTAGAGTTTAACCTGCAATTGTTTGTCATCAGGAGAAGTTATCAGAAAGAACAGACCAAGAATGCCAAAGATAAATCTTCACAGGTCACACAAGGTGTAGACAGTTTTGGTTCCTCTAGTCCTCAAGAAGTTTAGCCACACTGCACGTGTTTCATCTCCCTGTCGAAGTCCACAAACAAGAAACTGGACTGAGATGAAAAAAAAAACTCGTGGAAGGAAGGACTGTTAGTCAGCTGATCAGCTGAAGCCATAGATGTTAAACAAAATATTACATTCGAGAAACACAGTCCCTCACATCACTAGGATCACGACAGGTCAAACAATGGACTCCACAATCACAATTAGCTTAGAAAAATAACAAAATCCTAAGAAATTCAGAGAGCTGTTCCCCCGAAGCTGGTAACGCCAGGGGACATCACTCTGCTTTGAGATAATGTTGCCCACAATACCTGCTTTCAAATCATGGAGAAGGTTTTAGGGAATTCGATAAAGTCTCCAACAAAGTGTCTACTTCCTTGTGAAGTGATTGTGGTGTAGAATATTTGGTGTACCTAGTGTCTAGGCTGTGGTGTTCATTAAGCCCTTGATAATAAACAAACTCTTGAACTTTCAGAGCTTCAGTAGCTCATCCGCCATGAAGATTAACCAACTGTTGTCCTTCTTGCTAACATTACTCTCACATAAATATCGTTGAGAAAATCCGGGCAGTTCTGTGCGTCACTTCCTGTCAGTTTATGTCACCGAGTGACGTCGCCATCTTGTAAGCACGCGCCGGGAGGGAGGGTCACTGCAATGCATGGTTCCCCCCATCCACCCACCGGTCACCCGAGAAAGATAGTGAGTCTCCCGCTGGTTTCACTTGTAGATTAATACCCGGGGTGTCCTGTAGCTACGACAGCTGGACATGTCAACTGTATGGTTCTACTGACAGACCAGATGACATGTCAGTCTTTGTATTCATAGTGTTTGTTACAGTAGCCTGCACCGCGTCCTGCACCACGTCTAACTTCCAATGTTTCAAGTACAATGACTTGTCCGGGTACAGGTTGACTGGAATATCAGATGTTGGGTACCTGGCCAGCCACCGCACCTCATGTGACCCTGAAGTGACCCTAAGGTTGCCTTTGCTTGTTCTGATATGTACAAGTAACTACTGACATTACCTGACGATAATTTGCATGTGCAGGTGACAAAGGAGGCACAGGTGGTCCTGGTCTTGACTTGTACACCAAGAAACCATTGACATGTTGTCTTACCTGACGGTGATTTGCATGTGCAGGTGACAAAGGTGACACAGGTGAGCCTGGAGAGAAGGGCATGAGAGGGCTGATTGGGTTCCCGGGCGTCAAAGGCGAGCTTAGTCGTTGTGTCGTCAGTCACTGTCGTCTCTTGGTCATTCCTTGATGACGATTTTGATGTTGTGTTGTTTTGATAGGCGTGCTGATGCTGTCTCCCCTTGCCCTCTTGGTGTCCCAGTGATTGACTTATTACAAGGGTTTGAAGAAGAAAGGTTAGGAAAGCACAGGTTAAGCGGAGCGCCCTCTGATGACCATGTATTGCTTTTGTTTCATGGGAGATAAATGAGTAAGCTATTATCTCAGCATGTTCTTTCCATTTTTTTTCTTTTGTATTGACTTTGTCTCTCGCTTTTGTTATTTGGTGTTTGTTAAGGTGAGCAAGTCAGTGACATACGGTGACCCTCCCTGTCATGTCAGTGTCACAGCTGTGCCTTTGATGTTGTGATTGTGGTCGTCATGCTTCAACAGTCGTAGACGACAGTAGTCATCGGAGAGCGGTCTCGTCAAAAAGGGATGACTAGCAATAAAATGATAGGGTGCACTGTGGGGACGATCTGAGAAAAGTATAACGAGGGTTAGTCACGACACATTGTACAATGTCACGACACAGCACGACACACAACATGACACAATGAGGAGATGGCACCAACGCATATACTCAGTACAACACAGGGTAGCCAGCAGACAAGGACAACAGTCACTAGCCACAACTAGTGCCAGCCTACAAAAAACAAATACAACTAGTGCTAGCTTACAAACAACAAACACTAGCATACAAACAACAAACACAACTAGTGCTAGCCTACAAACAACAAACAACTACTGTTAGCCTTTTCACAACATACACTGGTGCTAGCCTACAAACAACGAACACAGCTGGTACCAGCCCACAAACAACCAAAGTGAGGAGACAACACACGAAGTAAACACGAGTAGAAATGTTACTGTTTTGCATGCATGTAGACACGATGTTGTTTATCTCGAGATAAAGCTAATTATTGTTGTTTCTATGTCAATCACATATCAAAGTAACAGTTTGACTGAAATCGTGACCAGCTCTCATCGGGTACCATTATTTCTCAGACAACTCTGATCAGCTACCATTATTACCTGCCGTTACTGCCGTCAGCAGTGACCGAGAGAACAAAGGGACGTAATCCGATTTCTCTGTCGCGAAGCAAAGTGTAAAGGGTTTAGCCACAGGGCAGGATTGTCTCCCATTTCTATTGTTTCCCGACTTACCTGCTTACTCTTGCAATCACAGTTGTCATAGTCTAGCCACCTGTCTGGAGTGACGCAACTTGGGGCAATCACCTGGGGCTGGGGCTCTGGTCATTGGCTCTGTGTTTACTGCTGAAAGAGTTGACGCCACCTGATCCCTCACGTGTCAAAATGTCAAGCTGTAGATATGGTCCCTACAGTACGTTGGCTACCTTCACGTCAAAACATTTTTTTCACAAAGAGAGAATGATATTGAGAAGGACAATGGCAAACATGTTGCTTACTGCTAACGTACATATTTTTTCTTACTATTGACGTACATGTTTTTGTGACGTACATGCTTTTGCTTACTGTTAACGTAATTGTCCTTGCTTACTGCTGACGTACATATGTTTTAGCTTACTGCTGACGTAATTGTCTTTGCTTACTGCTGACATACATTTTGTTTCGGACACTGAGTTTGGAGCAGTGACGTTGACCACTCACACAGATCATGTCGGACACTGACATCACTTTCTGTGCGTCAGCCTCGAGTAAACTGGTGAGTTGCTGCGTGACGCCACCTGATCCTTCACGTGTCAAAATGTCAAGCTGTAGATATGGTCCTTACACTATGTTAACTACCTTCAAACTTTGAGACCAGAATTCACAAGCGTGACTAACGGTCAGATCACGTGCCTGGCAATGCCTCGCAACCCTGACATGTGACTATAGTGTGACATCCCGTTGCACTGTCACGGCGTTCATCGCGGATCTCTCAATGTTCACCAGTCTGCTTTCTCTGCTTTGCCGCTGCCATAGATCATAACTTCGCTCTTTTCACTGCTGGTCTCCAGGGCAACGCCAAAGCAGAGATCTTTATGAACGGGGTACAGTTCCAAAAAGTCAGCAGCTTCAAGTACTTGGGAGCCACCCTCTCCAAGGACGACAGCTCCACGCTAGATATCCCAATCAGGATCGCAACAGCAACAGCAGCAATGGCTAGGCTAGATAGGATCTGGCATAGCCACAAGATAAGGTTCACTACCAAGTACAAGTTGTACGAATCCCTGGTAGTGCCGATCCTGCTCTACGGATGCGACACGTGGACTCTACTCGCCGACACGGAAAGGAGAATCCAGACATTCGAGAACAAGTGTCTGAGGAGGCTGCTCCGGATCTCATACAAAGAACACAAAACCAACGACCTTGTAAGAAACAAGATGGCCACACTGGTAGGACACCAGGAACCTCTACTATCAACAGTCAAATGACGTAAGTTGGTCTTCTTTGGTCACGTGACCCGGCACGACACCTTGTCGAAGACTATCCTTCAAGGCTCCTTGGAGGGTGGCCGACACCGCGGTGGTCAGAGAAAGAACTGACTTACGAACATCAAAGACTGGACTGGTCGTCCTGTACAGGACCTGCTGACTATCGCCCAGAATAGGCAAGAGTGGCGGCCCCTGTCAGCTGCCGCGTCTATCCATGTGATCCCCCCAACCACAGGTGCCAGGCAAGGGACCACTGACTGACTGACTGACTGACTGACTGAGCTTGCTATGGTAGTGCTGAATGTCAGTAGCTAGATAGTTGTTGAGTGAAAGTCTAGTTATACTCATTGGTGTTACACGACATTGTCGACATCGTATCACCAAACCTTATCTCGCAGAGATAAAACTAGAGAGGATTTCATACATTTTATAGAATATTTAGACGAAAAGTGAACGAGGGAAAATCTGGCTCTGGAAAATCTGATGATGCCGTAGTCAGTGTCGTTCTCAATATTATTATTATTATTATTATTATTATTATTATTATTATTATTATTATTATTATTGAAACAAACGTGTCCTTTCAGGTGCAGTCATACCTTTTTCTATTGCAGGTGAGCCTGGCCCACAGGGACCTACAGGTAAGGTGATTTCATATGCTTTGTGTGTGTGTGTGTGTGTGTGTGTGTGTGTGTGTGTGTGTGTGTGTGTGAGATATCTTTTTGTGAGCTCCTTTGTGCAGATGACTAGTAATGTACTCTATGCACGTGACTAGGGATGTACACTTTGTTTCAGGAGAACGGGGCTTCAACGGAGTGAACGGCGAGGATGGAAAACGAGGTAGACGCGGCGAAGAGGGCCCACCCGGCCCACCCGGACCTCGGGGCACGGCTGGGGTTCCCGGGGTACCGGGGCTAAAGGGGTACAAAGGAGATAAGGGGTTGTCGGGTAAGGCGTGGACAAAAAACAGAGGTGGTACCCTATCTCTGTGAACACGAAATGTGTCTATTTTTGACACGAATATATCGCTCGTCAAGCCAGTTCGTCCACATGCTCTTGGCCGGCGAATCAACTGGCATACCTCCCTTGAACATCCTTTATACGCTGCATTATCCTCACTTAATTGTTGAGCACCTCAGTGTAACGATCACTTTTGCATGCCTTCATGCACATCGCTTTATTATATGACCATCAGTATGCTCCTTGTAAAATATAATTGTCTACTACAATGCTGCTGAATAGGGTCAAAAGCATGTGGACCACGAAAGGGTTTGCAAGAATTGTGATTACCTTTTGCAATAGTTCGTAAAATCTGAACCTTTAGGTCTGTGATGGGCTTTCCGTCTTTAAGATAACAATGTTTGTATAGTTTAAGTGGCTCTAACTTTTGTTTTGTTTAACCCTTTCAAACATGTTATTATTATAGACTGTCATGTCGACATAAGACTGTGTTGACTAAGCTCCTTGTTTGTGTTTTTTTAAAACACTGAAAGTTTAAAACAGCATTATCAATAATTGATGAGTTTCTAGAATGTTGCACCATACCACAACCTATTTTACTTACTTTCTCACCTATAACCTCGCCTTGATGGTCGTTATTCCCCTGTGCCAACTCTTGATGCACCGTAGGACTGTTGACTTGACAAGTGAGAAAGACATGCGACCATTTGTGATAAACCTCTGCTACAAGACCTTTCACGGCCTGCCTTGTCCTAAGGACGAAAGCCTCAAAATTACTGCCTAAAATTTGTTTTTAAATCTTTGTAAAATTACTTTTTATATACTAGTTAGTCGTAATTATCTTGTATGTCATTTCTGAATAATAATGCACATTTTAAACCTGTAAACAAGGCTAATAATTAGTACACATTACCTCTTAGTTATCCCTTAATAACTTACAGTATAGATCGCACACAGACAGGCAAAGTAACTCGTACGTCGATATTCGTGAATACTGAACTGCGTTCCCTCCCTTGGGCCGAGAGCCCATCTCGCCTGCTCCAGTCCATGTTGTGTTAGTCGTGCTGTACTAACAGAGTACATCAATCGTGCTGTACTAACAAGGCCTTGTTTTGTCACCATGTCCTCAGGGCCAGTCGGACCAGCGGGACAGAAGGGAGAGAAGGGTGACATGGGACACTGCCCCAGTAAGTGACATCATCGTTCCATCTGTCAGTCCTCACTTCTACCTTCTTAGTGTCATATCAATTAGCACTGAACTCACAATGACTAACATAATGCCATGATCATGTACCTATATGAAGTCATGTTTATTTACTAATATAATGTCACGAGTACATAATAACAATGTCATGATTATGTTCCAAAACGAACGGAAAGAGAGAAGTATTTATCAAATTAGTATTATACTGACTAGACTGAAGATCGAAAAAGAGGAGAAATTATGAGAGATTGAAGACAAGACTCTACAAGTGTTTACCACTGATTGTGTCACTCAATGTTCCTGAGCACAAACCCTGTGTAGCTCCAGTCATGTGCCTGCAGGTCAAGCAACTCAGAGGGCATGAAGGAAAGAAGAATGATGATGATGATGATGATGATGATGATGATGATGATGATGATGATGATGATGATGATGATGATGATGATGAGAGGTCAATTACTATTAGCATGCATTTCGTGATGTACACAATAATTATTGCGGATTACAAAACAAAAACTAGGGCCGATTTTGTATTTTGATTGTCACATTGGTGTTGAGCACATAGCAGATAAGAAATGACATTTTATTTCAGTAACATGACTTCTGTAAAAATTTGTTGAGCAGTGAAATCGTTGTTTTATGCACACAGGCTGTGTACACAGGTTATGTACAAGGCACAGATACTGTTTATGTTGACCGGTTTTACGTGTATTTTTGTTTTCTTTGTATGTAATGTCCCTTGGTCTAGCTGGCTGGAGGGGACTGCGCTCTGTCGTATTTTGTTTTGGTGTTGTTGCACACATTAACATGTTAGAAGTCACACAGCCCAGACAACAAAGGACAGCCTCATCTGTTGGTCCTGCATGCAGGTTCACACAATCAGCTGCCCGATGGGAGTTGGAAAAATTCTCCTGACAGGACATGCCTGTCATCACGAAGAACTGCAGACACTTTCAGAAATGTCTGCCTGTTACACAGAGATTGAAGAGCACTCTGTGATGTCCCAGTCTCAGTCAAGATGTCAGCTGCTCTTGTTCTTCACAGATAAACTGCTGTATAATACATAAAGGAGAAGAACACCACCCTCTCTATGTGCGATCTATAAAAGAGCTGAAGAAATCTCTGGGAGACAGAGAAAGACTTCAGTTTCCAGAGAAGGAAGAGGCGATGTTGAGTCTTGTTCACCACAGTCTGAGTGTTGGTATCACAGAGAAGTCTCCTGTCGGAGGTGTTCAGGTATTCAAAAGCAGGGACAATGTCCACCTCCTTGGTGTGGATGACTTGGTAGAGAATTCCGACGGAAAATAAAGACAATCTGTTTGCTCTTTCACTGAGTTCTAAGAAACTGTGATCGTACCAGGCACTAAATTCATCCAAAGCTACACCACGGGTATCTACTGGCCTAGTAAGAAGAGACAAGCAGGAACAGGGTTTCTATAAAAGACAAATTTTACTTTACCGGAACTGTGGTGTGGATATGAGTATTTGCAGCCTCGCTTACAGCTCTTCAACTGGACTGAGCAAGATGGCAGAAAATACGGAGTGTATGTCTTTCATCCTGTCCTGTGGCATTCTATACAAATAACGTTTGCGTTCTGTTGCGTGCGTCCGTGTATGTGTTATTATTATTTGTTATTATTATTATTAGTCTTTCTGTGTTTCTGTTTTCAACTGCTTGAGGTATCCTTTAATGGTAGGATAGCGAGGTCTATAAATTAAATTTACTGTTATTTTTTCAGCCCTCTGCGGCGACACAAGGCAGCCAGGATCTACCACAGCCCCCACTACACTAGGTAACGTCCCCTGACTCTGTCTTGTCGATTTGACAGCCGGCATTTGCACACATTTAACACCTTCATTCCCTTGTCATCTCATATCTTGTCTGTCCCTTATGTCTGTCTGACTACTACTGTCTCATAAAGGCGACTGCTAATTGTTTGTACTGCTACAAGTGTCTTGTGCTGGTGCTACCTGATCGTACACGAGTTGTCTCCCTGTCTGCTGCCTGCCATTGAACCAAAGTCCGAGGTCGGCTGCCAGTCTTTGTCTTCCTCTCCTGCTGGACGTTGACAGGCCGCGTGAACAGCGAGTCTATCTGGTGTTGTAGTGTGAAACCTTTCTGTAACACTTCAACTATCCAGCCGACCGCTCCGTCACAGCTCCTCTGTGGTGTGTCATCACCTGTACACAGCTCATCTGTGGTGTGTCATCACCTGTACACAGCTCATCTGTGGTGTGTCATCACCTGTACACAGCTCATCTGTGGTGTGTCATCACCTGTACACAGCTCATCTGTGGTGTGTCATCACCTGTACACAGCTCATCTGTGGTGTGTCATCACTTGTACACAGCTCATCTGTGGTGTGTCATCACTTGTACACAGCTCCTCTGTGGTGTGTCATCACCTGTACACAGCTCATCTGTGGTGTGTCATCACCTGTACACAGCTCATCTGTGGTGTGTCATCACTTGTACACAGCTCATCTGTGGTGTGTCATCACCTGTACACAGCTCCTCTGTGGTGTGTCATCACCTGTACACAGCTCCTCTGTGGTGTGTCATCACCTGTACACAGAGCCTGAACGGTGTGATGCAATGGGTTGATATTGTTGCCCGATGCATGGTGCTCAAACAGCTTTTAAACGATCTACAACAATCAACATACGAATATACACGACTCTCTAACGGTCTACAACACAAGAATACATCGGTCCCTCTAACGATCTCAGTACATAAAGACCAACAACTTTCTCTGTACAATAACCAACCCACAAACAACAGTCTCTCCACACAAAAAACAACACAAAATAGCAAACAGCCGACTCTCTACAAAAAAAAACACAAAATAGCAAACAACTATCTCTCTACAATAATCAACACATAAACAACCGTCTCTCTGCAATAATCAACACATAAACAACCGTCACTCTACAACAATCAACACACAAATACCAACAACCGTTTGTCTCCAATAAAAAAAGCAAGGGCAGGTAAACACGTGCACTGTTGCCATGACCCCGTGACCTGTTTGAGTTAACACTGTTTCGTCATAGGTCACAGGTCAGTGTCAGATGGGAAGAACTTAGAGACGCCGTATTGATGTAGGTGACGGACGAGCCGTCCATGTTATCCTGCAGTAGATGTATTATGTAGTCGTGTAGTGCCTTTGTTTAGAGTCTCATTGTATTCTTCATTATTTTCTTTTCACCTTTAAACTTTTCCTTTTTGTGTCTTCATTTTCCTAACATCATCAGTTCATTTTCCTAACATAACATCATCAGTTCATTTTCCTAACATAACATCATCAGTTCATTTTCCTAACATCATCAGTTCATTTTCCTAACATAACATCATCAGTTCATTTTCCTAACATCATCAGTTCATTTTCCTAACATAACATCATCAGTTCATTTTCCTAACATCATCAGTTCATTTTCCTAACATAACATCATCAGTTCATTTTCCTAACATCATTAGTTCGTTTCTGAAAGTCGTTTAACTTATTTTCGTGACATGTTTTATGTTCTTGTTGTGAGGTCTTTTATTTCGTTCTTTCTTTTTAACATTATTAGTTCATTTTTGTAACATCATTAGTTGATAAGCAATCATGTTATTGGTTTGTGTACATTACGCCACGTCAGAGACAACCACCACACCCACCACTACTATGACTACCACCACCACTGCGTCAACAACAACGAGAACACCTGCACCAACGTTGCCACCGCGTGAAAGTGGTAAGGTGTGACCTCACTACTGCCACAGTGGGCTTGCAATGGCATGCATCGTCCTTCACTTGCAGCACTCCAGCAGTTATCTGCCCATTGCTTACGTCACCAACTGTCATTTGACGTTGTCCACTCGCTCGTATGTAACGATGTTTGTAAAGTCACACACGCTGTCAACTAACACTGTAGCATGTGACGTATAGCGCCGTGTTACAGTCTACCAGCTCAGGTAACAAAGACCATTTCGAGAAGACACTGGGAAGAGCAGTACAGTACTGTACAGACAGTCACACGAAGACTGATTGACAGTCACACTAACTCATAGTCATGTGGTGATGGTGACACGAAGTCGGTGCTGTATCTGAAAGCTGCTGACACTACTGTGACATCGTGTCTCTATGATGCAGCATGCTGTCTGTGCTGCTAGACATCATCGTGTCCTGTCGTTGGGTTATCAGTGGGGCCCATCTTCTCTCCAAGCCACACCGATACCCGTCCACTCGACAGGTCACGTGGGTGCTGGTCCCTGGTCCGCGCCCTTACTGTGGGAAGTTTTGTTCAGGAGCCGATGCCTTGGCCGGTACCTTCATGGAGTAAAGCTTTGGTCCGAATGCCGTGTTAACACCTCCATTTTCTGCCATAGTTGACTCCGCTAGGCTTTATCTTTCCCAAGATTACCCACAAGGCGGGGGGGGGGGGCATGTACGTGGTGCTAGTCCCTGGCCAGTGATTCAGTGAAAGCTGCAGGGCCATGGCCGGATGTGCTAACATCCCCTTCTCTCTCAGGGGTTTTCTCCCTTAGCGTACGTCTTCTCGAGTGAAGTCCACCAGGCAGTGAGACCATGTCTCTTGGCGAGAGTAGAGCTGTGGTGAAGCGGGTGGACTACTCGCTCCCCTTACCTCAAGAGGTCCTGTAGACCCTAATGTGCTCTGATCATCTCCTCAGTACTTGTGGTTCACGCTGCACATGTCCCTGGTCTCACTGTCTCTTGTACCATTGCCGGCAGTCCAGGGACTCTATCCTACGGTCCATCTAAGAGCGTAAACTGCGCTCATGAAGTAGCCTTGTACTCATAAGGTAGCCTTGTACTTATAAGGTAGCCTTGTACTCATAAGGTAGCCTTGTACTTATAAATTAGCCTTGCGCTCGTAGCTCCAGCTCTGAGGCTGCCCACCAGTAGATCCTGGTCAAATGTTTAAAGTGGACTCATTCCAATGACAGACCCTGAAAAATGTCTCTTACTGGCATCTTTCGTCTCGGGTCTAAACCACACACTGTATTTTAGAGATTTTGGAGACTGATAACTTCAGACCTTGTGTAAGTTTTTTTTGGCTGGAGTTGTGCATATTGAAATTTCTTTTGTTTGTCTTTTTCACTGTCAGACTCACAACAAGAAGTATTGTGATCATGCTTCTATCTCAAGGCCATTTCTTATTTCAGTCATGAAATCATTAAAACCCACTTGTATTTTGCTTTCGTTTCAGACTTCCACTTTCTATAATAGATTTTAATAAATGTTACTTTAAAATATTTGAATGATAAAAGCCAAGCCAGGAAGTATAAAACTAAACCTGTTACAGCTTATTTGATGGTATTTCTAGATATTTTATGACAGTATTCATAAATAATCAGTCAGTAAAGGAAAAGACAAAATGAGGTAAGTTTTGTAAATATTTTTAATTTCTTATATTTATTTATTATTTTCAAACGTTTTCAATGAAGTCACTTTGTTATTCAAACTAATTGAGTTACATTCATTAATTTTAACATCTGCATGTCTAAGAAGACAGAACTCTTAAATACTCTGCATAGCCCCTATACAGGGTAAATTATAGTTCGAGGAACCTGAATACAGGTAGTCCTCGGGTTACGACGGTCTCGAGTTACGTCGTTTCGTGGTTGCGACGCTTTATACAACGCTCATTCCGACATACGAGGTTTAGCGTCGTAAGTCGAATTGTACGTACGCCTCATTCCACGTGCGGCGGAAGTCATAGAGCTTACTGTACTTATGTTTATTTATAATTATGTAGGGTACTGTGTTAGGATAGGTGTTTGGATAGGCTAAGTGTTTGCAGTACTGTACTGTTGTTATGGTACAGTACTGTATGAATGTATGATCCGACTTACGTCGAAATTCGGTTTACGACGCCGCGTAAGAACGGATCAACGTCGTAAGTCGAGGACTACCTGTATTATGAATCTCTCAGAATGTATTGCCCCTCTTCAAGGTCCATACAAGTTCTAGAAACTTAAGTATTATATATATATATATATATCCCAGCATGCACTGCTCCTTTTTAGGGTCCATTTGATTGATAGGAACCTGAGTATCACCGAAGTTTGTTTTTGTCATAGACTGCGCTGACCTGCAGCAAACTGTGGTCACTGCTGTTTTCCAGGTGCAAGGCGGCTGTCCAGTACCGCACGTGCACTGCTCGCTAGTGGCGCCACCTCACTCCTGGCCCCTGTCACGGGGCTGCTACTGACCCTAACCTTGTACTGCTGAACCTTCGCCTGCCCTCGACTAATGCATGTGTCTTGGTATAACACTGCTTGTCACTAACTTCTTGCTATCGTGAGGGATGCCACTAACATCTTGCAATAACATGCTTGCGACTAAATATCTTGTTCTAGCATTATTCACTGGTAGCATCTTGGTCTAACTGCTTGTCACTAACACCTTGCTGCAGCACTACTTGTCACTGACATCTGGCACAATAATAATTGGTTGAACACTACTTGTCACTGACATCTGGCACAATAATAATTGGTGTAACACTACTTGTCACTGACATCTGGTATCGCACTGCTTGCCACTAGCATCTCTCTATCAGGCCGCCATGTTTCTGGTGGTGTCCGTGTTCTCTGGCTGAGATTCAGCCGCACCTCACTAAATCTGTCCGTTTTCTAGAGTCCCACCCATACCTACATTTGCTGAGCTATAAATGTTGAGCTTGTACATATTTAAGTAACATACAATTCGCTCATCTTGACAGAACTTTTCTTGACAAAGGGAAGCAACACATGTATTCCTGACTTCGCCAAGCCAACGTTTCATAGCCTCCCTTGATGCGTGATTCGAACTAAAAGCCGTCTGCAACAACGGCTGGTTCCTTCCCACTGATGTGTGTGTGGTGGGGGGAGGGGGGGTGGAAATCACCTTTTAGGTATTTGTACCAGCTTTAATTTTAACTCAGTCTGTTTGTAACAAACTTGTGTTTGTGTTTCATAAGTCTAAAATATGAAATCAACTTAGGTGTGTGTGCAGCAGGAGACTAAGTGCTGCACTTGCTCAGTTCCTGTTGTTCTGGGAGTAATCTTTCTTGGGTGGTGTGTTCAGTGTGCTCCGTACAGATGATAGGCAAGCCCTACTTCAAGTCAGCCTCCTCCACCCACCAGGGGGCGTGGCTGCGAAACCTTTCACCTCTGAGCGGGCAGAGCGACACCCGACTGTGGCTGACCCACGGCAGCAGGGGCACGCGACTCTACGAGTTCGACGACGAAGCGGCCTTGACCCAGAACGACACGCGCACACTGTACGAGCTGGACGAGCGCATGCCCTACCTGGGCACTGGCCACGTCATTTTCCGCGACTCCCTGTACTACCACTGGGCCGACACCTGGAAGATCGTGCGTTACGACCTGCGCATGCGTGCTCCCGTAGCTGTGCACCAGCTGCACCATCGGGAAGCCCAATTGTCCGGTGGCGAGCGCCTGTACCAGGATGTCGAGGGCCTTGTGGACTTTGCCGCGGACCAGACCGGTCTGTGGGTTTTGTACGCCAACGTTCGCCCCACGGCCTCACACAGCGACACCTCCATCGGGGACAACGACAATGGCAACAGTCGCAACTACCGCCCAAAACCCCCGGAAGACTGGGACGAGGACGTGGTGTTCTTGGCCAAGCTGGACCCCGACAGCCTCAACGTCCTCAAGAAATGGACGCTTCGTCTCCCCCTGAACTTTCGTGGCAACGCCTTCATGGTGTGCGGGACGCTGTATGTCGTGCGACACGCCAACCGCCAGCGGACCTCCATCAGCTTCGCCTTCGACGCCTACACCGATGAGGAAAAGCGCGTGAAAATCCCCTTTACCAACCCCTACGGCAACACGGCGCAGCTGGCCTACGACCCGAAAAAAAACGAGCTCTTAGGTTGGGACTCCGGCAACCTGGTGTTGTACCCTCTTCTGCTGAGTAGCGACCCCTTATAGAGTGGCACTGACAATCGCACTGACAAACGCACTGACAAACGCACTGTGGCTTTGCCGGGTTGTCGAGGTCGTTGTAGAGGCTTTCTGTAGGCTGAATGATTTGGACTAACGTGTAGCTGCTGGGAGTGAGTGTAGGGGAAGGTAATGAAGACAGAAGAGGCAGGGAAGTGTTTCCTCCATCTGGTTCACTACGTGATGTGAAAGTGTGAAGACTTGTGGTTACCTTTCTTCCCCCGCCAACAATACTTCTTCCTGTCTTCTTTCGCTACGAGCAAGCGATGTCAAATGTTTTCTCGTGTTGTCACGTAGTTGCTACGTGCTGCTCACGTGCTTGAGTCAAGAAAGCAGACGTCACTAACGTTGAAACAACGTCGACTCTCGGTGTCAGGTGACTGGACAGACTACGGTGTCGTGTGCTGGTAAACGTGTACTGTGGTCTTGGTGTCGTTGTGGCAGCCGTGGTGTGGTTACTGCACTAACTCCATTTCTGTCGCAGACTTTGACATCCATGGTGGTAGTTGTTGTGTTGTTTTCCTGATACATTTAGTTGGTTGGTCGCCGTCAGGACTGGCTACACTCATAGACATAAATATTTCGAAACTATTTCGCTAGCTATTACAAAATGTTAAGGTAGCCATTACAAAGTTTACACATGTTTAACTATTCGTTCAATGATGTTGATGTAGTTATTAAAAATGTTGTGTTAGTATTTCAGAATCTGTTTAGTTGTCATTCAGACATTATTTTGCTACTCATTCAGAGCTGGTCATTTAGAAAAGTTGTTTTTTTTTATTCTGAGAAGTAGAGAGTTTGACTTGCAAGGTCTCTACAACTGTCTTGTTATGATCAGCCAGGTGAGACAGACGATCCGGATACAAAAGAGAGTTGATGTTTAGAAAAGTTATCTGTGGAGAATCAAGCGTGAGACCTGGTGTAGACATCAAGATGTAGAAATCCAAATGCATGGTGCAGCTGATGGTCCAGAAGCTTCGTGTCATTGGCGATGTACATTTAGTGATTGGTGATTTAGATGTTTTGTGTGGCTGTGATTTAGTTTCATGGTGTGATGTAGCATCTGTTACATATGATGTAGTAGCGCGCCCTCCTACGTGTGACATATTCCAGGGCCGGTGCCTGATCCTGTTACAGTTGTAGCTGGTAATCCTGTCAAATCGTTGGAAGGTGAGGCAGAGAGCATGGCACCTGCTACATGTAGTGAGTTTCATGGACGTGCATAAGATGTTTGTGTTATTGTCAGTAAGCTCGTCACTTTGTCTACAACAAGTCAACGTCGATTGTAAATCAACCATTGTTAGACAGATGGTAACACATTGCGTGAGGCTTGAAAGAAGCTTTCGGTGACATGTTACACGCTGTCACATTGTTCATGTTACACGCTGTCACATTGTTCATGTTACACACTATAACATTGTTTATGTTACACACTGTCACATTGTTCATGTTACACACTGTCACATTGTTCATGTTACACGCTGTCACATTGTTCATGTTACACGCTGTCACATTGTTCATGTTACACACTGTCACATTGTTCATGTTACACACTGTCACATTGTTCATGTTACTCGCTGTCACATTGTTCGTTACTCGCTGTCACATTGTTCATGTTACACACTGTCACATTGTTCATGTTACACGCTGTCACATTGTTCATGTTACACACTGTCACATTGTTCATGTTACACGCTGTCACATTGTTCATGTTACTCGCTGTCACATTGTTCATGTTACACGCTGTCACATTGTTCATGTTACTCGCTGTCAGGTTGGTCATGTTACACACTGTCACATTGTTCATGTTACACGCTGTCACATTGTTCATGTTACACACTGTCACATTGTTCATGTTACTCGCTGTCAGGTTGGTCATGTTACACACTGTCACATTGTTCATGTTACTCGCTGTCACATTGTTCATGTTACACACTGTCACATTGTTCATGTTACACGCTGTCACATTGTTCATGTTACACACTGTCACATTGTTCATGTTACTCGCTGTCACATTGTTCATGTTACACTCTGTCACATTGTTCATGTTACACACTGTCACATTGTTCATGTTACTCGCTGTCACATTGTTCATGTTACACACTGTCACATTGTTCATGTTACTCGCTGTCACATTGTTCATGTTACACACTGTCACATTGTTCATGTTACACGCTGTCACATTGTTCATGTTACACACTGTCACATTGTTCATGTTACTCGCTGTCACATTGTTCATGTTACACTCTGTCACATTGTTCATGTTACACACTGTCACATTGTTCATGTTACTCGCTGTCACATTGTTCATGTTACACACTGTCACATTGTTCATGTTACTCGCTGTCACATTGTTCATGTTACACACTGTCACATTGTTCATGTTACACGCTGTCAGGTTGGTCATGTTACATCTTGTGTCTCATCATTTGACAAAAGCAGGATGCCGACATGACATGTTGATGTGACAAGTTATTGGTCTAACTTACAGATTCCCCAGTTTAGTTTAGTGACACTGTGTCAGCCTGACAAACGTGCTGAGTGTACCTCTAGGACACTGACATCAACGTTGTGTGTTGGGGGAGCAAAGGTCAAGTAACTTGCAGTCAGTGTTACCTGTAGCAAGGTCAGGGTCACTTGTAGATTAGATCATTATAGTTCTTGCGTGTTATGCCATTCATATCTAACTGATGACCCTCATGTTCATGTATGATTTATGGAGTTCATGTATGTCTGTAACATTTCTCTATTCCTACTGGATAGACTCTATGCACGTTGTTATAAACTTACTGACGTCACCAGTCAGCCATCTTACCACTCGTAATGCAGACTGGCTTCCGCCTACTTGCATAGTTTTAGAATCAAAGAACTCAAGTTGTTCCTGAAAACAAAAAGCCCGCAACATTAACAGTTGATGAAAAGTACAAAGATGCGGTGGGAGGACATGCCAGTAGCAGACAGCATCGCCCGGCGAGGACCAGCATCAAGTCAGTCAGGTGGAGCCACTTGAGACCAGGAGTCAGCAGCAACAAGCAGCAAGACATCTACAGAGTTTGTCAATGTCTCCACATTGTTGTCTAATCTCTCCTCTGCTCTCCCCTTGTCCTATTCTTTTTCCTTGTCTCTTCTTCCTTCCTGTATCTGCGTGTAAACTGTTGTTTGTCTGCCTGTACACTCTGTCTGTCTGCTTCCTTGTTTGTCAATTTGTCTGGTTTTGTCGCGTTTTTTGTTGGAGATTAAATCTCTGACTCTGTGACAAGAAAGGCCTTTACAAATTAGGGGACCGGGGGTGACTCACTAATTCCATCAGGTATTTGTATTCACCTGAGATGTGTTTGTGTGACAACCAAGATGTGCCACGGCAGACTCCCTGCAGAACTAAAACTTTGTTCAGTAAATGTCTGTCTGGTGCCAGACTGGATGTGACTAACCAAGAATATTTAGAGACGGGGATACCTTCGCTTACCTATTGCAAAGTCTTGAGAAGATCATGTGCGTGCGAGAGGCACAAGCCACGTTCATTGTACTGTCAGAATGTTTCTTGAAAAGGCCTGACAGCACCGAGGGCTTGTCGAGAGGCAAAAGGCATGTTTGTTTGTGTAGTGTGTGTAGTGACAATGTGTCTGTTTGTGTAGTGTGTGTACTGACAATGTGTTTGTTTGTGTAGTGTGTGTAGTGACAATGTGTCTGTTTGTGTAGTGTGTGTACTGACAATGTGTTTGTTTGTGTAGTGTGTGTAGTGACAATGTGTCTGTTTGTGTAGTGTGTGTACTGACAATGTGTTTGTTTGTGTAGTGTGTGTAGTGACAATGTGTCTGTTTGTGTAGTGTGTGTACTGACAATGTGTTTGTTTGTGTAGTGTGTGTAGTGACAATGTGTCTGTTTGTGTAGTGTGTGTACTGACAATGTGTTTGTTTGTGTAGTGTGTGTAGTGACAATGTGTCTGTTTGTGTAGTGTGTGTAGTGACAATGTGTTTGTTTGTGTAGTGTGTGTAGTGACAATGTGTCTGTTTGTGTAGTGTGTGCAGTGACAATGTGTTTGTTTGTGTAGTGTGTGTAGTGACAATGTATTTGTCTATGTAGTGTGTGTAGTGACAATGTGTTTGTTTGTGTAATGTGTGCAGTGACAATGTGTTTGTTTGTGTAGTGTGTGTAGTGACAATGTGTTTGTTTGTGTAGTGTGTGTAGTGACAATGTGTCTGTTTGTGTAGTGTGTGTACTGACAATGTGTTTGTTTGTGTAGTGTGTGCAGTGACAATGTGTCTGTTTGTGTAGTGTGTGCAGTGACAATGTGTCTGTTTGTGTAGTGTGTGTAGTGACAATGTGTCTGTTTGTGTAGTGTGTGCAGTGACAATGTGTTTGTTTGTGTAGTGTGTGTAGTGACAATGTATTTGTCTATGTAGTGTGTGTAGTGACAATGTTCTATTTGTATGAGGGTGTGAGGTGGCAATGTGTCTAATCTTGGTCCAACGCTTATTTAATTCAAGAGGAGAATACAAGTCTTAAAATAAATTTTACAGCAAATTTGACAGGTGTGTACTTATTTACCTTTAGAATTCGATCGCCTTTCACTCTCACCTCACTGGGGCATAAGGTCACGTGGCCAGTCAGAAGTCCAGTCCCTGTGTGTAAGACTCAACACGGACAGAGTGAGTCTAAAACACAAGGTGTTTACTTTCGAAAGTAAATAAATAACTGACAGTTCTAAGGTATCAAAGTGCAGGCTGTATATTTGACATCAGGGTTTTGTCCTTTTACACAAGAAAAGACGGATGACGGAGGAGAGTAGATTTACTGAGAGATTGAGGAAATTAATTCTCTGTAGGAAAATGTGCAACGTGGGGAACTGACTTCTTGACAACCTCAGGTCAAAGTGTCACTGACGACCTACAGCCACCCTCTACAGGCTCTACTGATGTTGTAGAGAGTAGGCTGAACACTGGCAATGTGTTGTAGAGATTAGGTTCAGCATACTGGGAACCTGTTTATATTGTTTATAATTATTGTTTGTGCTGCTTATACTGTAGACACTGCGTGCTGTAGATGTTACATGTTGTGGAATATGTGAAGCGACTGCAGACACCCGTGTGGTACCCCTATCAGTTCTTCTCAGTCCTTGTAAACCGCTGCCCATCAGATGCCCATCAAATGCCCATCAGCTGCCCATGAAGATTTATTGTTCACTTCCACTCGTGTGAAAGAACGTAAACTTTGAGGAAAATAAATCTTGGGACGTGTATTAATGATAATGTGTCGGTCACAGTGTGCAATGTTTCTTCCTTGCTTCGTGTTTTATGTATAAAACAGTTGGAGGCTGCCAGGATTTGCCTGTCGGTTGGTCTGCACGTCATGGCGGTCTTCACACCGAGCTTCGGGTGGATCGTGAAATGAAGGGATCTTCAATTAAAAACGACGGGTCAATAAAGTGATCTACTCCTTTTTATACATATCATTGCGAGATGACATTTAGAATGCTTTCACATTTATCTGCAGTCATCCATGTATTTAAGAAAGCCCACAACACACGGTAGTAGTTTTAATGAAGAACCGTATCTGTGAAAAGAAAATCAAACGCCGTTGGCGATGATACTTGGGGTGGTGTGAGACAGAGGGACACGGGCAACATACTTATCATAATACATTATTATGCACTTACATTATCTTCATCATAATACATTATTATGTGCTTACAATATTTTCATCATAGTACATGTTTATGCGCTTACATTATTCAAAAGGTGCAATAATAACATAAGTTGCAACAACTGCTACGCAATAAAATTTACTCTGAACTGTTTCTAAACATGGACTTGGGACTGGAAGTCTTGCAGTCTATTGCACAATGACACCAAGAGATCAGACTAGGCTGTGAAAATCAAAACGACGAAGACCAACGTATGCTGCAGACATGTTGGAAACACACCTTCACATCTACAACATGCTACACCACACAAACACACTAGTCTTGACCCCGTGTACAAGGGTCAAGTTCAATGGCGATCAACTACAGGCTTACGTGAGGAAAAATTATTAACAGGTGGATGTGATCCCAGGGGTGGGGGCGTGTCTGACCAGTAACTGTACTCAGTGGTAAGCCAGCGCACAGTGCCAGTGGACTGACCAGGCGTGTCCACCTGTCAACAGTCAGTTCCAAACAAGCGCTCAGTACAAATGGACTAACGGAAGGAGGTGTTTTTTTTGGGGGGAGGGGTGTTCAACCTGCGTGAATCAGAAATAAACTGAATAACTTTGTCTCTGAGCTGAATGACTTGCCGCTGAGCAATTGATTGTCTTCCATTGTGACCCTCTCTAACGCAAGTAGACACAACATCAAATAAGTCACTCAAAAATAGGAAGAAAAATAAAAAGAAAACAAGATCCCTTCTCTGACCAATAGGCTCAATCTAATCTATACCCTGATGTAACCTCGACATTTCTTTTGACCCACTTTCCCTCTGACCCACTCTAATATACACCTGATGAACCACTCTCTCCATCAACCAGTTCCAGCTGCACAGCAAAATATCCGTGTGGTCCACCCGACAGCAACCTCAGTACACTGTGTGACAGGACACTTGTGACCTCAGTACACTGTGCGAAAGGACACTTGTGACCTCGGTACACTGTGTGAAAGGACACTTGTGACCTCAGTACACTGTGCGAAAGGACACTTGTGACCTCGGTACTCTGTGTGACAGGACACTTGTGACCTCGGTACACTGTGTGACAGGACACTTGTGACCTCGGTACTCTGTGTGACAGGACACTTGTGACCTCGGTACACTGTGTGACAGGACACTTGTGACCTCGGTACACTGTGTGACAGGACACTTGTGACCTCGGTACACTGTGTGACAGGACACTTGTGACCTCGGTACACTGTGTGAAAGGACACTTGTGACCTCGGTACACTGTGTGACAGGACACTTGTGACCTCGGTACACTGTGTGAAAGGACACTTGTGACCTCGGTACACTGTGTGAAAGGACACTTGTGACCTCGGTACACTGTGTGACAGGACACTTGGTGATGCAGAGACATGTAAAAAGCTTGAAACAATCACCTCGTTCTATCCCCCTACCCTGCTCTCTCTCTCTCTACCTCGCTCTATCACTCTAACACACGTGATTCCTGATCTTGTCTCACCTCACTATTCTTGTAGCTCACTCTAGCCTCGTCTTTGCTGACAGCGTTGCACAGTGACATCAACTCTTAAATGCTAGTCGTTTATAGGGGGGTGGGGGGTTAATCGGTGTTTTACACCGAGGCAGCAGCTAAGGCTATATCACGCCAAGACAGCCAGCCCTGTAAACAGATGCCACAGACAGAGAAAGAACAGCGTGTCCGGGACGAGAACTGAACACAGGACAGTCAACCTTCACTGTATTGGTGACAGGCGCTAACAGTTGTGACACCGGGCCGCCAAGTTGTTTATACAAAAACCATCGGTGTTTATCATAAAAAACATATGTAGTTCACACTAGCATCTCTCTTATTGTAGCATAAACTGTAGTATGATTTATATAGTGTGTAGGTATGATTTATATAGTGTGTAGGTATGGTGTATATAGTGTGTAGGTATGATTTATAGAGTGTGTAGGTATGGTGTATATAGTGTGTAGGTATGATTTATAGTGTGTTGATATGATTTATATAGTGTGTTGATATGATTTATAGTGTGTTGATATGATTTATAGTGTCTGTAGGTATGGTTTATATAGTGTATAGGCATGGTGTATATTAGTGTGTAGGTATGGTTTATAATGTGTGTAGTTATGATTGATAATGTCTGTAGGTATGATTTATAATGTATAGGCATGGTTCATATAGTGTGTAGGTATGATTTATAATGTGTGTAGGTATTGTTTATATAGTGTGTTGATATGATTTATAATGTGTAGGTATGATTTATAGTGTGTAGATATGGCTTATGTAGTATGCAGGTATGGTTTAGAGTCCGTAGGTATGTTTATAGTGTGTAGGTATGATTTATTGTGTGTGTAGATATGGCTTATGTAATGTGTAGGTATGATTTATAATGTGTGTAGATATTGTTTATGTAATGTGTAGGTATGAGTTATAATGTGTGTAGATATTGTTTATGTAATGTGTAGGTATGAGTTATAATGTGTGTAGATATTGTTTATGTAATGTGTAGGTATGAGTTATAGTGTGTAGACATTGTTTATGTAATGTATAGGTATGAGTTATAGTGTGTACACATTGTTTATGTAATGTGTAGGTATGATTTATAATGTATGTAGATATTGCTTATGTAGTGTGTAGGTATGAGTTATAGTGTGTAGATATTGTTTATGTAATGTGTAGGTATGAGTTATAGTGTGTAGATATTGTTTATGTAATGTGTAGGTATGAGTTATAATGTGTGTAGATATTGTTTATGTAATGTGTAGGTATGAGTTATAGTGTGTAGATATTGTTTATGTAGTGTGTAGGTATGAGTTATAGTGTGTAGATATTGTTTATGTAATGTGTAGGTATGAGTTATAGTGTGTAGATATTGTTTATGTAATGTGTAGGTATGAGTTATAATGTGTGTAGATATTGTTTATGTAATGTGTAGGTATTATTTATAGTGTGTAGCTATGATTTATATAGTGTGTATGTATGATTTATATAGTGTGTAGATATTGGTTATGTAGTGTGTAGGTATGATTTATAGTGTGTAGATATTGGTTATGTAGTGTGTAGGTATGATTTATATAGTATGTAGATATTATTTATGTAGTGTGTAGGTATGAGTTATAGTGTGTAGATATTGTTTATGTAGAGTGTAGGTATGAGTTATAGTGTGTAGATATTGTTTATGTAATGTGTAGGTATGAGTTATAGTGTGTAGATATTGTTTATATAGTGTGTAGGTATGAGTTATAGTGTGTAGATATTGTTTATGTAGTGTGTAGGTATGAGTTATAGTGTGTAGATATTGTTTATGTAGTGTGTAGGTATGATTTATATAGTATGTAGATATTGTTTATGTAGTGTGTAGGTATGAGTTATAGTGTGTAGATATTGTTTATGTAGTGTGTAGGTATGATTTATATAGTGTGTAGATATTGTTTATGTAATGTGTAGGTATGAGTTATATAGTATGTAGATATTGTTTATGTAATGTGTAGGTATGAGTTATATAGTATGTAGATATTGTTTATGTAATGTGTAGGTATGAGTTATAGTGTGTAGGTTTGTATGATTGATATTTTCTGCGGGAGGTCAGAGAAACAAAGTAGGAGGATGACACAAGAAAGAAAAATGAAAAGAAGAAAGAAGTGCCTTTAGCGGGTAGCGGATGGCGGGTGGCTACAGTGGACTGATCTGGTTGCCGCATGAGAAACATGAGTGAGAAGTCCTCAACCTTCAGCACCTCGCCGTCCGCTGTGTGCCGCCTGGTGTTGTGAAGCAGAAGCGCGAGTGTTCGGGTACCTGACGTCTTAAAGTACCGGATGATCAGTACGCCACCCAGACATGTCACGTGACATGATGATCGCCTTTCCTGACCTTGGGAGGTCAAGCTTTTTTTTTTGTCTTAAACGTTAGCCAGGTGTGTGCACCCGTATTCTGGGTTTGCAGGCACCAGTCTACCCGCTACAAGCCACAAAATATCCGCTTAAAGACAGTTCTTGATCACCTGCCAGTGCCGGGGTGACGTTGGTGTTCACCTGTAGCCGGACAGGTTGACCGAGTGCTCCATGGCCTTGCGCCTGAGGGCGGCGATGCTTGACCCCCTCCACGCGTCTTCCATATCCGGTCCCAAACCCGAGCACTGAAGCGATCCCGCGGCTGCTGAGACTGGGAGGGTGGGGGAAGGGGAACTGCCCCCCAGGGGGGACGAGCAGGAGGCAGTCATCGTGTTGTGGTAGGTGACGCTGGTGTAGGTGGCCGGAGGACTGGCGTGGGCGGGGGCGGTGTTGAGACTGTTAACGTTAATGCCTCCCAGACCTCCCAGCCCGTTGCCGAAGGTCATGCCCGAGTTTCCGGCCCCTGCCAGTGACGTCATGCCGGCCATGCCCTGTGCGGTGAGAGACTGAGACAGGTTCTGGCGGGGCAGTGAGCCTGCCAAGGTCAAAGGGTTGACGTTGCATTGGTTCATCTGTGACGCAATCTGCGTCATGCCTGGCCAGCGCGAGGGGTCCGCGGGGGACGGTGGGAAGGCGCAGAAGGTGTCCCCCACGCCCATGGAACCCATAAATGGCGACAATCCTGTGGAGGGCAAAAGTGCCCCCGGCGAGCGGAAAACGTTTGTCGCTTTCTTCCTCTTCTTCCATTTGGCGCGGCGGTTCTGAAACCAGACCTAAAGACAAAAAGAAATAAAACCTTGGGCACTATGAGACCTGAAGACAGAGGAACTGTGATTCCTGCGCGATGTAACCTATAACAAGAACCTTCCTTACTCACAATCGAGAACTGCAACACCTAGTCACGTCTAGTTTGCCCCCGTAACAGAACAACGTACACATGAAGTGAAAGCCACGTAACACTCAACACACAACGTCACAGAGACGTTTCAACACACAACGTCACAGAGACGTTTCAACACACAACGTCACAGAGACGTTTCAACACATAACGTCACACGAGTCGTTTCAACACATAACGTCACACGAGTCGTTTCAACACATAACGTCACACGAGTCGTTTCAACACATAACGTCACACGAGTCGTTTCAACACATAACGTCACACGAGTCGTTTCAACACATAACGTCACACGAGACGTTTCAACACATAACGTCACACGAGTCGTTTCAACACATAACGTCACACGAGTCGTTTCAACACATAACGTCACACGAGACGTTTGAACACATAACGTCACACGAGACGTTTCAACACATAACGTCACACGAGTCGTTTCAACACATAACGTCACACGAGTCGTTTCAACACATAACGTCACACGAGTCGTTTCAACACATAACGTCACACGAGACGTTTCAACACATAACGTCACACGAGTCGTTTCAACACATAACGTCACACGAGTCGTTTCAACACATAACGTCACACGAGACGTTTCAACACATAACGTCACACGAGTCGTTTCAACACATAACGTCACACGAGACGTTTCAACACATAACGTCACACGAGTCGTTTCAACACATAACGTCACACGAGTCGTTTCAACACATAACGTCACACGAGACGTTTCAACACATAACGTCACACGAGACAGCGCACAACGCCACACGAGATGTTTTAAGAAATAACGTCACGGGATAACAATAATCAGGGTGGAGCAACACAGACGTCGTCCATGGAGAGCTAACAAAATGCTAGAACGACTGGACAGTAATGGAAGGTACCCTGGGTACGTGAGGCCAGGCTCAGTATTGTTAGCTATGGTTGTGTTTGGTTAAGTGGAGGGGTGGGAGCAGTAAACAAGTTTACTAAATATTTAAACAAAGAATAACTGTCACTGGCAAGAATGAAATTATATCAGTCAATTAAGTCAATAAAACTGACACACAGGCGGGTATATTTCAGGGTAGATATTAAAACATTCACCACAAATGCACTGGCGCCACTTGTATTTGGAATTTGCGACATTATGTCACACGCCGTAAGATATTCTGACACTAACATCAGTAAGACCCACCCTGAGTGTCACATACACGATGAGGATGAGTTTCACTTTACATTATGTTGTCCATGTCTCAAAGATCTAACAAACAGTTTCAACCTACTGATGTTGATGTCAAGAAACAATAAATAAAGCCGTCAAACCTCGCCAAGGTTTATATTTAGCGACAAAGAACAGAAATGCTACTTTACACTAAAGATTTCTGTCATTTATTGTGTATTATATATATATATATATATATTTCCCCTGTAATATGTTGTATGCTAATCTCTTGGACTGAGCACAAAGGCCTCACAAAATAAACCAAAATAAACCATTCTTATTCGTATTCGTGTATTCGTATTCGAGAAGTCCGACACATTGTATGACCACATAGGCTGCCAGCTAATCAAGTAATAATTAAAGATAACACTAGCAGATAATATTATCAGGCTGTGGCTTGACTGTAGACATCACATTAGCTTATGTCCCAAATATCTTTTACTTTCAATCTTCGTCGTTAGGTTTGCATTAGTACACAGCAGTAAGGAGACAGTAGTAAGTACACAGTAGTAAGTATATTGTAGTAAGGACATAGTAGTAAGGACACAGTAATAAGTAAGTACACAGTAGTAAGTACACAGTAGTAAGTACATTGTAGTAAGGACATAGTAGAAAGGACACAGTAATAAGTACACAGTAGTAAGTACACAGTAGTAAGTATATTGTAGTAAGGACATAGTAGTAAGGACACAGTAATAAGTAAGTACACAGTAGTAAGCACACAGTAGTAAGTACATTGTAGTAAGGACATAGTAGAAAGGACACACTAGTAAGTACATTGTAGTAAGTACACAGTAGCAAGCACACAGTAGTAAGTACATTGTACTAAGGACATAGTAGAAAGGACACAGTAATAAGTACATTGTTGTAAGTATACAGTAGTAAGTACACAGCAGTAAGGACACAGTAATAAGAACACAGCAGTAAGGAGACAGTAGTAAGTACACAGCAGTAAAGACACAGTAGTAAGTACACAGTAGTAAGGACACAGTAATAAGTACATTTTAGTAAGGACACAGTAGTAAGAACACAGTGATCAGTACACAGTAACTTTTCAGTAGTAAGTACACACTAATAAGTACACAGTAATCAGTACACAGTAACTTTTCAGTAGTAAGTACACACTAATAAGTACACACTAATAAGTACACAGTAATCAGTACACAGTAACTTTTCAGTAGTAAGTACACACAAATAAGTACACACTAATAAATACACACTAATAAGTACACACTAATAAGTACACAGTAACTTTTCAGTAGTAAGTACACACTAATAAGTACACAGTAATCAGTACACAGTAACTTTTCAGTAGTAAGTACACACTAATAAGTACACACTAATAAGTACACAGTAACGTTTAGCTATTGACGTACTGTGAGATGTACACCGAGTACACCTCTCGCCTTGAGCTCCTTACACTTACAAACATCTCAAAGCGAGGCTTCAGAACTGGGAAAATCACGACATTTACACGAAATCTTCTTAGGATTTGTTTAGGTCTCATTCCATCCTCTTGATCCCTGCTGCCAGGTGTGTTCATACACTTGTGTTCATGTGTTCGTATACCTGTGTGTTCATGTGTTCTTATACCTTTGTGTTTATTTGTTCTTTTACCTGTGTGTTTATGTGTTTATATACCAGTGTTTATATGTTTGTATGCCTGTGTTTGTGTTTATATACCAGTGTTTAAATGTTTGTATACCTGTGTTTGTGTTTATATACCAGTGTTTATGTTTGTATACCTGTGTTTGTGTTTATATACCAGTGTTTATGTTTGTATACCTGTGTTTGTGTTTATATACCAGTGTTTATGTTTGTATACCTGTGTTTGTGTTTATATACCAGTGTTTATGTTTGTATACCTGTGTTTGTGTTTATATACCAGTGTTTATGTTTGTATACCTGTGTTTGTGTTTATATACCAGTGTTTATGTTTGTATACCTGTTTTTGTGTTCATATACCAGTGTTTATATGTTTGTATGCCTGTGTTTGTGTTTATATACCAGTGTTTATATGTTTGTATACCTGTGTTTGTGTTCATTTACCAGTGTTTATATGTTTGTATGCCTGTGTTTGTGTTTATATACCAGTGTTTATATGTTTGTATACATGTGTTTGTGTTCATATACCAGTGTTTATATGTTTGTATGCCTGTGTTTGTGTTCATATACCAGTGTTTATATGTTTGTATGCCTGTGTTTGTGTTTATATACCAGTGTTTATGTTTGTATGCCTGTGTTTATGTGTTCCTGTACCAGTGTTTATATGTTTGTATACCTGTGTTTGTGTTCATATACCTGTGTTTATGTGTTCTTATACCTGTAAATGTGTCGATGTATGCCATTAGTATTTGTGTGATGGTGTGAGGTGGTATTTCTGTGCATGAGAGATGAGATAATATACAAGGTGCACGGTGTGTATGTTTGTGGACACGCCGGGTAGCACGTGCCTGACTCAGTTGCCTCAACACTTGCTGCTGACACGGTGCAGGCCGCACGACTGTAGATCCTGTGACCCGCATGATCCCCGCCACCCAGCAGGCGGCCCGCACCACCCGAGGGCTCTTAGTGGCCCCTAGCTCCGCCGGCCTGAAAGGATTCTGCTGTTATGGTCGGTAATATCAGGATCCCATGGGCTTTATGTTATCAACGACAGCATCAACACGTGCATCACTCAGCTACCAAACAGCACGGAGACTGGAAGGACTTACTACAGCTCACCGGAGTAGTGTCAGCATTCACAGTCAGCCAAAGTCCAAGTCAATCAAAACGGCTAACACAAAAAAACAATGACCAAGAAACAAAAACAAAACAAAAACACAAAAAAGAAAACAAAAACAAAAATTTGATGGCGATTGAAATCGAAATAAGTTGAATCTATCAAAAGGCTTTGTTTGTTTGGACAATCAATTGCCATCGCAGCTCGTGGTGCCACACCTGGGCGGCATGTGACACACCTGGCCGGAGTCAAGTTCATCATCCCTACAGTCCTGCATCACGACCATCAAAGAGCAGACCAGCAGCATACCACGGTCATGTCAGGTAGAGGATGGCTGCTGCCCGGACTGTGATAATAAAACTATCAAGATTTACATCTTTCCATTTCACGATGGCCATTGAGACTAAACCCTGCACCATCTCCCCTCTTATTGCCAATACGCGTCTTTAAGTGCCATCATCATAAAGGGACGTAACTCTCTCGGTAAACACTCGTTCTTTCCGCAGCATTATTGTCTGGACAGCGTGGAATTAACTCCCTTTTTGGCCATTAGAGGACCCGTTTGAAGCAAAAACATTAAGTTGAAGCTTTTGTATTCAGTACGCTGTCTCCTAGGGACATTTCAAATAGAAACAGAAGACAGGCAGAAACTTATTACTAGAGAACCCACTTCGATCTCGTGAACCGGGGGAGGTGGTGCAGGGGTGACCTGGGGGATGGGGGTGCAGGGGATCTGTGTGATCGATAGACAGTTTGTATGTAATTGGCCGACAACGTTTAACGACCGGCCGAGGGAAACGTTAAGCTACCCGCTTCTTACCACCCCCTGGGGCTGCCATCCAGCAAAGACATTCTTCTCGCGGCTTTGTGCTCGCCATTACCCCAGACCCGCACGGGAGGCTACTCCACGCCTGCAGCAATAAAGTCTGGTAAGTATCCGCACACTCGCGACAGCCTGCAGGTCACCAGCCAGTCACCAGCCACTCACCAGTGGCCACTTGCTCTTTGCTCAGCAGACCACAATGAAGGAGGATAGGTTAGATTTCCATTATCTCAAACAGATCAAAAGAAAATCACACAGAGAGACAGAGAACAGGTTGGGGAAAAGAGAGACAGAGATGGAGAGACGAAATAAATGGAGAACTACCCACAAGGTCTGGTAGTCAAGGTGGTGGAGAGTGCTGGGGTGTGATTGTAATTCCCTAAACAGGAGAATACGCTGCCCCTTACTTACCTCGCTCTGTGTTTTTGTTCATATCTAACCTGACATTCATCTCCCATCTTATTTTACTCGCACTTCCTTCAACTCACTTCCTCTTCTCTTCGTCAGCTGCACTCTTTCTTATTCTCTCACTCACATAGTCTAACAAACTCTTCCTTGTCTTGTTATGCCCACCGCGCTGTCACTCTCTCGCTCACTCTCTTAATCCCTCTAACAACTTACAATATCTTTGATATTTCCAAGAAAACTTCTCTGTAGTATGGAAGGCATAAAAATAAGAGAGAAAGAACCTTGGACTGGAATGGCCCTCGTTACGCCATTCTTGATACAACAACCCATCCATCGTAACTTGAATTCTCTCAACAAGTGTCAACATTGGCAACAACTCGATTTTCCCAAACAAAACCCGTGTCCGCATTTGTACAGAGCAGTCTTTATGTGGTGAACCCGAGTAGCTGGTATCATAGTGTAGATGGTATCATAGTGTAGCTGGTATCACAGTGTAGATGTTATCATAGTGTAGCTGGTATCACAGTGTAGATGTTATCATAGTGTAGCTGGTATCACAGTGTAGATGTTATCATAGTGTAGCTGGTATCATAGTGTAGCTGGTATCATAGTGTAGATGTTATCATAGTGTAGCTGGTATCATAGTGTAGATGTTATCATAGTGTAGCTGGTATCATAGTGTAGATGTTATCATAGTGTAGCTGGTATCATAGTGTAGATGTTATCATAGTGTAGCTGGTATCACAGTGTAGATGTTATCATAGTGTAGCTGGTATCACAGTGTAGATGTTATCATAGTGTAGCTGGTATCACAGTGTAGATGTTATCATAGTGTAGCTGGTATCACAGTGTAGCTGGTATCATAGTGTAGATGTTATCATAGTGTAGCTGGTATCACAGTGTAGCTGGTATCATAGTGTAGCTGACTGGCATTTCATAGATTTTTTTTTTGGAAAGCGTTGACGTGGCATCTGAAGAATATTGAGTCACTATGCAATAATCCAACATACCAATAGCGCTTTCTCGAGTTGCTAAAAATAGATTGTGACATGACGCAGCAGAGCATCATGGGATTGCTTTGCGGACAAACACTGCACGTTGTTCTGTTTACACTACGGCGACTGACAAAAAGCGACATTTTTGCTATTAATCTCTGAAACAATGCTGAAAACGGGAGGAACCAAGCACTGCTGTTGGGGTTTATGTAAATGGGACTCCAGATGTCCAGAGCGATTACCGGAGGGCACGTTTTTTATTCCATTTCCAAAGCCTGGTAAGACCAGTGACAAAATGACCCAGTGGGAAAGAGAACAGGCCAAGTTACAGACTGAGAAAGCAAAGCGCTGGCGATCTGATTTCCAAAATGTGGAGAAAATAACCAGGAACACATATATCTGCTCTCTGCATTTTCTTGGTGGAAAAGGCCCAACATCTGAGGACGACGAACCAATATTAGCGACGCTTACAGACGAGGAAACACAAAAGCGACACCTAGGGACGTACAAGGAAGGCTCCAGCGCAACGTGGCGACCAACCTGCACTTTATCAACGTGAACGTGTGGGAAAAAGGCTTCGCAAAGAAAACTCATCATTTCCAGAATCCACAGAACAAAGTGACAACATAACATTTGCAGACGCAGGCGAAGTCGTGGCTGAGAGTGCGTCTGCTGAATGTCAGTCGGCAAGCCCAAACCACAAAGCTACACAAACTTCTTATGCTCAGTACATGCTTGGAGCTAAAATCGAAACTATGATCATGAGAAACGCTGCAGCAGTAAAAAATAAGCAAAGTGAACCTGAAGCTACCAACAGGATGGACCCAAGCTTTGTTTTTAAAGACAGGAAGAATACAAAGTTTTTAGTTGGACTATTTCCCGAGCAGTTTGACGTTTTGTACACATTTCTTGGTCCAGCAAAATACAACCTTCAATACTGGGACTCCAAGGGAAAAACCAGAGAAACCAACGGGACAAATGAGAAGAAAACTGGTCCATCTAGGCGTTTTACCCCAAAAGAGGAACTTTTCATTACACTTCTGAGGCTGCGAAGAGGACTTTCACTGAAAATGATTGCCTACATGTTTGACACATCTGAATCGTTAGTATGCAAAATTTTTATCACATGGATTCAGCTTATGTTCCTACACTTCAAGTCTATGAATGTCCCTATGTTCCCAACAAAAGATATAGTGAACATCTTTGCCAAGAGTGTTTAGACAATTTAAAAATGTCAGATGCTTTGTAGACTGCACAGAATTCTTTTGTCAGACATCCAGTGATTATGGGCAGCAAGGCAATTTGTATACCTCTTACAAGCACCACACCACAATGAAAGGACTGATTGCAGTCACCCCTAAAGGTGCTGCATGTTTTGTCTCAGGTCTGTATCGTTTCAGTTCTGTTAGCCGGTATATATTCAGAGGGATCGCCGACGAGGAAGGCTCCAGGTACGTCTTTCACCGCCTCCATTTGCATTTCTACAATCTGGAACTGTATTTTTTACACGTTCACGTTTTGTCTTTTTGAACAATAAACAGCACAGCAACGCATTCGCTGCAGACGCTAGTGTAGTACATGCGGGGACTATGTTTGTCCGCGTTGCATTCCCAGAAGCCCTTGCGCGGCTAAATCGTGACGTCATCTGTATAGAGCGCTATTACTGTACGAGGCACAGCGTCCACATTGACTAAAGACCAGTGTATTAGAATGTATTAGAATGTATTGGGGACTTTTTCGACGATACTATTATCCGTCATCAGTACCCCGAATTTCAGAACCATAAAGTAACATGGGTTGCACTTGCGAATCAAACATTTAAAAAACAGAGATGAGGTGTCATTTGGTATGTCATCTGTGACTGTCAGAAAGCACAGTGTGACTTTTGTTAACATGTAATACCTTGATGTTGATGACAGTGCCGTTGACTACTATATAGTTATGTCGACATGCCTTTGATGGTTTTGTTCTGCTTTCCCAAGAAACGGGCCGATGGCCTATTTAATAAAATGATTCTGATTCTCTGATTCCTATTGTCTGATCAATTCTTTGTTGTCTTTTTATGCTCACCCTACTGTCACCAGCGCCATGCATCCCCTCCATGTCATTTACCACTGAAAGAAATTTACTTTCTGATAAGACCTCTCCCTCTCTCTCACTCACTCTCCCGCTCTCTGGTACATTTGTTTTTCGACTTTTTGTTTGTTTGATTTTTGTTCTCTTTCTCTCTCTCCTTCTTTCACAAACACATTTGTTTTGGGTTAAGTATAGCGGGGGGAGGGGAGATAGGAAGGCGTCGTTTTTTGTGGGATTTTTTTTTTGGGGGGGGAGGTTGATCTGCCCGTGATATATATATATATATTTTTTTTGTCTCTCTCTCATTAAGGCTGTCGACTCACGCCGTTGTTCGAGGGGAAAGGGGTGAGTAGTGCTGGGGATGTTGTCACCTCGTCTTGTGATCTGCACGTGCGTGCGTGCATGCTGCAAAACAGACGTCTGACGTCTGCAGGCAAACAACCTGACACATCAGCGACCATAGCCATGCATACACAAGCTCACTTGCTGACATCGGAAACAGAGACAGTGCGTGCGTGTGTGTGTGCGTGCGTGTGTGTGCGTGTGTGTGTGTGTGCGTACACTTGCTCACTGCAGTGGGTGATGGCGTTGCTGTCAGTGTGTACAGCACTCGGTGTTGAGGGAGTGGCGGGGCGAGTGGTGTATGGGCGGCTTGCGTGACACCCTGATTGTCTTTCCACACAAGGGACGGCCCCTGTCGTCATCCGTATACCACCTCCTCCACCCTCACAACTGTCTTCTGCACACCCTCCCTCCCACTCCGCGTCACTTACAACGGCTACGACAGACGGCAGCAGGCTTGGCGGGGTGGGGGGAATGTGCCGTGGGAGGGGGAGAAGCAAAGAGCTGGAGGTAGTTGAAGATGGAGGTTGTGGGGACCTTCCTTGTTTAATGCTGTGACCGTGTGTGCGGGAGACGACAGCCGATAGTCTCAACAACCAGCTGCAATCAACGCTCCCTCTTTCTCTCAATCTGTCTTTTTATGCAATTCGTAAGCAGTGTTCAACGAATCACGCCTTGTGTTGACATTGCCAAAATGTGAATTCTCCGCTTGTTTGATTGCAGCAACATAAACACAACAATAGGAAAAGAATCATCATCATCATCATCATCATCATCATCATCATCATCATCATCATCATCATCATCACAAGAAGAATAAGGAAGGAAGGAATAAATCTATTTTAGTCACACAATGAGCTTCTCAGTTAATATACTATGAGGGAAGCTGACTTTTTGTTCTACGACGGAGTCATGCTGTACTCTGAGGTGATATCTTGTATTGTGAGGTGATATATTGTACTGTGAGGTGATATATTGCATTGTGAGGTGATATATTGTACTGTGAGGTGGTATATTGTACTGTGAGGTGATATCTTGTACTGTGAGGTGGTCAGACTGTACTGTCAGGTGGTATATTGTACTGTGAGGTGATATATTGTACTGTGAGGTGGCCAGACTGTACTGGAGGTGGTATATTGTACTGTGAGGTGATATATTGTACTGTGAGGTGGCCAGACTGTACTGTCAGGTGGTATATTGTATTGTGAGGTGATATATTGTACCATGAGGTGGTATATTGTATTGTGAGGTGATATATTGTACTGTGAGGTGGTCAGACTGTACTGTCAGGTGGTATATTGTACTGTGAGGTGATATATTGTACTGTGAGGTGGTCAGACTGTACTGTCAGGTGGTATATTGTACTGTGAGGTGATATATTGTACTGTGAGGTGGTCAGACTGTACTGTCAGGTTATCTGATTGTACTGTGAGGTGGTATATTGTACTGTGAGGTGATATCTTGTACTGTGATGCGATATATGAGGTGATTGAGCATTACTCCTAACACAGTCCACACAATGCTCGTCCTTCTTAACACCCCCCTTCCCTCTTGCTACTTTACCCATCTTTCTCGCAGAATCACTATATTTCTCTGTTCCTGTTACTTGATGCCTTTTGTTATCTGTTTCGTCAGTACTGTCGTTTTCTTTCGTCCCCTTTGTTCTGTATCTACTTAGTCCACGTCTCTTCCCCGTGTTAAGCGCTAAGAACATGCTCTCTATAAGTGTGAATATGCGCTATAAAAATCGTCACTATTATTATTATTATATTGTGAGATGGTCAGACTGTACTGTGAGGTGATATATTTTACTGTGAGGGGTATATTGTACTGTGAGGTGAAATATTGTACTGTGAGGTGGACAGACTCTACTGTCAGATTATCTGATTGTACTGTGAGGTGATCGGTGTGCACTCTGAAGTGGTGGGGTTATACTTTGAGGTGATCTGATTTTACCGTGAGGTGGTTGCACTGTATTGTGAGGTGGTGGGGTTGTTCTGATAGGTGGTCGGTCTTTACTGTGAGGTGATATGACTGTACCGTTAGGTGGTTGGACTGTACTGTGAGGTGGCTGGACTGTACTGTGAGGTGGTCGGACTGTACTGTGAGGTGATATGACTGTACCGTGAGGTGGTTGGACTGTATCGTGAGGTGGTCGGACTGTACTGTGAGGTAGTTGGACTGTATCGTGTGGTGGTTGGACTGTACTGTGAGGTGGTTGGACTGTATCGTGAGGTGGTCGGACTGTACTGTGAGGTAGTTGGACTGTATCGTGAGGTGGTTGGACTGTATCGTGAGGTGGTTGGACTGTATCGTGAGGTGGTCGGACTGTACTGTGAGGTCGAGCCACACATCAGAGACAAGTATGGTGACAGCAAGACACCTTCCGTCACGTAAGTTTCTGAGGGAGGGAGCGACATCGACAGACCTGACGGAGACAACAATATCCTTCAACATCTTTAGATGGCGTCCTCTTACTGTCTACCAATCACGTGAGTTAGATATCCTGCACGGCCATATTAAAACTTGTTATCCTCTTCTCTATCTCCCTCCATCTCAACCCCGTATGTCATTGTGAAGAAGGGTGAGGAGACATGTGACCAGTCCATCCTCTGCCTCCCCCCCCCACGTGCGCTCACGCGGCCGACTGCGAGATGAACGAGGCGAGCTGTGCACACGCTGGGTGTCAACACCACACCGGAAGTGACGGCACAGCGCGAGCCAGCAGGCTCAGACGGCATGACTGATGACGTCATTAACACCCTACTGGTTGCTAAAAATTGGCGGCGACTCGATACGGGACCACTCGCAGGCATTACCTCCCCTTTGTCACTCCCTCACTCAGTCACTGAGGGCCAACAGTTGATGGTGTTCCTTACTGGTGAGGATGTGAGTACGTCGGCCATTTGCTTTACAAGGTCTCGTGTTGGCAATCAACAATGAGCATGTCAAGATGGCCATGTGTTGGTTGTGTATGTTGTGTACAGGATAGCCAGGTGTTGGTTGTGTACAGTATAGCCAGGTGTTGGTTGTGTATGTTGTGTACAGGATGGCCAGGTGTTGGTTGTGTATGTTGTGTACAGGATGGCCAGGTGTTGGTTGTGTATATTGGGCACAAGATGGCCATGTTTATGTTGTTTACAAGATGGCCATGTTTATGTTGTGTACAAGATGGCCAGGTGTTGGTTGTTATGTTGTATACAGTATAGCCAGGTGTTGGTTGTGTATGTTGTGTACAGGATGGCCAGGTGTTGGTTGTGTATGTTGTGTACAGGATGGCCAGGTGTTGGTTGTGTACAGTATAGCCAGGTGTTGGTTGTGTATGTTGTGTACAGGATGGCCAGGTGTTGGTTGTGTATGTTGTGTACAGCATGGCCAGGTGTTGTGTACAGTATAGCCAGGTGTTGGTTGTGTATGTTGTGTAGAAGATGGCCAGGTGTTGGTTGTGTATGTTGTGTACAAGATGGCCAGGTGTTGTTTGTTTATATTGTGTACAAGATGGCCAAGTGTTGGTTGTTTATATTGTGTACAAGATGGCCAGTGGTTGGTTGTGTATATTGTGTACAGGATGGCCAGGTGTTGGTTGTGTATATTATGTACAGGATGGCCAGGTGTTGGTTGTTTATATTGTGCACAAGATGGCCATGTTTTTATTGTGTACAGGATAGCCAGGTGTTGGTTGTGTATGTTGTGTACAAGATGGCCAGTGGTTGGTTGTGTATATTGTGTACAAGATGGCCAGTGGTTGGTTGTGTATATTGTGTACAGGATGGCCAGGTGTTGGTTGTGTATATTATGTACAGGATGGCCAGGTGTTGGTTGTTTATATTGTGTACAAGATGGCCATGTTTTTGTTGTGTACAGGATAGCCAGGTGTTTGTTGTGTATGTTGTGTACAGGATAACCAGGTGTTGGTTGTGTATGTTGTGTACAAGATGGCCAGGTGTTGGTTGTTTATATTGTGTACAAGATGGCCATGTTTTTGTTGTGTACAGGTTAGCCAGGTGTTCGTTGTTTATATTGTGTACAAGATCACCAGGTGTTTGTTGTTTATATTGTGTACAAGATGGCCTGGTGGTTGTTGTGTACAAGATGGCCAGGTGTTGGTTGTGTATATTGTGCACAACATGGCCATGTTTATGTTGTTTACAAGATGGCCATGTTTATGTTGTGTACAAGATGGCCAGGTGTTGGTTGTTATGTTGTATACAGTATAGCCAGGTGTTTGTTGTGTATGTTGTGTACAAGATGGCCAGGTGTTGGTTGTTTATATTGTGTACAGGATGGCCTAGTGGTTGTTGTGTACAAGATGGCCAGGTGTTGGTTGTTTATATTGTGTACAGGATGGCCTAGTGGTTGTTGTGTACAAGATGACCAGGTGTTGGTTGTGTATATTGTGCACAAGATGGCCATGTCTATGTTGTGTACAAGATGGCCAGGTGTTGGTTGTTATGTTGTGTATAATACAGATGTACCGAGATGCAAGATGTACGTCACGCCCCGCTGGACAATAGAAGACAGCAGGAAGTCTACAGGGACTACTAGTACATGCTTGTCTCCCCCTCAGGGGACAGAAGGAAGAAGACAATGTATCACAAATGGCAGCATCTTCTGTAATCGCTCTCGATGCCGACACTATATCGGAAAAGGACAAAGCAACTGTTTTCCAAAGGCGCGACAGGCAGCTGAGCAAACAGCTGGAATGGGAGCCGCTGTCAGCTGTCACCTAACCAGAAAACAGGCTCCGAGAGAAGAAAGATAAACGAGAAACAGAGATGAGATCTCAGGAGAGCCTTCAGGTGCCAGACAGAAGTTTTCTCCCCTACAAACCCAACAGCAAGCAGACGTGAAAACTTTTACTTTGCGGAAAAGTCGTTAAAGATAATGTATGAGACACAAACCTCAATCACTAGTTGGTACAGACGCTCCCTTGGTCAAGGCAACCGACGGTTTTATTGAAAGTGTGGTGGTGTCAAGTCGATTGTCTCGCTTGTAATTAGGTTTGGCTCCCCCCTCTCCCATTAAACTTTATTTCTGTTTTTTCTTTGCTTTTTCTCATTTACAGATGACACGAAATCTGTAAAAAGGTGAGTTTGTGTGCAAGATATAAAAACGCACTGCTTTTGATTTGTTATAATGTCCCCATCAGAAACTATATTGTCCCCCCCCCCATTTAGCCCCTGCTATTAGGTTTCCGCCTGCTGGTTCTGACTGGCAGCTGGTGAAAATACTGCAGTTAGTGAATGTGGGGAGAGACAGAGAAAAAAGTAACTGTTTGTGCCTTGAGTTTTCTTTGAGTTGTTGTATGTATCGAGATGATGGTTGTTCTACATGTACTAGGGTTTTACTACTTGGTCAGGTCACATAGTCGGTGCTGTTTAGAGTCGACATTACAGCTTAGAGTATTGTATTAGAGTCTTTGCAATCTGTCGACACTTAGTTCAACCTTCACAGTGCTTACACGGGGAATAAACTATTTTGTCGAAAGTATTATTTCCAGCAAGAATTCTACCAGCTTCGCCATCTTCAGTCTTCAAGCGCCATAACCGCGTGTCTGTGGTATTATATATTAGCAAGTTAGACCAGACTAGTGAATGTTAGTCCACAATAGTAAAATATTATATATTAGCAAGTTAGACCAGACTAGTGAATGTTAGTCCACAATAGTAAAATATTATATATTAGCAAGTTAGACCAGACTAGTGAATATCAGTCCACAATAGTAAAATATTATATATTAGCAAGTTAGAACAGACTAGTGACTAATAGTCCACAATAGTTAACTAGACCAGACTAGTGATCATAGCAAACAATAACAGAATATTATATATTAGCAAGTTAGACTGTGGATGATGGTAGATATTAAACTAATTATATCATACTACATACAAGTATTAGTATATTCTGCAGTAACTCCAAAGTCTCAAACTACGGACCCGCCAGTCACTAGCATTCAGAATTCAGCATGAAAGTAATTAGGTGGGGAGACAGAGGGGAAAAGAAATACTGGGATTTAGGTCTTTTGCTTTCAGTCAACTCTAATTTATACATTTTGGTGGTGGTAGTGGTGGGGAGTAATCATGAAGTGGGATGCAAAACCATTCAGTATATAATACTCTTGTTGTCTTACCCTGACCAAAACAAATTTAGGCATGTTATATGTAAGACACACACACACACACACACACACACACACACACAAATATATATATATATATATATATATCCACATACCCTATGTTGTTGACAGACAGATGTGTGAACCTTGTCATTACATGAAGAGAACACCGAGAATGGAAGAGCAACAACCACCCCAGAGGAAAGCTGTTGCCTCCAAGGGAAGTCTTCAATTGTAATGTGGACAGAATAATCATAGTTGCCGGAAAAAGAATGAAATAATGTGGACAGTATAATCATCGTTACCTGAACATGAATGTTGTAAATTTACTTTTCAACACCAATGGAGATGCAGCCGTTTGTCCATATTTGTGATGGTAGAATGAGCTGATGTTTGTACATTTCAGCTTGTTTTACTCTGGGACAAATAATTGTCTATCCAAGTCTCTTTATGACCTGTTTTACTTGCGGAATGGTCATTACAACATTGTTACTATGAGTTTACGTGATGCTTTGTGTTCTTGTCTCAACCATTTTCTGGTACCCTTTTCTCTCTTTTCCTTTTGCAAATACAGATTAAACTCATCTATAAATATTTTGCATGTGATATGTGTAACCGTGTGGTGAGGTATTTTGTTGTCTCAGCAACAAACTCCCAACACACACTCCAACGAAGGCAGGAACAGTCAGCAGGTCTGCAGCGGGCTTGTACATTACAATGGCCACGAGTGCATCTCGTCGTCAGAGGCGCTAAAAGTCAGGACTGTCTCTTCCCTGTTTCTTCTATCTGTCGCACTTCTGTCCGTCCACACCGTCTCGTGTCAGCTCTGCCCTTATCTCCCCCTCGCAGGGCTAACTTTCCGCGATGCTCCTGTACGGCCGCCGCGTAGCGCTATAACCCTGGCCAATCAACGCCGAGCAGCTTTTTTACTTGCAATGCTCTAGCAGGTCCGCGTCGAGCAACAAAAAGGGAGGGCAGAGTCCCGCCCAAACTAACAACTAGCGGTTAAGAACAAAAGCCCGCCATAACTAACAAGTAGCCCTGGCCTACCGGCCCTCTACATATGCTCTGATCTTGAAATAAATGAATATCATATCCTTAAGGAGTTTCTCTTTTAATATTCTTGAGTGCACACTGCGTGCAGATGATCATAAAATCTTTTTGAAATAGACCATTGCTGAGAGTAAGCCTTAAAAGATATGTTAAAAAAAGAAAATCCATTAAACAGGGCTCGAGAAAACATTCTGAGGTCTGCAATCAAAAGTTCTGTATTTGTATGTAGTTTCACAAGTCCTCCTCTGCCAAGTAAAGATGATTAAGAGCTGACATTGTATAAAACTTTACCATGCAATGGAACATTCATGACCACCATTATTAAATGTTTAGTGTTTAGCTGTTTTATCGGCTTCATGTCACCTACAAAATTATTAAATCAACCCTGTTCTTTCAAAAATGGTTGTTTCCGAGTATAGTCTAAATGTTTTATCAAACTCTCTCACTACTTTCATTCATAAAACTTCAATTTTACCTGCAAAAATCTGATCGATGCCGATGGAGACTATCCATCCTGACTTGATTACGCACCGGAAGTATCTGTTGCCTTGAATGTACGCAGCAGACGATAGCGGGACTTGGCAAGAGACGAGCTGCCAGAAGGTGGCGCGAGGTACCCGTCCTGTCTATTCACGGGTGTGGCAGCACCCACTAGCGCCCTACATGCCCCTAGTTCTAAGATTCACAAACAGGCAGTGCATCTAGAGGTCCCCGAACACTTCTTTAAACTTTGGGTTGTCAGCCTCCTGAAGACTGACTCAGTCGATGATCATAGTCACACAGCTGCATGTGTTAAAAGAAAACATTTTGCAGTCCTTCAGTTCTGGACTCAGTTTCTCATTTGTTCAGTTTGTTTCACATCAAGCATTCTTTACAAAAATTCGATGTTGGTCCAAAATGACCCCAACGCCTTCTGGGGGATGTAAACATATCTAAACACCTCAGCCTAGTATTTTTATGTATACACATCACACGACGAGTATAGATTAGCTTTTTGAGATTCTTTGACACAAATAGGATAGGGGCGTTTACTGTGTTTTCCCCATCTTGCTCAAAACAGCTTGGCTGGGATGTTATCGGAAGTTGAAACAGCTGAACGCAGCCTAAATTGGGGGAAGAAACCTGGTGTTAAAAACGTAGCAGCTGTCACTCAAGCATGATGGGAAGACAAAACAAAAACTCTAACTGCTCTGTGCCAAAGGATGTGGGAATGCAAAGAATAGACACAATCACTATTCATACTCTTTCCAAAGAAAGGAAACAACAAACAGTGCCAAAACCACAGAACTATAAACCTAACGGGTCACCAAACCAAAGTAAAGCTCAAAATAAACCAGAACTGCACTAACACGACGGGTGCGAAACTGCTCATAGAAGAACAGGCTGCGCTCAGACCAGGCAGGAGCACAGTGGAACACCTCTTTAACTGTCACATCCTGACAGAAAAAAACCATCTACAATACCAGAGGGATCTACACCACATATTTGTCGACATCAGTAAGGCACTTGACAGAGTCTGGCACGAGCGGTTCTCTGTGACTCAAAAGTTTAAGATCAAAGACGGTCAAGGCCAAGCCCTCGAAGTGTTGTGGAAGGTCAGTCAGCACAGTGCTACCTGTTAACCAAAAGAGAATTTCATTTCCTCGTCACCCAGCAGTTAGCGTCCGTCAGTGGCGCCTGTTCTGTTCAACATTTTGGGGAGGGCATCATGGAGTAAGTCTTGCAGACTGACAGTGCCAGCGCAAATGTAACAGAGACTAGCACTGACACAGCAAGGTCGTGATAATGGCAACGGTAGAGCAGACATTTACATGAATGGAGTATACCCCGAGGAAGGGAACAGGTTTAGGCACTTGGAAGCCACCATTAACAAACATAGCAGCTGCGCGGCAGACATTCGTATGATGATAACCACAGCGACATCGGCAATCACCAGGCTGGACATGATTTGACAAAGTCCTTCTGGCGGACATTGCTTGGCGATAAGAGAGGAGAAAACAGACATTAGAGACCAAGTGCACTGCTTGGCGATAAGAGAGGAGAAAACAGACATTAGAGACCAAGTGCCTGACAAGGTTGCTCCCTATCTCCTACAGGGAGTACAAGCCAGCGACATTGTCAGGAGCACGGTTGCCACCCTCCTAGGACACTAGGAACAATATCTCGCAACGGTCGCGACACACACTCATGCAGCACGACTCCACACACTCTCTAAAATCGAGACCTTGGAGTAAGGTAGACGCCATGGCCGACAGAGGAAGAACTGGCTGACAAAGGTGACAGAGTCGCTGTCTGCAGGACTTGCTGACCACTTCTCGAGAGCCCTGCGAGGACAACTTTGCCATCCGCTGAGTCTATTAAGCTGTTCCCAACGACCAGCACTAACGGACCAGCATAACCCACCTGTAGTTGGTACCAGTAAAGAGATTATATATATATATATATGTTTTACCATTTGATAAATGTCAAAGGCAGGTGTTTCTTGCAAGGTGTGTTACTAACTACTGTCAGTCAGGTTCTGGCATCTTGCCGTTCTCCCTGGTCTCGGCCACAAGGATGAGCCGGACAGACCGCGGCCAGTGGGACCAGCCGTTTAAGCTCCACTTTCCCCGCCAGTCTCAGCCAGTCTCTGCCAGTCGCTCCCAGTCCGTGCAGCCTGCCAAAGGCTTTCCCTGGAGGACCTGCACTCCCGGCACACGGCGGCCGGCTTACCTCCCTTGCACGCAAAGAGGCCAGCGGGTTAGGGGCGGGTAATCATGGCGGGGCAGGCGCCTGCTGTAGGAGAAACGGTCTCTAGCGGCCTCTGGGTGGGGGCTGGGCGGACGCCCCGTTTAACTCTTTCATTACCAGGGCGTCAACGCCTCATCTGGCGCCGCCAGCCCGCGCCCGGCCGCTAATTGTCATGCAAATAATCGCGCCACAATCGCGTGACGGAACGAGTTGTGGCCCTTTCCTGGCTGCTGGCTGTAGAGGGCGTCTCATTTCTCTCTTGCTAGACCCTTACTTCCCCTCTCGCCCTGACGTCTCGCTTACCTCCCATGTGGCAATCTCCTGCGTGACTGACGCGCAGGCTGACGGCGGTGGGTGGGGGACCGCAGTGCTGAAGAGGGCGCCATCACAACATCAGGCTGTAGTCAACACGCTGTAACATTACCTCTAACTCCAGTCAGTAGAGTGTACTGGCCTCATCACAACATCAGGCTGTAGTCAACACGCTGTAACATTACCTCTAACTCCAGTCAGTAGAGTGTACTGGCCTCATCACAACATCAGGCTGTAGTCAACACGCTGTAAAATTACCTCTGATTCCAGTCAGTAGGGTGTAGTGGCCTCATCACAACATCAGGCTCCAGTCAACACCCCGTATTAACGCCATCATAACCGCAGTCAAAATACGGGTAGTTTCCAGTCAACACCCTGCACATAACGGCAGTCAGTATGCAGGTTGTATTCATGCAAAGAAAGAAGGTGTACATAATGCAGTACAGGTGCCTAAAGTACCTGGAAATAAACCAGGATTCGAGCGACCACCGCAGTGTCCGAAGTTTAGTGAAGGACTTGATGCCTGTAACTATAACCCTAACCCTGTTAAGGACAATCGAGAAACGCGAAACAAAATGTTTTCGAAACAGCCTTGTTTTTCATGTTTACCATGTGACATACACGGCAAACTCTTATCAACCGTTTCGGCAAACTATTTTGGTTCTTCTTTGCGGCCTGTTTGCTGTTTGTAGAAGATAAATAAAAAAACCAACACTATGGTGGTGTGTTATACACTTGTTGAGAAAAAAACATGCCGCAGACATTTTATTTTTTCATTATTTTGAGAGATATATATATACACAGAGTGGCATAGGAACCGAGGGGAAGCAAGGGGGGGGCAGCCGCCCCCTTAAAAAAGATACTAAAGAGGCAAGAATGTGAATATAGTTCACTGTCAACATGGAGTTTGCTTCCTCCACCCCCACTCAAAGCCGATCATCTTCCTACGCCACTCACACACACACACACACACACATGAGCAGATCAGCATCCATGAAGTCTGTCATCACCTGTTGTTGTGCACAATTTCACCAAAGTCCGCTGTGTGACCAACAGTCTCCACAAAAAAACGGTTCTGGAAACAGTTGACAAGCGGGTTTGACAAACCGATGTTACTGACAAACACGTTTCACAAACCGTTTTTCGGATTGTCGTGTGTCCGCACCTTTACTGTTTCCAAGTGAAATCGTATTTACAGGTCTGTTATAAAAAGCCACAAAAGGCACAAGAAAGCCACACTGTACGGCGCCACTGTACATCGCCATTGTCGACTTTTCATCTGCCGAGGTTGTGGACATAGAGCTTTTCAACCTCCTCCCTCACTCCCTGGGATTGTATCTGAACCCCTAGCTACCCGCAGTGTTGTTGACATGTTTACGACCAGGACGAACTGCTGTATTTATGAAGTCTGTGGCGATGTCTGTGATGAGGCTAAGAAGCCCTGGCCATTAGTCTGTGATGCTCTCATTGCCGTGCATGCTGGGTGGCCGTCTCCAGGCTGCACGAGATGAGGAGAGAGATTTACAGGGCGCACCGTGAGGCCGCTCACACTCAACACCACTCATCGTCCCTTTGACAACCTGACTTCCTTCCGCTCAACAAACGACACGCAGCTTTTTTTTTTCTTAATAGTTTTGCTTTTCTTTTGAAAATTGTACCTAGAAATTGTCATCAAAGCTCAGGCCCACTGCTCTGTCTAACTACAAACTAATATCTGTCATAACCCAGCGCCGTGCCTAATGGAGGCAGTGACAAAAACTAAATATCAATTATGGCAAATATGCTGCAGAAATTAATGTCCTAGCCTCCCTAATTCATAATGGCTTGCGCAGCTCTGTCTCTCTCTCTTTCTCTCTCTCTCTCTCTCTCTCTCTCACACACAACTTCCTCGACTAATCTTCAGTTATCTTTACCCAGCAGTGAACTCAGTTGTGAGGCTCAGTATTGTTAAAACAGTCTTTATATTCACCTATAAATAGACACGTAGAGAGGAACAGGGAGAGAGAGGGTTTACGCTAAATATTGCAAATGTTTCACAGACAATATATTCATTTTTAATTAGCCAGAAATTAAGCGAAAGAAAAAAAGGCCACGTTTTAACATTTTAAACATCTTCAGGGTTTAGACTGCGAGAGTAGTTTTCAGGTTAAATAGCCAGAGCCGTTAGTTTATTTACTTACTGATTCCCGCGATCAACAGTGGTACTCTAACAGGTCTGAAGACAGTCCTCGCTGAGCACCAACTGACTAGCTAAGCACCAACTGACTAGGTGAGCGACAACTGAGAAGCTGATAGCCAACTGACTAGCTAAGCGCCAACTGACTAGCTGAGCGAAAACTGAGAAGCTGATAGCCAACTGACTAGCTAAGCGCCAACTGACTAGGTGAGCGACAACTGACTAGATGAGCGACAACTGACTAGCTGAGCACTAACTGACTAGGTGAGCGACAACTGACTAGATGAGCGACAACTGACTAGCTGAGCACTAACTGACTAGCTGAGCGACAACTGACTAGATGAGCGACAACTGACTAGGTGAGCACTAACTGACTAGGTGAGCACTAACTGACTAGCTGAGCGACAACTGACTAGGTGAGCACTAACTGACTAGGTGAGCACTAACTGACTAGCTGAGCGACAACTGACTAGGTGAGCGACAACTGACTAGGTGAGCGACAACTGACTAGGTGAGCACTAACTGACTAGCTGAGCGACAACTGACTAGATGAGCGACAACTGACTAGCTGAGCACTAACTGACTAGGTGAGCACTAACTGACTAGCTGAGCGACAACTGACTAGCTGAGCACTAACTGACTAGGTGAGCACTAACTGACTAGCTGAGCGACAACTGACTAGGTGAGCGACAACTGACTAGGTGAGCACTAACGGACTAGGTGAGCGACAACTGACTAGGTGAGCGACAACTGACTAGATGAGCGCCAACTGACTAGCTAAGCACCAACTGACTAGCTGAGCATTATCAAATCAGAAAAGTGTGCTTAACCCGTGTACGCTCAGAGGGACCTATAGCTGGTGAATGAGACTCAGAGGAACCTATAGCTGGTGGTTGAGACTCAGAGGAACCTATAGCTGGTGACTAAGACTCAGAGGGACCTATAGCTTGAGACTGAGACTCAGAGGGACCTATAGCTGGAGATTGAGACTCAGAGGGACCTATAGCTGGTGACTAAGACTCAGAGGGACCTATAGCTTGAGACTGAGACTCAGAGGGACCTATGGCTGGAGACTGAGACTCAGAGGGACCTATAGCTGGAGACTGAGACTCAGAGTGACCTATAGCTTGAGACTGAGACTCAGAGGGACCTATAGCTGGAGACTGAGACTCAGAGTGACCTATAGCTGGAGACTGAGACTCAGAGGGACCTATAGCAGGTGACTAAGACTCAGAGTGACCTATAGCTGGAGACTGAGACTCAGAGCGACCTATAGCTGGAGACAGACTCAGAGCGACCTATAGCTGGAGACAGAGCGACCTATAGCTTGAGACTGAGACTCAGAGGGACCTATAGCTGGTGACTGAGACTCAGAGGGACCTATAGCTGGATTTAATCAGTGTCCGGGTTGTGTAATTAGACTTGTGTCCTGAAAAGGATCCTCCCGCACTATTCTATCGCCCAGAGTACAATACACACAACAGTGAAGACAGTGAAAACGCGTGTATGAAGTACATGAAATCAGTAGAGCAGTACAAGGAAATAACATATACACAGTAGTACAAAGACATGACATCAGTACAGTAGTGCAATGACATGAAATAGTACAGTAGTGCAAAGACATGGCATCAGTATAGCAGCACAAAGACATGATATCAGCACAGTAGTACAAAAACATGACATCAATACAGTAGTACAAAGACATAATATCAGCACAGTAGTACAAAGACATGACATCAGTACAGTACTACAAAGACATGACATCAAGACAGGTGTAGTGTATAAGAACAAGACAGGTAGACAATTCAAGTACAAAGTATAGACGTCTATAACAAGGCTGTGACATTTAGACGTGTCTATGGCGAGGGGACTACAGGTAGTCTCTCCAAAGGCTGTGACGTTACATAGCGTCACTAAAACAAACGCTAAGAAATCCGATTGACGTCACAGCTTCCCAAAAAACTATCACACCTCTCTAGTCCACTAACGTCACACACCTCTAGTCCACGTAGGTCACACCTCGCTAGTCCACTAATGTCACACATCTAGTCCACTTAGGTCACAACTCTCTAGTCCACTAACCTCATAGCTTTAGTCCATCTACCATCACGCCTCCCTAGTCCACTAATATCTCACCTCTTTAGTCCACTGACATCTCATATCTTTAGTCGAGCTACCACCACACCTCTCTAGTCCACTAGCATCACATCTCTTTAGTAAAACTAACGTCACACCTCTCTAGTCCACTAACATAACACCTATCTAGTCCTCTGTTATAACAGCTGTCTAATCTACCTACGTCCTACTAGTCCACTAACTTTACACATCTCTAGACCACTCACGCGACACCTCTCTAGTCCACTTACGTCACACCTATCTAGTCCACTGATATCACTCCTCTACTGCACTAATGTCACACCTCACTAGTTTACTGACATCACTCCTCTAGTGCACTACAATCACACCTCTCTCGTCCACTCACATAAAACCTCACTAGTTCACTAACATCACACCACTTACGTCACCCCTGTCTAGTCCACTAACGTCACACATCTCTAGACTACTACCTTCACCCCTATCAAGTCTACTGATCTCACTCCTTTAGTGCACTAACGTCACACCTCTCTAGTCCACTAGCGTCACACATCTCTAGTCCACTAATGTCACCCCTATCAAGTCTACTGATCTCACTCCTCTAGTGCACTAACGTCACACCTCTCTAGTCCACTAGCGTCACACATCTCTAGTCCACTAATGTCACCCCCATCAAGTCTACTGATCTCACTCCTTTAGTGCACTAACGTCACACCTCTCTAGTCCACTAGCGTCACACATCTCTAGTCCACTAATGTCACCCCCATCAAGTCTACTGATCTCACTCCTCTAGTCCACTAACGTCACACCTCTCTAGTCCACTAGCGTCACACACTCTAGTTCACTGGCATCAAAGCTTTTTCGTCCACGAACATCTCACCTTTCTAGTGCACTGTCATCAAACCTTTTTACTCCAACATCACACCTCTTTAGTCTAACGCCACACCTGTGTAGTCCCCTAACACCACACCTCTCTAGTCCACTAACGTCACACCTTAATGTGAACAACAACATGGAGGCTGCGAACAAGATCAACAGTTGCACATTTAAAAACTGGCCTCCAGTTCAGACTACAGAAAGGAGAAAATATAAGACTGGTAATAACTTCATGGATTTTAGTGTAGTTACAATACAGATGTTCGTAGGTGTGAACAGACGAAGGACATTAGACAAGTACAGGTGTGGCGAGATGGTGAAAGCTGCTGACACACGTGAGGGGAGGTGAAGGTCACTGACCTGCACTCGTGACTCGGTGAGGCCGATGCGGAGAGCCAGTTCTTCCCGCATGAAGATGTCCGGGTAGTGGGTTTTGGCGAAACTTCTCTCCAGTTCGTTCAGCTGGGCAGGTGTGAAGCGCGTGCGATGACGTTTCTGCTTCACGTGCTTGTCACTACCATCCTGAACCCCCGCACCGCCCCCCGCCTGCAACCCTCCGCCCACCGACAGCTCCTTCAGATCGCCGTGTGCCTCGTCCTTCACCTTGCTGACCACATCGCTGTGTTGGTGATGCTTGTAACCTGCGACAGCATCCACCAGACACGATGACCATCATGAAAACAGCTTAGAAACAGTCAATAGGTTACCTACACGTGATGTGGCTTTTAAAAAATAGAGAATAGACTAACTAGACTTGATATGGCTTACAAATAGAGAATAGACTAACTAGACTTGATATGGCTTACAAATAGAGAATAGACTAACTAGACTTGATATGGCTTACAAATAGAGAATAGACTAACTAGACTTGATATGGCTTACAAATAGAGAATAGACTAACTAGACTTGATATGGCTTACAAATAGAGAATAAACTAACTAGACTTGATATGGCTTACAAATAGAGAATAAACTAACTAGACTTGATATGGCTTACAAATAGAGAATAGACTAACTAGACTTGATATGGCTTACAAATAGAGAATAGACTAACTAGACTTGATATGGCTTACAAATAGAGAATAGACTAACTAGACTTGATATGGCTTACAAATAGAGAATAGACTAACTAGACTTGATATGGCTTACAAATAGAGAATAGACTAACTAGACTTGATATGGCTTACAAATAGAGAATAAACTAACTAGACTTGATATGGCTTACAAATAGAGAATAAACTAACTAGACTTGATATGGCTTACAAATAGAGAATAGACTAACTAGACTTGATATGGCTTACAAATAGAGAATAGACTAACTAGACTTGATATGGCTTACAAATAGAGAATAAACTAACTAGACTTGATATGGCTTACAAATAGAGAATAGACTAACTAGACTTGGGTTCCCGGTCGATTCGACTAGGGTCAGTTCGACTAGGGTCAGTTTGACTAAGTCGTTTGGTCTAACGGTCGAGTCGTCTATAGGACGCATGAAATGGAAGAAAATGAATTGATTTGAATGTTAATCAAGGATTTAAATGTATCATGTACACAGTGCTAATTGTCGCGTTAAGTAATCAGGTCCACAGGACCACACGTTCCACTCTCGCATGCACGCTCTCAACCACACAGACTCAACAAGCGCTCCAACGCCCGATACCGGCGACGCATCTAACCGTCCCTAAGTTAAAAAACTTGACGCGCACCCGTGTGAACAGTAAAAAAACACGCGTTTATTAAAGATGGAAGAAAGTTGTAAGAGAGAGGAAGAAAGGACGAATATTGCCATAAATAATGTCAAGATAACACAGACAAATAAACGTCCCTGCAGAATGAACAAATTAATGGAAACCCGCGCAGCCCAGCGCCGTACAGGGGTGCAACCACACGTAAGGCGGGTACAACATAAGACAACCCCCCTCCCCATCGCTGTCTGGGCCAACACGCCGGAACAAATAATAATAATAATAAAGTAACTAGAGGAGCGAGAGAGGGTGGGTAAGGGCTAAGCACTAACTGCTAACCTTGCCGGCAATGACGTAAAAAGAAGAAATTGCGTCAGACCGCGGTGACGTAGGAATTCTCCAAATCGGTCACAATGAAAACAACTGCTAGTCTCCGGTACTAACTAGAGTAGACTGGTCTTCCATATAAGGTATGTAGCCATGAAGCGATGGCGGTGGTTCCCCTTACGTAAGCGCCCGCGATTCCCAGGCTCAACTGGTGCCAGGGGAGACAAGATGTTCTGGCCTTGAACACCCGAGTTACGCAGCCGCTGACCCACTTAATTGAGCAGGTGTCACAGCCTCTGCGTTCACTTAATAGAGAGTTTGAGATTCACGACGCGCAGGGAGACGTGTGCGGCAACGAGAACGGCGAGCCTCTAAGCCTACCCGTTGTGAGAAAGCGATTGGTTGGATTTTGTGTATGTGATGATGTAGGGCGCAAATTCCCGTGACGCTACAGGTTGCCGCTCCCGCACGCGTCGCGCGAGCACTGAATCTCAAACTCTCTAGCCTGGACAATTGCGCGTTCTTTCAAGAACAACTCTGCCTCCTTTTCAAGCCTTTTTACATTTAATTAATTCAGTAAACATGGTAAAATAATTTCAAGAAAATTCTAAGGTACAAAATAATCTAATTATCAAATAGTCTAAAAGAAAGTTTGTTGTCTCAGTTCGATTGTTAACGAAGAATACTAGTAAAGTTGATACTCCGCACAAAGTCACTTTTTGATGTTCACACTGGATAATGGTCTTAAACTGCAGTCACTGGAAAACTGACGATTCGAGTGTATATAAAAAATAACTACATACACTCGGGGCCAGACATTTCACTCAAAATAGTTTCAGCAAACTGCGCCTATAAAATAATTACAACAAAACAAAATTACTACTATATATCTATATCTTTCTTTTAAAAAAAACGTACAGGAAAACAAATCAACTTATGCAAACAAATCCGAGATACTACAAAAAAAAAAACACACACACACACACACACACACACAACGCACCTTTCTAGGAAGACGCAGCCTTCACTCCTTGATTAGTAGAACTGACCCTAGTCTAAACGACCGTTAGGTGAACTGACCCTAGTCGAAGAAACGACCGTTAGTCGAGCTGACCCTAGTCTAAACGACCGGTTACCTAGACTTGATATGGCTTACAAATAGAGAATAGACTAACTAGACAAACGGACATAAATAGCCAATCGGTTAACTACACTTGATACGGGTTAGAGAGTTAGAAACAGAGAAGAAGTAAAGTAGGCTTTAGACAGAGAAATACAAGACTTCATACAATATAGAAACTAATAATATGTTACTCAGACCTCATGCGACCTAGAAACATAAGATTAATGTGTTATCCTTATGGTAGAGAAACACTATGTAAGACTATGACTGTCGAGGGTGATATTACCTACATTAGACACGACATATGAGGAGAGACCACGTGACCTCATACAACTTGTAATCGTAGAAACATTTCTTAGTCTTCATGACACAAAATAGACTACGTACACGCGATACAACATAGATACTAAGAATAGAACACCTCGACACTAAATCACAGAAATAGATTATCTAGACTTGATGCAGCATAGAAATAGAAGATAGATTGCACATTAAACAGGTTTAATATGGTACCAGTATGAGTTACCTAGACGACACAACATACAATAATAGACTGTACCGACATCATGTTTCACGTTTAATTGTCTGCTTGTCTTCATTCGCCAACAACGGTGGGTGTCATGTCACATGAGACTCAAGTCACTGCCATGGAGATCGATGTACAGCGTTGACAGTTTGACATGTGACCACACAATGGTGTGTGCCAGACACTAGTTTACACACCACGTCGCTGGCATCGCTTTGCTGTGTCGTGTTTTGGATTAGATGTGCTGTTGGGCTGTGTTGTCTTGTGCTGTAATGTGTTGTGTTGTCTTGTGTTGTGCTGTGTTGTGTTGTCTTGTGTTGTGCTGTGTTGTGCTGTCTTGTGCTGTAATGTGTTGTGTTGTCTTGTGTTGTGCTGTGTTGTGTTGTCTTGTGCTGTAATGTGTTGTGTTGTCTTGTGTTGTGCTGTGTTGTGTTGTCTTGTGCTGTTTTTTGTGTTGTGTTCTCTTGTGTTGTGCTGTGTTGTGTTATGCTGTGCTGTGTTGTGTTGTGTTGTCTTGTGTTGTCTTGTGCTGTAATGTGTTGTGTTGTCTTGTGTTGTGCTGTGTTGTGTTGTCTTGTGCTGTAATGTGTTGTGTTGTCTTGTGTTGTGCTGTAATGTGTTGTTTTGTGCTGTGTTCTGCTGTGCTGTGTTGTGTTGTGCTGTGTCCACATGTCCACAACTCACACATCGCAGTCTACATGTCCACAGCTCACACATCACAGTCCACATGTCCACAGCTCACACATCGCAGTCCACATGTCCACAACTCACACATCGCAGTCCACATGTCCACAGCTCACACATCACAGTCAATATGTCCACAACTCAAACATCACAGTCCACATGTCCACAGCTCACACATCACAGTCCATATGTCCACAACTCACACATCACAGTCCACATGTCCACAACTCACACATCACAGTCCACATGTCCACAACTCACACATCACAACCCCCAGCGCCATTGCTTCGTGGACTGAAGTGGGGTGTAACAGACGGCTGCTTGCGATAGCATCGTGTAATGGAACTGTGCTTCCTTACAGTAAGTCTTGTGTAATGCAAGTACTTGTGTAAAATAATGAGAGCAATGTATACAGCAGACACCTGTCACTATATATAAAGACAGCAATGTCTATATATAATAAGAGTGATGTATACAGCAGACACCTGTCTCTATATAATAAGAGTAATGTATAAAGCAGACACCTGTCTCTATATAATAAGAGTAATGTATAAAGCAGACACCTGTTTCTATATATAAAGCAGACACCTGTCTCTATATAATAAGAGTAATATATAAAGCAGACACCTGTCTCTATATAATGAGAGTAATGTATAAAGAAGACACCTGTCTCTATATATAAAGCAGACACCTGTCTCTATATAATGAGAGTAATGTATAAAGCAGACACCTGTCTCTATATAATAAGAGTAATGTATAAAGAAGACACCTGTCTCTATATAATGAGAGTAATGTATAAAGCAGACACCTGTTTCTATATATAAAGCAGACACCTGTCTCTATATAATAAGAGTAATATATAAAGCAGACACCTGTCTCTATATAATGAGAGTAATGTATAAAGCAGACACCTGTTTCTATATATAAAGCAGACACCTGTCTCTATATAATAAGAGTAATATATAAAGCAGACACCTGTCTCTATATAATGAGAGTAATGTATAAAGCAGACACCTGTCTCTATATAATAAGAGTAATGTATAAAGAAGACACCTGTCTCTATATAATAAGAGTAATGTATAAAGCAGACACCTGTTTCTATATATAAAGCAGACACCTGTCTCTATATAATAAGAGTAATATATAAAGCAGACACCTGTCTCTATATAATGAGAGTAATGTATAAAGCAGACACCTGTCTCTATATAATGAGAGTAATGTATAAAGCAGACACCTGTCTCTATATAATGAGAGTAATGTATAAAGCAGACACCTATCTCTATGTATAAAGCAGACACCTGTCTCTATATAATGAGAGCAGAGAGTGAGGGAGGGGGGAGAGGAAGGTGTGAGAAAATGTACTATTTGACTGGCACGTGACTGGCTGATGTGTCAAGTATCCACACACTCGTGTCACTTTTCCCTTCATTCGGATGCTGACTGTACCTCGGTGTTTGTCAGAGACTGAGACAGGACTAGTGGTAAGCTCTTCTATCTCCTCTCTCTCAGTCTGTACTGACTTTCATGCTTAATGTTTGTCACTGAGCCCGACATCAGCACTGAACTTCAGGTTGTCATTAAATCTGATGTCAACTCTGAGTCTCACTAATCAAGCCTCCATCAACACTGAGCTGGAAGTCAACACAGACCTTCAACCCCTGACTGAAGTATGTGCCCACACAGAGTTACTGACTTTTTCTTTCAAAACCATCAAACATCCGTGAGTCATAATCTTGATGGAAGGAGGAGGTTGGATGTGTCCTCAACAGTCATTAAGTAGACATTTGGTCCGATGACAATTCCTCGTGAAGTTCCAGGAAAATATGTCTCGTGATTTAGTGCCAGAGACAGATGGGTGTGGTGGGGGAAGGGACGAGAGACCTCGAGTAGAGATAATGTAGATCGATGCATTTTCTTTGATCTCTTCTCTGAATCTGCATGAAATGTGTAAAGAAGCCCTGTGTTCTCACAATTGTATGTAAATATGTAGGCAGCTTGTAATTGCAAGAGGTGGGCGACTCAAAACTTTAGAACTAATGTAGTGTCATCGCTAAGTACACTGAGGGTAAACACGTTTTCGGAAAACATCCGGAACCGCACAACTGGCTGTAGTTTTTTGTACCACGGTCAGGGCTATATCCATGATCCCTGACAATCAGTATGATGGTCGAGTGGACAGAACTCATCAAAGGCAAGATTATGTTCAGCCGAACTGAAATCTTCAGGGCCATTACAACTTTTATTGATGGTGAGCAAAAATAAAAGAAATATTTTTGTTCTTTCGTGGGGATGTTGTATTGCATTAGTCTATAAATATTCAGTCTGACAATTCTCGTGGAGCTGTGCTGGGTCCTGATTTATTCATGCTGTGTCTGCAGCCTCCGAGTTCAATAATCAAATTTAGTGGCCATCTGTATGAATGAGGAGAAGACCAAAGTCATACTCACTGCCATTAAACATTGACTGCACCACATCTGTACCCATAATAAACATAGACTGTAGCCGTTGACCATCTCTGTACCCACAATAAACATAGACTGCAGCTGGTGACCATCTCTGTACCCACAATAAACATAGACTACAGCTGGTGACCATCTCTGTACCCACAATAAACATAGACTACAGCTGGTGACCATCTCTGTACCCACAATAAACATAGACTACAGCTGGTGACCATCTCTATACCCACAATAAACATAGACTACAGCTGGTGACCATCTCTATACCCACAATAAACATAGACTACAGCTGGTGACCATCTCTGTATCTCTTCTTCGTTCTTGTGCAACTACAAAACTGTGCAGTTCAAGAGGAAAACTATAAGTCTAAGGTTCGAGTAGAATAGTACCCCTACCCCCTTTGTTATTTTAACGTCTGACCACCCGCATTGTCTTCCAAACAGAATACGAGAGGGATTGACGGCGGTGTGGTTTCCCTAATTTATTGCAGGTAGTGGGTTGGCCAGTGTCTCGTATTGCGCCCTGCCCTTCCCTTTGTCCGGTAACACTTCACACATTTCAAGACTTACAAGTAATAGGACTAAAGAAGGAGAAAGGGAGGTTAACAGACGGTCACTGCATTCATTACACATTTGAACAAAACAAAACAACACATTCTGCGACCAAAACTTTTTGGTCTCTACGATCCCATACTAATCAACAATGAAGCAGACGACTCTCCGGCCATTGCTATGAGCGCACTGATTGGTTGGTCTTTGACCTTCTTTTCCCATATGCAAATGAGCCAGCCTCGTTCCGTATACATTTCAAGTCAGAAGTTATAGAATGCAATCTATAAATAGAGATTTCGAATGTATAGCTAGAATGCATTCTATAGCTAAAGAATTGAAAATTATATAAAATGAATTCGATAGCAACTTCTGAGTATAATATAAATAAAACACTTCGGTTTTTACCGAGTTTTCTCTCTCTAGCTATACATTGCATTGTATAATTATACATGTATAGCTATAGAATGCAATGTATAGCTATAGAATGTAATCTATAAGTATAGAATGAATTGTATAAATATAAAATGCAATCTATAACTATAAAATGCAATGTATAGCTAGAAATAGCAAATTTGAGAAAATTCCCCTCTTGGCGCCCCATAGTCGAGCGCCAAGTGCTGTGAGGACTATTCTTTGGAAACAACTTTCACAAGATATGGTGTCACCTGCACATTGTGTAAATTAACCTACTCTATATTTTCACTTTGAGTATCCGCAACTCTGCTTCGAAGGACTGTGCGCGCGGCTTTATGTGCTCGTGCGCGTGCGTGCGATTAAATTCGTAAGCGAGTTTCTTTACACAATGAAGATTATTTTTATCTCACACTTTAAGTTACACTCAATTTAAAATTTATATATTTGTACCTCGCTAAACCAGAGTATGTATTTTTTGTATAAAAGAATGGTACGTAATATTTTCATAACTCAGATAAGAAAAAAAATATTTAGTCAAAAGCTTAGGGACAATTCATACATCACGGATGTGCACTCTCTCCTGAAACCACGCGCGCGCGCGCACCACACACACACACACACACACACACACACACACACACACACACACACACACACACACACACACTTATTTTTGTTATGGCAACGCGTGTAAATGAATGTGTCGTCAGCAGAAATCGTAAATTAATAAAAGAAATGATGGATTTTCCTGATTGTAAATGTTACTTGAACACAGCGCCTCATCTGTCATCCACCCTCACATTATTCTGGGAATTGTGGGAATGTAACGGGGTAATGATGTACGCTCATTACAAATCATTTCAAACTCACTTTCAGGCTGTGTTTATTTTCTAATATGTTCTTATTTTTATGTGAATCCTGTCTTTGCAGTAAAAATAGAGGAATGTAAAATTCTAGCTTTTAATACTGTGTTCATGAAGAAACAAAGAGGTCATCGATTATGTTGCGGCCCTTTTTTAAAAGCATTGTGTGAAATAAAAAATAGCTAAGTTTGTTTTCTCATCTGATTGTCGAGAATATTCAATCACATTATATATAAAACTATTTTTGGGGAGTGGTGTATAAATATCTCTATTTTCCGTAATATTTGCCTGAATCATTTACATTTTTTTTATGCTGATAGTCTTTAAACTTTCGTAAAGACTGTATCGAAATCCTTCGAAATGACTTTTTTTTTCGTGTTGCCAGATTCGTAATTTCGGTCACAAGGATTCATTGAGGCCTGTAAAAATGTACACAATGTTTGACAGTTGTTTCCTTGTAAAAGTGGAGAGGAGACACAAATGTGTACCACAACCTGTGCTAATGTAAACAAAACCTACTGCTGTCTGTCTTTCCTTTGGTTTGATTTCTTCTCTTTGTTTATTTAATTTTGTAAAAATTATTTTGGCCTGGTGCTGTGAATTAGGGCATTATATTTCAATGATGCCTGTATTAAGGACATTGGCTACAATATCATGTTTGGTAAAAACAAGAATCGCGGACTGTTTACATCTGTTTCCCTTCACCTCCTTTCTCTTGCCATTGTCCTCTTCTGTCGTCATGGTGATATCCCTTTAGGTAAGAAGTGTGATATCTTTATCTATGATTGTTATTATGCAATAATAGTCAAGATGACTTTCTCCTCATCGTCCCATGACTGAATTATTTCACTGTTTCTCTTCTACTGCGCCATCTTGTCTTCTACTGTCAGCACTGCGCTCGCTGGTGACGAGATTTGCTGTGTAGATAAATAATTATTTCCTGACAGGGATTAATAAAGATGTTTTGTATTGTATTTTGTAGATAAATAATAATTTCCTGAAAGTGATTAATAAAGATGATTTGTATTTGTATTGTGTAGATAAATAATAATAGCCTGAAAGTGATTAATAAAGATGATTTGTATTTGTATTTTGTAGATAAATAATAATTTCCTGAAAGTGATTAATAAAGATGATTTGTATTTGTATTGTGTAGATAAATAATAATTTCCTGAAAGTGATTAATAAAGATGATTTGTATTTGTATTGTGTAGATAAATAATAATTTCCTGAAAGTGATTAATAAAGATGTTTTGTATTTGTATTATATAGATAAATAATGATTTCCTGGAAGGCATTAATAAAGATGTTTTATATTTGTATTGCATTGTAAGATCATCGGGTCACTATCTTGATGCTTTTAAGAATTTTTTTCTGCTTAGTTTTCTTCCTCCCATTTTTCTTTTATTAATACCAATTACCGGTACTTGTGAAATAAACCGCCCTGCATAATAAGTGTGATATAAAAGCCTAATATCATCATCATCATCATGATAATCTTCTCATTATTATTATTATTTACTTTGAAAACTGACGATTTTTGTAGAAATTTTGAGTTACATTATAAAAAAGCCGTTTGTGAACAGTTTCCCCGACACATGCAGTTATTAACTGTATAAACTAAAAAAAGAAAATTAAAAAATTGAGGACATTATTAACACATACAATTATAAAGTATTTAAATATTTCACATCTCTGTCAGTAGTAACTGTTTGCACAAAAGGTGGGTGCTCTTAGGACCAGGTGTATATATTGCCTATTTAAATTTCCTACATGTTCAACACGACTTACAGATGTGGCCGATGTAAATATTAATCCTGAATACCACACATACAAAATAAAATGCGCTGAGTTGTCAGCACAACAAAACTCGGGCCCTCCATCTTGCTGTTTATCTTTAAATATCAAACATCGCAAGTCTTAGGGGGGAAAAAAATTAAGGCGCAGAGCCCCGACATTTTGTCCGCAACACAAGATTCCAGCCGGTGCTGTGGGTGACTGTCGTCTGTACATTCAGACCAGTGAGTATGTAAACTCACTCCCAGCAGTCAGCATACAATTACACAACTGTCAGTATAGAAACTCACTATCACAAGTCAGTATATAATCACAGACAGCCAAACATCAGCTGCGCGGTCTTGTTGACAGGTCGAGCAGTTTGTTCCTCGTCTCCCCATCGTCTCCCCATCGTCTCCCCATCATCTCCCCATCGTCTCCCCATCGTCTCCCCATCATCTCCCCATCGTCTCCCCAGCAACTATTCCCGCTGGCAGCCCACAAACAACCAGAGGCTTCCTTTACTACAGTTTTACAATATTCTTTGTTTTCTCTCCTTTCCGGTTTTTTTTAATGTAACCTACCACTGACTGCCTTTAAATATCTGTACCTACCCGGAGTGAGTCTGTCGTGTAGCACTGCTGCCACATCACTAACATCGCTAACACCGACAACAACATTTGTGACGTTTGAGTTCAGTGAAGGCCAGCAACAGAAACCATGATGATGACAGAACAGCAATAGTAACCATGATGATGACAGAACAGCAACAGTAACCATGATGATGACAGACCAGCAACAGTAACCATGATGATGACAGACCAGCACCAGCCAGGAGCAAGCAGCACGGGCTTGTTTTTTGACATGACACCTGATGACAGCAAAGTCCTGTGACATGAGTGCCACAACATGCTGTGTCGTGAAATACCTTTGGAACAGAAGACAACTGACGGACAGATGACTTTTCTTTTTACGAGAAGACAGCGAAGGATCGAAAAGCCAGTGATGTGATCTGTTGGTTGACAGAGCTCGGACCCCAGACCCCAGACACCACGGATGGCGACAACGGGACAGTGGTGGACAATGGCGGAGTACGTGGGTGACTGGGCCACACATCGGCAGTTATCGGCTGGTGGGCAGGACCCCTCACACCTTGTGCAGGTGGCCGGCCACTGACGCGACTGACCCCCAGCAGCGAGGAAAGGGGGAGGAGGACGACACAGGTGTCTATGGGAGGGGGGGGATGAAGGTGTCAGGGGGCACGTGGCTGCACGATGAAGAGTGACAGTCGTGACGGCAGGCCGGTCAGGAGGAGAGATGTCGGGGCCACCCGGGCCAGAGCGGTGGGCGCGAACGGGCGGCAGGTCGCAAAAGAGGTAAATGAATTAAATCAGCCGCCGGCCCTATCAGCACCAGGGGCGATAATTCCCCGCAAACGAGCAAAATTGGCGGTAAGTTGGCCCGGGCTGCTGCTCTAATGAAAATGGATGAAGTTGTCATGCTGCCAGCAGCGCCAAGGGGAGGGAGAGGCGACTGGCAAGCAAGTGGTCAGAGGCCTGGAGAGTGGCCAGCGAGACGAGCAGGACCCACACACACACACACACAGGGTGGACATGCACTTACCTTGAGAGGGCGCCTGGCCCTGGTTGACCAGCCCATCGTCCTGCATGCTGGCGAAATGTGAATCCTCGCCGTTCATCGCCCTGCAAGCGCTACCAGCGCGCGCCGCCCTAATCAGCCTGCAAGGAATGGCCCGGCCAAAATCAGACTTGCCAATTATCAGACGGCAATTTTCACGCTTGTCAACTTGCCCACGCTCTCCGCACGCGCCTGCTGCTCGCCGATTGGCTGCAGCGCTACGGCACGAGGCGTCCTTGAGGAGAAGGAGAAGCTCATCAAGTATGTAAATGAGATGGTCAAGCAAGTCACCACCCACCTGCCCTGCCACCTCGCCCCGACAGCCACGCCTTCGCTACGCAAGCCGCGAGACTCAGCCAATGGATGTGCGCCTAGTGCTGGAGTGACACGGGTGGCGAGCCAGTGGCGGGTGAGGTGTTTGTAGTCGACTGGCCAATGCAGGGAGAGCGCGCAGGTCTGGGCTAGAGTCGAGCTCGTCACACCACCAGGCGCCGCGTCCGCCGCCGATGAAAATTGTCTTCACGTTGACGTTGTATGACGACAACAGAGATGTGAGATTGTGTCGTCGGTGGGCCGTTGGCAGCAGCAGTAATGGCGGCGGAAAGAGTGCAAGCAGGCTTACGTGGAGGTTGTTTAAAGAAGAACAAATGGCGAGGGCAAAGGAATATCGCACAACCTCAGATAATGCAAACCAAACCTACTGCTGAGTGGTGTTTCTTCGGTTTGAATTTTTGTGCTGCTTTAAGTTCGTAAGTTAGTATTATTTGTGTGTTTGTTTGTTTGTTTTTCGTTTTTATTTATTTCTTTTTACTATTCGGATTTTTGGTTATCATAAAATAGCGATAATACTTCGTGCTCACCATAAAGAGAGCGACACGACACTGGGATTTACAGAGACAAGGCTGTGAGAGTCTACAGAGAGACAAGATACTGGGATTTACAGAGACAAAACACCAGGATTTTACAGAGACAAGGCTACGAGATTTTAGAAAGAGACAAGACACTGGGATTTACAAAGAGAGAAATGGATTTTACACAGAGAAGACATTGGGATTTCCAGAGAGACAAGGCTATGAGATTTTACAGAAAGACAAGACACTGGGATTTACAGAGACAAGGCTATGAGATTTTACAGAGAGAAGACATTGGGATTCCCAAAGAGAAATGGCTATGAGATTTTGCAGAAAGACAAGACACTGGGATTTATAGACAAGGCTATCAGATTTTACAGAGAGACGAGACACGGATTTACAGAGACAAGGCTATGAGATTTTACAGAGAGAAGACATTGGGATTCCCGAAGAGAAATGGCTATGAGATTTTAAAGAAAGACAAGACACTGGGATTTACAGACAAGGCTATGAGATTTTACAAAGAGACAAGACACTGGAATTTATAGACACAATGGTATAAGTTTTTACTGTGACAAGGCAATGAGATTTTACAGTGCGATAAGGCTATGTAAGTCGACCGAGCAATAAGGCTATGAAATCTTACATACACAGCTACCAGGGTATGTGATTTTACAAACATGTCTAAGAGTCCCTTAAGAGTGACAAGGCTATGGGATTTTACAAAGACATATAGTGATATGAGACTTTAGGGAACGACTAGACAATGATATTTTACAAGAGGATATGAGATTGTACAGAGAGACAAGGCTATGAGACTGTACAGAGAGAGAGACAAGGCTATGAGACTGTACAGAGAGACAAGGCTATGAGACTGTACAGAGAGACAAAGCTATGAGACTGTACAGAGAGAGACAAGGCTATGAGACTGTACAGAGAGACAAAGCTATGAGACTGTACAGAGAGAGAGACAAGGCTATGAGACTGTACAGAGAGACAAAGCTATGAGACTGTACAGAGAGAGAGAGACAAGGCTATGAGACTGTACAGAGAGACAAGGCTATGAGACTGTACAGAGAGAGAGAGACAAGGCTATGAGACCGTACAGAGAGACAAGGCTATGAGACTGTACAGAGAGAGAGAGACAAGGCTATGAGACTGTACAGAGAGACAAAGCTATGAGACTCTACAGAGAGAGAGAGACAAGGCTATGAGACTGTACAAAGAGACAAAGCTATGAGACTGTACAGAGAGAGAGACAAGGCTATGAGACTGTACAGAGAGAGAGAGAGAGACAAGGCTATGAGACTGTACACAGAGACAAGGCTATGAGACTGTACAGAGAGAGAGAGATAAGGCTATGAGACTGTACAGAGAGAGAGACAAGGCTATGAGACTGTACAGAGAGAGAGACAAGGCTATGAGACTGTACAGAGAGAGAGACAAGGCTATGAGACTGTACAGAGAGAGAGACAAGGCTATGAGACTGTACAGAGAGAGAGACAAGGCTATGAGACTGTACAGAGAGACAAGGCTATGAGATTCCAGAGAGAGAGAGACAAGGCTATGAGATTCCACACACACACACACACAGAGACAAGGCTATGAGATTCCACACACACACACACACACACACACACACACACAGAGACAAGGCTATGAGATTCCACACACACACACACAGACAAGGCTATGAGATTACACACACACACACACACAGACAAGGCTATGAGATTACACACACACACACACAGACAAGGCTATGAGATTCCACACACACACACACAGACAAGGCTATGAGATTACACACACACACACACACACACAGACAAGGCTATGAGATTACACACACACACACACACAGACAAGGCTATGAGATTACACACACACACACACACACAGACAAGGCTATGAGATTACACACACACACAGAGACAAGGCTATGAGATTACACACACACACACACAGACAAGGCTATGAGATTCCAGAGAGAGAGAGAGACAAGGCTATGAGACTGTACAGAACAAGGTGATGAGATTTTACTGAGTCATAAGGCTTTGACAGTCTACAGAGCAACAGGCCGATGGGATTTTACAGAACGACGGACTTTGGGATTTTGAGAGGGTCAAGGGTTAGAGAGAGCAGAGAAGTGTGAGCTACAATATTTGATCAGATCAGCACAGATACAAGTAGGTGTTAGATAACATGACAGGACTACTGGTCAATACCACCATCATGTGACATGCAACATCACCAGGGCAACACACGCAAAGCGTTGGTCAGTCCGTAGGCAACGTGTTGGTCAGTCTGTGAACAAACTGCTGGTTCGTTTGCGGAGGAACCCTTGGTCAAGCTGCTGGTCAGTGTGCGTGAGCTCTAATTATCAAAATCCACTGATTGTCAGTCACACTCTTTACTAAACAACACAACTCGACTTTGTTACACTGCAGCCTGCAGGCGACATTCACTTCCCGGGGCTTTTCAAATGATGGCCACCTGGCGACGATTCCGTGCACCAGACGCAGAGAGAAATGTGTAAAGAAACCTGTAGTTATCAATATGTAAACATCTCAATATAAACCATATAATAAATCAGACATCATGCTCACTAATAGAAAACACTTACTTAGCGCCCATCAAGTGGTCTCAGAGGATTGTGATAAAGTGAACACCCTCTATCATCGTTAAAATTGTTGTTGTTGTATGACAATGTAGTTTTTATGTTTTTGTCATGGTGTTCGTTAATTAATCTTAACACTGGCTTGCGTTCCCTGTCCGTGAAGTGTGCTACAGTCTGCATTAGTTTGTTTGCATGTCTTCATACATTTTCTGCTGCGGTGTAAAGGGGAAGTTTTCACAGCATTAGCTGTTTTAATGGCCATTAAGTTATTATTATTATTATTATTATTATTATTATTATTATTATTATTATTATTATTATTATTATTATTATTATTATTATTATTATTATTATTATTATTATCATCATCATCCTGACGAGCCCCACTCCAGGCAAAGGGCAATGAACACCACTCGGGGCAGAGGGCAATGTTTCCCCACACACGCCTATGAGCTCCGTGTCACTTTTGTGTCCACACACTACAGAAGGGAAAAGAAACTGAGACAAAGCAGCAGACTGAAGGCGGGACCCCCTCAAACTCCTCCCTAGATCGAAGGAAAATAAAACTAACAGAGTCACAGTCACAGGAACATTCCAGAACACATCTCAGCACAGAACAACAATAGATTTAAAGGCATATTCTCTAAGCAGATTTAAAAATCAATCATAAATACACAGAGCAGTCAACTTAAAGACCAACCGGAATGGTTTGTGTTTTGTAGATACAGGCGATGTAAACATAACCTGTAAACTACAGCCTGCAAAACACATCCGTTAATTAATTATCCGCTAGCAAAGCACGCGATTTGCACCTGCGATCAACGAGCGCCGTTAACAGTGTACTACGTCACACTAACAGTGTACTACGTCACACTAGTGCACATTGACAGCAGTCAACACCAAACAGAGAGAGAGAGAGAGCGTGACCGACAGTTGGGATTATTCAGACGTGACAGTCGGTATGTCTCGTGCTCAAGTAACAGTTTTTCAGAACCACGAGAAATACAGACTTTCAACATAACAGTCTCTCTCTCTCTGTTTGGTGTTGACTGTTGTCAATGTTGTGAATGGTGCACTAGTGTGACGTAGTACACTGTTTGGTGTTGACTGTTGTCAATGTTGTGAATGGTGCACTAGTGTGACGTAGTACACTGTTTGGTGTTGACTGTTGTCAATGTTGTGAATGGTGCACTAGTGTGACGTAGTCCACTGTTTGGTGTTGACTGTTGTCAATGTTGTGAATGTTGCACTAGTGTGACGTAGTACACTGTTAGTGTGACGTAGTACACTGTTTGGTGTTGACTGTTGTCAATGTTGTGAATGGTGCACTAGTGTGACGTAGTACACTGTTAGCCGCGCCTGTTAATCGTAAGTACGAATCGTATCAAATAATTAATTAACGGATGTGTTTTGGAGGCTAATAATTGTCCAGGTTATGTTTATATCGCCTGTATATATATATATCGATATCTGCAAACATCGCAAACCATTCAGGTTGGTCTTTAAAGCTCTTAGTTTCAGTGACATCATTCACAACTGTCTCCACTTCCATTAATTTTCGTGTCCGTAAGTGCGCATGCGTGGTGCACAATTTCCTGTTTGGTGCACAGCCTACTGACGTCACATGTACACACATGAACTCAACTGAAACCCTGTAATGTATCAAATATTATAAACTGATTTCAGACATCGTTTTCTTTACAAAAATGGTAATCTGGAAATGGAAAGAGCTAGATGATGTTGACGATGTTAAATGATGTGTCAGATCGTCATCACTACACATCGTCACTATGACATACCAGACTGTGTCAGACTGTGATCATTACACATCGTCACTGTGACATACTAGTCTGTGTCAGACTGTGATCACCACACATCGTCACTATGACATACTAGTCTGTGTCAGACTGTGATCACCACACATCGTCACTGTGACATACTAGTCTGTGTCAGACTGTGATCACCATATATCGTCACTATGACAGAGCAGTCAGTGTCAGACTGTGATCACAACACATCGTCACTTGACATACCATATTGTGTCAGACTGTGATCACTACCCATCGTCACTATGACATACCAGAATGTGTCAGACTGATCACTACACATCATCACCGACAGAGCAGTCTGTGTCAGACAGTGATCACTACTAGATCATGGGACAGCATTTCACTGAGGCCCTGACCTCGCCTGCACTGGCATGCATTTTGTGACACTGACAGTACGGAAATGTCCCATAGTGCCTTCTGTGACACTGTGTCCACCTGTGACAGTGCCCACATGTCCTAGTATGCCTTCTCACACACTGACAGTGTCCACATGTCCTAGTGTGCCTTCTCACACACTGACAGTGTCCACATGTACTAGTGTGCCTTCTCACACACTGACAGTGTCCACATGTACTAGTGTGGCTTCTCACACACTGACAGTGTCCACATGTACTAGTGTGCCTTCTCACACACTGACAGTGTCCACATGTACTAGTGTGCCTTCTCACACACTGACAGTGTCCACATGTACTAGTGTGCCTTCTCACACACTGACAGTGTCCACATGTACTAGTGTGCCTTCTCACTGACAGTGTCCACATGTACTAGTGTGCCTTCTGTGACACTGACAGTGTCCACATGTACTAGTGTGCCTTCTCACACACTGACAGTGTCCACATGTACTAGTGTGCCTTCTCACACACTGACAGTGTCCACATGTACTAGTGTGCCTTCTCACACACTGACAGTGTCCACATGTACTAGTGTGCCTTCTCACACACTGACAGTGTCCACATGTACTAGTGTGCCTTCTCACACACTGACAGTGTCCACATGTACTAGTGTGCCTTCTCACACACTGACAGTGTCCACATGTACTAGTGTGTCCACATGTCACTAGTGTGCCTTCTGTGACACTGACAGTGTCCACATGTCCTAGTGAGCCTTCTGTGACACTGACAGTGTCCACATGTACTAGTGTGCCTTCTCACACACTGACAGTGTCCACATGTACTAGTGTGCCTTCTCACACACTGACAGTGTCCACATGTACTAGTGTGCCTTCTCACACACTGACAGTGTCCACATGTACTAGTGTGCCTTCTGTGACACTGACAGTGTCCACATGTCCTAGTGTGCCTTCTGTGACACTGACAGTGTCCACATGTACTAGTGTGCCTTCTGTGACACTGACAGTGTCCACATGTACTAGTGTGCCTTCTGTGACACTGACAGTGTCCACATGTACTAGTGTGCCTTCTGTGACACTGACAGTGTCCACATGTACTAGTGTGCCTTCTGTGACACTGACAATGTCCACATGTCCTAGTGTGCCTTCTGTGACACTGACAGTGTCCACATGTACTGGTGTGCCTTCTGTGACACTGACAGTGTCCACATGTACTAGTGTGCCTTCTCACACACTGACAGCGTCCATATGTCCTAGTGTGCGTTCTGTGACACTGACAGTGTCCACATGTCCTAGACACTGACAGTGTCCACATGTACTAGTGTGCCTTCTCACACACTGACAGTGTCCACATGTACTAGTGTGCCTTCTCACACACTGACAGAGTCCACATGTACTAGTGTGCCTTCTCACACACTGACAGTGTCCACATGTACTAGTGTGCCTTCTGTGACACTGACAGTGTCCATATGTACTAGTGTGCCTTCTGTGACACTGACAGTGTCCACATGTACTAGTGTGCCTTCTGTGACACTGACAGTGTCCACATGTACTAGTGTGCCTTCTGTGACACTGACAGTGTCTATATGTACTAGTGTGCCTTCTCACACACTGACAGTGTCCACATGTACTAGTGTGCCTTCTCACACACTGACAGTGTCCACATGTACTAGTGTGCCTTCTCACACACTGACAGTGTCCACATCTACTAGTGTGCCTTCTGTGACACTGACAGTGTCCACATGTACTAGTGTGCCTTCTGTGACACTGACAGTGTCCATATGTACTAGTGTGCCTTCTCACACACTGACAGTGTCCACATGTACTAGTGTGACTTCTCACACACTGACAGTGTCCACATGTACTAGTGTGCCTTCTGTGACACTGACAGTGTCCACATGTCCTAGTGTGCCTTCTGTGACACTGACAGTGTCCACATGTACTAGTGTGCCTTCTGTGACACTGACAGTGTCCACATGTCCTAGTGTGCCTTCTGTGACACTGACAGTGTCCACATGTACTAGTGTGACTTCTCACACACTGACATTGTCCACATGTACTAGTGTGCCTTCTCACACACTGACAGTGTCCACATGTACTAGTGTGCCTTCTCACACACTGATAGTATCCACATGTACTAGTGTGCCTTCTCACACACTGACAGTGTCCACATGTCCTAGTGTGCCTTCTGTGACACTGACAGTGTCCACATGTACAAGTGTGCCTTCTTTGACACTGACAGTGTCCACATGTACTAGTGTGCCTTCTGTGACACTGACAGTGTCCACATGTACTAGTGTGCCTTCTCACACACTGACAGTGTCCACATGTACTAGTGTGCCTTCTCACACACTGACAGTGTCCACATGTCCTAGTGTGCCTTCTGTGACACTGACAATGTCCACATGTCCTAGTGTGCCTTCTGTGACACTGACAGTGTCCACATGTACTAGTGTGCCTTCTGTGACACTGACAGTGTCCACATGTACTAGTGTGCCTTCTGTGACACTGACAGTGTCCACATGTACTAGTGTGCCTTCTGTGACACTGACAGTGTCCACATGTACTAGTGTGCCTTCTCACACACTGACAGTGTCCACATGTACTAGTGTGCCTACTGTGACACTGACAGTGTCCACATGTCCTAGTGTGCCTTCTGTGACACTGACAGTGTCCACATGTACTAGTGTGCCTTCTGTGACACTGACAATGTCCACATGTCCTAGTGTGCCTTCTGTGACACTGACAGTGTCCACATGTACTGGTGTGCCTTCTGTGACACTGACAGTGTCCACATGTACTAGTGTGCCTTCTCACACACTGACAACGTCCATATGTCCTAGTGTGCGTTCTGTGACACTGACAGTGTCCACATGTACTAGTGTGCCTTCTCACACACTGACAGAGTCCACATGTACTAGTGTGCCATCTCACACACTGACAGTGTCCACATGTACTAGTGTGCCTTCTCAGACACTGACAGTGTCCACATGTACTTGTGTGCCTTCTGTGACACTGACAGTGTCCACATGTACTAGTCTGCCTTCTCACACACTGACAGCGTCCACATGTACTAGTGTGCCTTCTGTGACACTGACAGTGTCCACATGTACTAGTGTGCCTTCTGTGACACTGACAGTGTCCACATGTACTAGTCTGCCTTCTCACACACTGACAGCGTCCACATGTACTAGTGTGCCTTCTCACACACTGACAGTGTCCACATGTACTAGTGTGCCTTCTCACACACTGACAGTGTCCACATGTACTAGTGTGCATTCTCACACACTGACAGTGTCCACATGTACTAGTGTGCCTTCTCACACACTGACAGTGTCCATATGTACTAGTGTGCCTTCTCACACACTGACAGTGTCCACATGTACTAGTGTGCCTTCTCACACACTGACAGTGTCCACATGTACTAGTGTGCCTTCTCACACACTGACAGTGTCCACATGTACTAGTGTGCCTTCTCACACACTGACAGCGTCCACATGTACTAGTGTGCCTTCTGTGACACTGACAGTGTCCACATGTACTAGTGTGCCTTCTGTGACACTGACAGTGTCCACATGTACTAGTGTGCCTTCTGTGACACTGACAGTGTCCACATGTACTAGTGTGCCTTCTCACACACTGACAGTGTCCACATGTCCTAGTGTGCCTTCTGTGACACTGACAATGTCCACATGTCCTAGTGTGCCTTCTGTGACACTGACAGTGTCCACATGTACTAGTGTGCCTTCTGTGACACTGACAGTGTCCACATGTACTAGTGTGCCTTCTCACACACTGACAGTGTCCACATGTACTAGTGTGCCTTCTGTGACACTGACAGTGTCCACATGTCCTAGTGTGCCATCTGTGACACTGACAATATCCACATGTCCTAGTGTGCCTTCTGTGACACTGACAGTGTCCACATGTACTAGTGTGCCTTCTGTGACACTGACAATGTCCACATGTCCTAGTGTGCCATCTGTGACACTGACAGTGTCCACATGTACTAGTGTGCCTTCTGTGACACTGACAGTGTCCACATGTCCTAGTGTGCCTTCTCACACACTGACAGCGTCCATATGTACTAGTGTGCCTTCTGTGACACTGACAATGTCCACATGTACTAGTGTGCCTTCTGTGATACTGACAGTGTCCACATGTACTAGTGTGCCTTCTGTGACACTGACAATGTCAGGATGTCCTAGTGTGCCTTCTGTGACACTGACAGTGTCCACATGTACTTGTGTGCCTTCTGTGACACTGACAGTGTCCATATGTACTAGTGTGCCTTCTCACACACTGACAGTGTCCACATGTACTAGTGTGCCTTCTCACACACTGACAGTGTCCACATGTACTAGTGTGACTTCTGTGACACTGACAGTGTCCACATGTACTAGTGTGCCTTCTGTGACACTGACAGTGTCCACATGTACTAGTGTGCCTTCTGTGACACTGACAGTGTCCACATGTACTAGTGTGCCTTCTCACACACTGACAGTGTCCACATGTCCTAGTGTGCCTTCTGTGACACTGACAATGTCCACATGTCCTAGTGTGCCTTCTGTGACACTGACAGTGTCCACATGTACTAGTGTGCCTTCTGTGACACTGACAGTGTCCACATGTACTAGTGTGCCTTCTCACACACTGACAGTGTCCACATGTACTAGTGTGCCTTCTCACACACTGACAGCGTCCACATGTACTAGTGTGCCTTCTGTGACACTGATAGTGTCCACATGCACTAGTGTGCCTTCTGTGACACTGGCAGTGTCCACATGTACTAGTGTGCCTTCTCACACACTGACAGTGTCCACATGTCCTAGTGTGCCTTCTCACACGCTGACAGTGTCCACATGTACTACTGTGCCTTCTCACACACTGACAGTGTCCACATGTCCTAGTGTGCCTTCTGTGACACTGACAATGTCCACATGTCCTAGTGTGCCTTCTGTGACACTGACAGTGTCCACATGTACTAGTGTGCCTTCTGTGACACTGAAAATGTCCACATGTCCTAGTGTGCCATCTGTGACACTGACAGTGTCCACATGTACTAGTGTGCCTTCTGTGACACTGACAATGTCCACATGTCCTAGTGTGCCTTCTCACACACTGACAGCGTCCATATGTACTAGTGTGCCTTCTGTGACACTGACAATGTCCACATGTACTAGTGTGCCTTCTGTGATACTGACAGTGTCCACATGTACTAGTGTGCCTTCTGTGACACTGACAATGTCAGGATGTCCTAGTGTGCCTTCTGTGACACTGACAGTGTCCACATGTCCTAGTGTGCCTTCTGTGACACTGACAGTGTCCATATGTACTAGTGTGCCTTCTCACACACTGACAGTGTCCACATGTACTAGTGTGACTTCTCACACACTGACAGTGTCCACATGTACTAGTGTGCCTTCTCACACACTGACAGTGTCCATATGTACTAGTGTGCCTTCTCACAGACTGACAGTGTCCATATGTACTAGTGTGCCTTCTCACAGACTGACAGTGTCCATATGTACTAGTGTGCCTTCTCACACACTGACAGTGTCCACATGTACTAGTGTGCCTTCTCACACACTGACAGTGTCCATATGTACTAGTGTGCCTTCTGTGACACTGACAGTGTCCACATGTACTAGTGTGCCTTCTCACACACTGACAGTGTCCACATGTACTAGTGTGCCTTCTCACACACTGACAGTGTCCACATGTACTGTGTGCACATGTACTAGTGTGCCTTCTCACACACTGACAGTGTCCACATGTACTAGTGTGCCTTCTCACACACTGACAGTGTCCACATGTACTAGTGTGCCTTCTACTGACACACTGACAGTGTCCACATGTACTAGTGTGCCTTCTCACACACACTGACAGTGTCCTTATGTACTAGTGTGCCTTCTGTGACACTGACAGTGTCCACATGTACTAGTGTGCCTTCTCACACACTGACAGTGTCCACATGTCCTAGTGTGCCTTCTGTTACACTGACAATGTAAACATGTCCTAGTGTGCCTTCTGTGACACTGACAGTGTCCACATGTACTAGTGTGCCTTCTGTGACACTGACAGTGTCCACATGTACTAGTGTGCCTTCTCACACACTGACAGTGTCCACATGTACTAGTGTGCCTTCTCACACACTGACAGTGTCCACATGTCCTAGTGTGCCATCTGTGACACTGACAATGTCCACATGTCCTAGTGTGCCTTCTGTGACACTGACAGTGTCCACATGTACTAGTGTGCCTTCTGTGACACTGACAGTGTCCACATGTACTAGTGTGCCTTCTGTGACACTGACAATGTCCACATGTCCTAGTGTGCCTTCTCACACACTGACAGAGTCCATATGTACTAGTGTGCCTTCTGTGACACTGACAATGTCCACATGTACTAGTGTGCCTTCTGTGATACTGACAGTGTCCACATGTACTAGTGTGCCTTCTGTGACACTGACAATGTCCAGATGTCCTAGTGTGCCTTCTGTGACACTGACAGTGTCCACATGTCCTAGTGTGCCTTCTGTGACACTGACAGTGTCTATATGTACTAGTGTGCCTTCTGTGACACTGACAGTGTCCACATGTACTAGTGTGCCTTCTCACACACTGACAGTGTCCACATGTACTAGTGTGACTTCTCACAGACTGACAGTGTCCACATGTACTAGTGTGCCTTCTCACAGACTGACAGTGTCCATATGTACTAGTGTGCCTTCTCACACACTGACAGTGTCCACATGTACTAGTGTGCCTTCTCACACACTGACAGTGTCCACATGTACTAGTGTGCCTTCTGTGACACTGACAGTGTCCAGATGTCCTAGTGTGCCTTCTGTGACACTGACAGTGTCCACATGTACTAGTGTGCCTTCTCACACACTGACAGTGTCCACATTTACTAGTGTGCCTTCTGTGACACTGACAGTGTCCACATGTCCTATTGTGCCTTCTGTGACACTGACAGTGTCCATATGTACTAGTGTGCCTTCTTACACACTGACAGTGTCCACATGTACTAGTGTGCCTTCTCACACACTGACAGTGTCCACATGTACTAGTGTGCCTTCTGTGACACTGACAGTGTCCATATGTCCTAGTGTGCCTTCTGTGACACTGACAGTGTCCACATGTCCTATTGTGCCTTCTGTGACACTGACAGTGTCCACATGTACTAGTGTGCCATCTGTGACACTGACAATGTCCACATGTACTAGTGTGCCTTCTGTGATACTGACAGTGTCCACATGTACTAGTGTGCCTTCTGTGACACTGACAATGTCAGGATGTCCTAGTGTGCCTTCTGTGACACTGACAGTGTCCACATGTCCTAGTGTGCCTTCTGTGACACTGACAGTGTCCATATGTACTAGTGTGCCTTCTCACACACTGACAGTGTCCACATGTACTAGTGTGACTTCTCACACACCGACAGTGTCCACATGTACTAGTGTGCCTTCTCACACACTGACAGTGTCCATATGTACTAGTGTGCCTTCTCACAGATTGACAGTGTCCATATGTACTAGTGTGCCTTCTCACAGACTGACAGTGTCCATATGTACTAGTGTGCCTTCTCACACACTGACAGTGTCCACATGTACTAGTGTGCCTTCTCACACACTGACAGTGTCCACATGTACTAGTGTGCCTTCTGTGACACTGACAGTGTCCAGATGTCCTAGTGTGCCTTCTGTGACACTGACAGTGTCCACATGTACTAGTGTGCCTTCTGTGACACTGACAGTGTCCACATGTACTAGTGTGCCTTCTCACACACTGACAGTGTCCACATGTACTAGTGTGCCTTCTCACACACTGACAGTGTCCATATGTACTAGTGTGCCTTCTCACACACTGACAGTGTCCACATGTACTAGTGTGCCTTCTCACACACTGACAGTGTCCACATGTACTAGTGTGCCTTCTGTGACACTGACAGTGTCCACATGTACTAGTGTGCCTTCTCACACACTGACAGTGTCCACATGTACTAGTGTGCCTTCTCACACACTGACAGTGTCCACATGTACTAGTGTGCCTTCTGTGACACTGACAGTGTCCACATGTACTAGTGTGCCTTCTCACACACTGACAGTGTCCACATGTACTAGTGTGCCTTCTCACACACTGACAGTGTCCACATGTACTAGTGTGCCTTCTGACACACTGACAGTGTCCACATGTACTAGTGTGCCTTCTCACACACTGACAGCGTCCACATGTACTAGTGTGCCTTCTGTGACACTGACAGTGTCCACATGCACTAGTGTGCCTTCTGTGACACTGACAGTGTCCTTATGTACTAGTGTGCCTTCTGTGACACTGACAGTGTCCACATGTACTAGTGTGCCTTCTCACACACTGACAGTGTCCACATGTCCTAGTGTGCCTTCTGTTACACTGACAGAGTCCATATGTACTAGTGTGCCTTCTGTGACACTGACAGTGTCCACATGTCCTAGTGTGCCTTCTGTGACACTGACAGTGTCCACATGTACTAGTGTGCCTTCTGTGACACTGACAGTGTCCACATGTACTAGTGTGCCTTCTCACACACTGACAGTGTCCACATGTACTAGTGTGCCTTCTCACACACTGACAGTGTCCACATGTCCTAGTGTGCCATCTGTGACACTGACAATGTCCACATGTCCTAGTGTGCCTTCTGTGACACTGACAGTGTCCACATGTACTAGTGTGCCTTCTGTGACACTGACAGTGTCCACATGTACTAGTGTGCCTTCTGTGACACTGACAATGTCCACATGTCCTAGTGTGCCTTCTCACACACTGACAGAGTCCATATGTACTAGTGTGCCTTCTGTGACACTGACAATGTCCACATGTACTAGTGTGCCTTCTGTGATACTGACAGTGTCCACATGTACTAGTGTGCCTTCTGTGACACTGACAATGTCCAGATGTCCTAGTGTGCCTTCTGTGACACTGACAGTGTCCACATGTCCTAGTGTGCCTTCTGTGACACTGACAGTGTCTATATGTACTAGTGTGCCTTCTCACACACTGACAGTGTCCACATGTACTAGTGTGACTTCTCACAGACTGACAGTGTCCACATGTACTAGTGTGCCTTCTCACACACTGACAGTGTCCACATGTACTAGTGTGCCTTCTGTGACACTGACAGTGTCCACATGTACTAGTGTGCCTTCTCACACACTGACAGTGTCCATATGTCCTAGTGTGCCTTCTGTAACACTGACAGTGTCCACATGTACTAGTGTGCCTTCTCACACACTGACAGTGTCCACATGTCCTAGTGTGCCTTCTGTGACACTGACAGTGTCCACATGTACTAGTGTGCCTTCTGTGACACTGACAGTGTCCATATGTACTAGTGTGCCTTCTGTGACACTGACAGTGTCCACATGTACTAGTGTGCCTTCTCACACACTGACAGTGTCCACATGTACTAGTGTGCCTTCTCACACACTGACAGTGTCCACATGTACTAGTGTGCCTTCTCACACACTGACAGTGTCCACATGTACTAGTGTGCCTTCTGTGACACTGACAGTGTCCACATGTACTAGTGTGCCTTCTCACACACTGACAGTGTCCACATGTACTAGTGTGCCTTCTCACACACTGACAGTGTCCACATGTACTAGTGTGCCTTCTGTGACACTGACAGTGTCCATATGTACTAGTGTGCCTTCTGTGACACTGACAGTGTCCACATGTCCTAGTGTGCCTTCTCACACACTGACAGTGCCCACGTGTACTGTTGTGCCTTCTGTGACATAGCGGACGTGTTGTGATAGAACACACTTGCACATCAAAAAAAATTTTGTTGTTGATGTTTATAATCAGATATAGTTTGTATCCGGCAAGTTGATTGGGGTATATGGAGAAGTACTGACTGGGGTATATGGAGAAGTACTGACTGGGGTATATGGAGAAATACTGATTGGGGTATATGAGTACTGACTGGGGTATATGGAGAAATACTGACTGGGGTATATGGAGGAATACCGATTGGGGTATATGGAGAAGCACTGACTTGGGTATATGGAGTACTGACTGGGGTATATGGAGAAGTACTGACTGGGGTATATGGAGTACTGACTGGGGTATATGAGTACTGACTGGGGTATATGGAGGAATACCGATTGGGGTATATGGAGAAGCACTGACTTGGGTATATGGAGAAGTACTGACTTGGGGTATGTAAGTACTGATTTGGGTATATGGAGAAGTACTGACTGGGGTATATGGAGAAATACTGATTGGGGTATGTGAGTACTGATTGGGGTATATGGAGAAGTACTGACTGGGGTATATGGAGAAGTACTGACTGGGGTATATGGAGAAATACTGATTGGGGTATGTGAGTACTGATTGGGGTATATGGAGAAGTACTGACTGGGGTATATGGAGAAATACTGATTGGGGAATATGGAGAAGTACTGACTGGGGTATATGGAGAAATACTGATTGAGGTATATGGAGAAATACTGATTGGGTGTATATGGAGAAGTACTGACTGGGGTATATGGAGGAATACCGATTGGGGTATATGGAGAAGCACTGACTTGGGTATATGGAGAAGTACTGACTGGGGTATGTAAGTACTGATTGGGGTATATGGAGAAGTACTGACTGGGGTATATGGAGAAATACTGATTGGGGTATGTGAGTACTGATTGGGGTATATGGAGAAGTACTGACTGGGGTATATGGAGAAATACTGATTGGGGTATATGGAGAAGTACTGACTGGGGTATATGGAGAAATACTGATTGAGGTATATGGAGAAATACTGATTGGGTGTATATGGAGAAGTACTGACTGGGGTATATGGAGGAATACCGATTGGGGTATATGGAGAAGCACTGACTTGGGTATATGGAGAAGTACTGACTTGGGGTATGTAAGTACTGATTGGGGTATATGGAGAAGTACTGACTGGGGTATATGGAGAAATACTGATTGGGGTATGTGAGTACTGATTGGGGTATATGGAGAAGTACTGACTGGGGTATATGGAGAAATACTGACTGGGGTATATGGAGGAATACCGATTGGGGTATATGGAGAAGCACTGACTGGGGTATATGGAGAAGTACTGACTTGGGGTATGTAAGTACTGATTGGGGTATATGGAGAAGTACTGACTGGAGTATATGGAGAAAAGTACTGATTGGGGTATGTGAGTACTGATTGGGGTATATGGAGAAGTACTGACTGGGGTATATGGAGAAATACTGATTGGGGTATGTGAGTACTGATTGGGGTATATGGAGAAGTACTGACTGGGGTATATGGAGAAGTACTGACTAGGGTATATGGAGAAATACTGATTGAGGTATATGGAGAAATACTGATTGGGTGTATATGGAGAAGTACTGACTGGGGTATATGGAGAAGAAGTGATATAGCTGGGGTATCTAAAGCAGTGTGTGGTAGTCGGTGAGTAGACAGAGCGATAACGGCTGTGGTAGGGTGAACACACAGAGTGGGTGTAGACAGACCGAAGTCAAACAGTAGGTGTATCTCGGGAAAAATGATATCGTTGTTCAGAGTTGGAAAATTCAAGTCACGATAGCGGCAACCTACGCTAAACAAGTACTGCTGTCACAATCCCGACATCCATGATGGAGAATTCGACATGTCATACCTACAGGCCATGAAGGGGATTTTATGTTATGTCATAGTTAAAATCTATGTTGGGGAATCCATGTCATGTCATGTCACAGTTAACATCCATGTCATGTCTCAGTTAACATCCATGGCATGTCACAATTAACATCCATGTCATGCCATGTCACGACTAACATCCATATCATGTCTCAGTTAACATCCATGTCATGTCACAATTAACACCCATGTCATGTCTCAGTTAACACCCATGTCATGTCATAATTAACATCCATGTCATGTCTCTGTTAACATCCATGTCATGCCATGTCACAATTAGCATCCATGTCAAATCTCAGTTAACATCCATGTCATCCATGTCATGTCACAATTAACATCCATGTCATGTCATGTAACAATTAACATCCATGTCATGTCTCAGTTAACAACCATGTCATCTCATGTCATGTCACAATTAACATCCATGTCATGTCTCAGTTAACATCCATGTCATGTCATGTCACAATTAACATCCATGTCATGTCTCAGTTAACATCCATGTCATGTCACAATTAACATCCATGTCATGTCTCAGTTAACATCCATGTCGTGTCATGTCTCAATTAACATCCATGTCATGTCTCAGTTAACATCCATGGTGCACAATTGCTGCCAGTGTGCGAACATGAGTGCGGGCGTGTCATGTGAGTGCCTATATTATTGAGAGATATTTTGAGTAGATGTCGTTTAATAAATGATGAGGTCACCAAGGTCAGGCGTTTCCTCGCGCCATCACCTCCTGCACGTGCAGCCTGCACAACTTTTTGACTTATCCCTCCTCCCCCCTTCCTCAACCGTTTTTCTCTCTCTCTTTCCCCCAAAGCCGGCAGGATTGTGTCTATAGCCGGTTGGCCGACTTTGTTATTAACAGTCAGTGATGGTTTCTAATTAACTGTGTGTTTATTATCCTCATCCAGGCGCGGGACAGGCCGCCTCAAAGCTTGTGTTGGCCCATTGAGCCCTCGCTGGGGCTGATTGCGGAAGCGACGACGGGTTTATTGCTGACACAAAACGCCCGCCACCGGAAAGTACCCCCCTCTCCTCTCCTTTCTGCGCCTCCCACCCCCACCCCCAAAACGAAAGGCGGATGAGGAAACGGAGAGGCTGTTGGGAGGAGAAGGAGGAAGAGCGGTGAAATTGGATTAAGGCCCCTGATACTGGCGACGGGCCCCGGCTGCAGCTCAGTGGCGGCAGTAATAAGAAGGGAGCGGACTTCTGGCACCTGACTTATTACAGGTGAGCTCTTTATCAGGCCGTCAGGTGCTAAACCATGATAGACTGGCCTGTCAATACGCTTCGAAAAAACTACTTTGTTTGGCGCGGCTGCCGACGGAGACTGAAGGATTGTTAACAGAGAGCCGACGGGGGGGGGGTGAGGGGGGAGGGAGGAACTAGAGGACGGACAAGGGAGAGGGGTGGGGCGAGAAGGTGTACTATTGTGTCGCGAGTGGTTAGATGGACAGGTAACAAAGATGTACAAAGCATACATACTCTCTGTACACACTGCCCATACAGACTGACGTTCTCTCTGTAAAAAAGATGGGCGTTATGTTGCTAGGAAATAGTCCCTTTCTATTACAAATAGTCTGATGTCTATTACAAATAGTCTGTTGTCTATCACAAATAGTCTGATGTCTATTACAAATAGTCTGTTGTCTATCACAAATAGCCTGATGTCTATTACAAGTAGTCGGTTGTACCTGACTGAAATAGTCAACTCTCATAAGAAATAACCCTTTCTGTCTGTAACAAATAGTTCCTCTCTGTAGCAAGTAGTCCGATATTTCTGGAACAAAATAGTCCTCTTTCTTTCTTTCTTTCTTGTTGCATGTCTGTATGTGTTTTTAGTATTCATTTCCAATAAAAAAAGTCAATTTTTCTTAAAAGAAATAGTACATGACAGACAGACTCTAACACAAGCCACGTGATGAATCAGACAAGAGCAGCCGTTGATCTCATTTTCCTCTTTTTCTGATGCGAGGCGACTGGTGAGGTAATAAAACTACAACACAGTTTGATTACACGCAGTTTCACATTATCACCTGCAGACTTCCTCGTGGCAATGCGACAACTACACATCGTCACTGTGACATACCAGACTGTGTCAGACTGTGATCACTACACATTGTCACTGTGAAGTAGCAAACTGTGTCAGACTGTGATCACTACACATTGTCACTATGACATACCAGTCTGTGTCACACTGTGATCACTACACATCGTCACAGTGACATACCAGTATGTGTCACACTGTGATCACTACACATCGTCACAGTGACATACCAGTATGTGTCACACTGTGATCACTACACATTGTCACTGTGAAGTAGCAAACTGTGTCAGACTGTGATCACTACACATTGTCACTATGACATACCAGTCTGTGTTACACTGTGATCACTACACATCGTCACTATGACATACCAGTATGTGTCACACTGTGATCACTACACATTGTCACTATGACATACCAGTCTGTGTCACACTGTGATCACTACACATCGTCACAGTGACATACCAGTCTGTGTCACACTGTGATCACTACACATCGTCACAGTGACATACCAGTATGTGTCACACTGTGATCACTACACATTGTCACTATGACATACCAGTATGTGTCACACTGTGATCACTACACATTGTCACTATGACATACCAGTCTGTGTCACACTGTGATCACTACACATCGTCACTGTGACATACCAGTCTGTGTCACACTGTGATCACTACACATCGTCACAGTGACATACCAGTATGTGTCACACTGTGATCACTACACATTGTCACTATGACATACCAGTATGTGTCACACTGTGATCACTACACATTGTCACTATGACATACCAGTCTGTGTCACACTGTGATCACTACACATTGTCACTATGACATACCAGTCTGTGTCACACTGTGATCACTACACATCGTCACTGTGACATACCAGTCTGTGAAACGTGTGGCCAGACCCCCCAGACAAATCTGGTCTCCATCCAGTTTTCTTCTGTCGCCAGGACTTTTTTTTAAAAACAATTTATGCAGTTATTTTAATTTCATAGACTCGTTGGATAATGAAGTACCGTATTCTTGAAGTTATTTATCAAATAGCACTACAATGTTGTATTATTATTATTATTATTATTATTATTCCCGTTTCTATGCGTTATCCCTTTTTCTTTCCTCTCGTCTTGGTTGGTTTCTTCAATTTCTCCCTATCATGATTATTGTTGTTATAGTTAGTATCATTTGTAAAGCGCCATGAGCCTGCTCTTAGGGCTGGGATATGGCGCTATAAAAATAACCTTTGATTTTGATATTGATATTGATATTCCTACTGTCGACCCTCGCAACTTTAAATGGCCCACGAAATGTGTCTAAAAGATGACAGGGTGGTACGATAACAACCGACCTTCTACCAGGCGAACACGAAACGTGTGAGAGACGCTGCAGTTAGAAATTACACATGTAACATATCTAACATATGACATATATAACAGTATATATCTAACATATATATATATAATATATATATCTAACATATAACATATCTAACATCGAACATGTATAATATATAACATATTGAACTCGTCGTTTCAATCTCTAGTCGTCATTGTGAACAATAATGACGACAGTATGGATTAGAGAGCATTGAACAAAATTACCATCTTCAATGCTGATCCCGAAACCGTTTTTTTCAAAGCTGGGAAACTGCAATTATTTGGCTAAAATGGATTTGACAAGGCGATATTGGCAGATGCCCGTTGATCAGACGGACAGACACTAAATCGCTTTTCCCACTCCTACTGGGCAATATGAATGGATGCGGATGACATTCGACCAAGTCACAGCTGTATCAATGGACACGGATGACAGACGCCATTCGTCTTAGTAACAGCTCCTCCATCATCTGCACAGGTCACCCGAGATCTACAGGTGCGATGTTTACATGGACCATATCTTGGGTGATGTGTTTACAGCCACCCAAACACGTGACACCCATTTAGAACAAATGAACAAAACTTTATTTACCTTTACATATCATTAGTTTATACATACACACTGCAAACTAAAGACAGGGTATGTGAAGTCCAGTACTCATCTCTGCATTGATTGGCTACTTGTACAAGACAGGTGAGACATTGTGCTCTCGTTACTGACCAAGCTTCCAATTTGAGCACAGGTAATCAGCCTCCTTTTGGCCGTGATGAACATGTCCAACAACACTGGAGTACTACAAAGACTGGAGTATCACAAACAACACTGGAGTACTACAAAGACTGGAGTATCACAAACAACACTGGAGTACTACAAAGACTGGAGTATCACAAACAACACTGGAGTACTACAAAGACTGGAGTATCACAAACAACACTGGAGTACTACAAAGACTGGAGTATCACAAACAACACTGGAGTACTACAAAGACTGGAGTATCACAAACAACACTGGAGTACTACAAAGACTGGAGCACTACAGCCGCCCATCCTACTCTGACTGAAATGTTCAAAACCATTTGTTTCAGAAGCTGGCATTGACGGGGGGGGGGGAGGGGGACGAAGCTGTTGTAAGCAGGCGAAGGTATCGTGACTCTCACACCAGCAGTCAGCTGTGACCCGAAACACAAGACTGGGTGACACACTCTTTACTGCTTATTCTTTACACAGGCTTGGTGTGAGGACTGAGTGGGGCTGTGGGGTTTGTTGGGAGAATGAGTGGGGCTGTGGAGCTTGTTGTGAGGACTGAGTGGGGCTGTGGGGCTTGTTGTGAGGGCTGAGTGGGGCTGTGTGGCTTGTTGGAAGAATGAGTGGGGCTGGGGCTTGTTGTGAGGACTGAGTGGGGCTGGGGGCTTGTTGTGAGGACTGAGTGGGGCTGGGGCTTGTTGTGAGGACTGAGTGGGGCTGTGGGGCTTGTTGTGAGGACTGAGTGGGGCTGTGGGGCTTGTTGTGATGGCTGGGTGGGGCTGTGTGGGTTGTTGGAAGAATGAGTGGGGCTGTGGGGCTTGTTGTGAGGACTGATTGGGACTGTGAGGGCTTGTTGTGAGGACTGAGTGGGGCTTGTTGTGAGGACTGAGTGGGGCAGTGGGAGAGCTTAGTCTCAATTTCTCCTTTCATCTCTACAATATTTAGTTCATTATCCCCTTACCATACATGACAGACTGTCTCTTGTAACTCGATCATTCCACTGAGTGGCTGCACAGAATGAATGGCACCAGTTATTGTACAAAAAATAATAAAAAGTTATAAAAATAATGCAAGTGAAAATTTATTATAAAAATAACGCAAGTGAAAAGTTATTATAAAAATAACGCAAGCACAAGTTATTGTCAAAAGTAATGCCAGTGAATTCCCCCCCCCGTACTGTACCAAGTGAGGCGTGTCACGACAGTGAGACGGGCTCCACTGAAAGTCAAGTCACATGACATGTCTGTGGGGGCACCTCACTTTATCCCACCTCGCACTCTTACTACTCAGCCCACTGCAGGTGTTTCGCCCCCCACCCCCTCCCTTCTCCATTCCTGCAAAGTCCCCCGACAGCTCGTGCACTGTTAGGAGGCGCGCGATGTGCGATTGTCGTGGGCCTAATGGCTTGGGGTCGACAGACCTCGACATCTCTCGGTGGTGCCGCTATTGAGGGTGAGGCCCACGTCATGCTGGGGCGTAATTACCTGCCTTTAGCCGAGTCTTGTTTCGCTACATGGTGTGCATGCTTTACTCGTGTTTATCTCTTACGTGCGCGACCCCGGGTGGTGTCCGCCTCAAAACAGTACTGATCGCACCCACTGCAGCGCACGTGCGGCCACCCGTTAGCGTGTGTCGCGTGCACGTCCAGCTCCCGCCGCGCGGTAAAAGCGGGTGCCGGGTGGATCATCAGATAGCCGATGATGGCCGACTCCCGAGATCTTTTGTCTCGATACGGGTGGCTTTGTAGGGTATGGAGGAGAGGGGTGCGTGAACGAGCTTGAGTCCTTCTTATCGACAGGCACTTGCTTTTTTTTCTACCCGAGTTTGTCTCACCAACAGCAACAGCAGCGAGGGCAGCTTCAGCCACACGATTCTTCGTGACGGACTTCATGTTGTAACAGTCTTTTATAACAGGCTACAAATAGTAACAGTCTGTCAATGACTGTCACAGGCTACAACCTGTAACAGAGTGTCGTGACAGTCTAGGTGTAGTATGTGGCCTCATAGTTGTCCCCGTGTCTCAATATGTCAGTAGATATATGTTGTTACCAGATGTTGATGTTGACAAACACTGACAACAGTATGTCACAAGATGTGGGTAATAAGCATCACACTGGGATATTGCCTGAGAGACAGAGATAGCCAGCCTTAGGTTTAACTGTGGTTAGGTCGTCCCCCATTTTACCCATAATACCAGCTTGCAGTGACGTCAGGACAGCCAGGGGCTGCATTTCTACACCGGAACAATCGGAAGCCGCTTCCGACGCCGGGTCAGTGGTCTCCCTTGAGAGCGATCAAGCCCGGGCAGCAAATGGAGTGATTAACTGTGGGGTCGCCCCGTCACCGCCGTCCACCCCAGGAGACTGCCAACGCGACAGTTACGGGTTGTGGCGATTAATGAGTTAATTAGAATTTGGAAATCAGAAAAGCTTTCAGAAGTCAAGACGCACGAGAGATGGCGCGTGGAGAAGCCATGAGCGGCCCCACGACACAGACCACGTGACCACGTGCTGCTCCAGCTGCAAGGACCCCCGCAAAGTGCCATCCCTCACATCCTCGGGAAGGGGAGGGGAGCAAAATCCGTTCCATCCTTCTTCTTTTGCACCCCACTCTCTTCTGTCCGCACCGCTTCACCCTCTTTCCTCCAGCAGCAGGGAGCCGTGCATCGAGCTCTGTGTGAAAGCTGACGATGATGCAATATTTACACACATCAACACACACATACACACGATACACACACACCAACACACGCACACTAACACACATACACACACACCAACACACGCACACTAAAACACACACACACACACACACTGTATCTGGATGGATGATTGGCTGTGTCTATTTCATGTGTGTTGGTCTTTGTGTCTGCATGTCTGTGTGTCTGTTTGAGCGTTCACAACGCGTTGTTCCTAAAGAAGGAAACTAAGATGGACGTTAATTACTGGTCTTCGTGAATGAGGTTGAGACCGGAAAGATCGCCCAGTTAAGACACAGTGCTACATACTCTTGTGTGTCTATGACGAGGCTCAGCGGCCAAGCTGTGTAGCTACTGTAGCAGCTTAGTGGTGATGCGACTTGTGAGAGACAAGTGACTAATTAAGGCTCATTTGATCAATTTGTTGCTGCACGTGCGTGGATAGCTGCGCCGTGGTTACATGTCGTCACGCCTGATGGTTTCAGCCACCGCTGCCAATGTCGCTGGCCGGCCCACCTTTTAGGCGCTGGCGGGCGGCCGGCGGGGACAAACATGGCGGCCTTCACGCGCACAGCAGGGACCCTCCTCTCACAACCATCAGTCCTGATCACGTGGCCATCGCAGACAGAGATAGAGCGAGGAAAGAGGGAGGGAAGAACACGCAAAACAGCCCTCAGCACACACACACACACACACGCACACATGTATATATATACACACACACATACACACGCGCACGCGCGCTAAATGGCCTGTATACAAACTCATCAGAGCCTTTGCGCCATATTATGATGGTGTGGTCAGTCACGGTAAAGACATGTGTATTAGTGTGATATAGTGTGTTATCACTATATAATCACGTTAAACTGCGTGCTAGTCGACAAGTAACAATATCAACACAACATTACATGTTGACAGACAGCTGGCTGTATATGGGGCTCCGTGCGGCGACCATCGTGCCTGCGACTCAAAACCTACTCAACTCTGAAGCTAAGGACACCCGCACTTTGTTTACTTATTTATTTATTGTTTGTTACAGTGACGTGCGGTGAGATTTCCCACTGGGGACCAGCTATAGGGGGGTGGGGGGGGGGGGCGGTAAGCTACGCGATTTGCTGCATTTCTCTTGCCGCCTCAATATATACTCGTACTACGTAAATAGTAAGACAAGTAAGCGACGAACAAATCAGGTTTAATACTAATGTTGATTATCAGATCATGATTGATGTGAAAATACCAGATAATTGTGTAGATACCAGATATAAGTGTTAATGACGTTAGAAAGTGGAAATGGCCGCGAGTTTCAGACCCCTGCTGTGCCTGTGAACAAGACAGTCAAGGACCTGTACTGTGAACAAGACAGTCAAGGACCTGTACTGTGAACAAGACAGTCAAGGACCTGTACTGTGAACAAGACAGTCAAGGACCTGTACTGTGAACAAGACAGTCAAGGACCTGTACTGTGAACAAGACAGTCAAGGACCTGTACTGTGAACAAGACAGTCAAGGACCTGTACTGTGAACAAGACAGTCAAGGACCTGTACTGTGAACAAGACAGTCAAGGACCTGTACTGTGAACAAGACAGTCAAGGACCTGTACTGTGAACAAGACAGTCAAGGACCTGTACTGTGAACAAGACAGTCAAGGACCTGTACCTGCTGACGTGACGATTGTTTTTTGGTGGCGTTGCTGAAGTCGAACCGCAAGCATCGGAGGTAAGAAGAGGTGGGGGTGGGGTTAAGTAGCGCGTGGTTCGCCTGCGGGTGGTGTTGCTGATGTCGGACTGCCTGCGGGTGGTGTTTGCCACCGCACGTGCCAGGGGTGGGCGGGTGCCCGCTGATACGAGTGGAGTGACTTCTATGAAAGGTAGCGGAGGGAAAGCAGAGACGGAAGTGCTAACACGTGGAAACATGACTGCCTGACTATCAGCTCACGACAGATCTGGTCTGGCGCTCAGAGGGTTTGTCTAGTGTCGTTATCACCGCCACACTGTCTTGTCGTCAGACACGAGTGGCTGCGGGATGCACTCATGGGCAGTAAAAACGGTAGAAGAAAGTTTTGTGTCACGTGCTGTTTCTGGACATGCGTACATCACGCAGATTAGTCAAGCTTCTGTCATCACCGGTTACACGTGTTGTCAAATAAAGCTTTTCACATCACAAACCGATAATGAGCATTTTATACGTTGAAAACATGACGTCATGGGAGGAGAGTGTAGTCGGGAGGGGATCTCGTACCGGCATGCTCATCAGATGAGGCGCATTGATTTGCCTGTGTCTAGAATGGCGGTCGGGTAAGCACAAAGCATTTCTCGTCAGTAGTATTCGTCTGTCTGTCTGTCTGTCTGTCTGTCTGTCTGTCTGTCTGTCTGTCTGTCTGTCTGTCTGTCTGTCAAGGTTTCCATCTAAAGTCATTTGTAAAGCTCATTCTTGGAGTACAACTGTAAAATCACAGAATGACAAGACGAGGAGACAGGCGAGACAACATACAAACAGCGGAAACAACATTCTATAGAAACAAGTCTGATGCCAAAGACACACAGCGCCAGCAAGAAATCTCTGTCTCATAGAGAGACCCACACCACGTGTAGACACGCCCAGCCTCGACATAAACACCAGCAGCGCTGTGTTAGACACGCCCACTGCTGTGCATAGACACGCCTACCTGCGTGCAGTGACACGCCCACAGCCAGGTACAGACTCTGCTACCTCCGTGTGTGACACCAAACTGAATGCAGTGCTGCGTTCTGACGACTTCATTGGCAGCTTTCACTGATGCCTCAAACTCAAAACTGTAGACGAAACCCGGATTTGGAGAAAGTGAAGGTGGCGGCTGAGCGCCAAGACTGTGTGTAGAGACCACTCAGCCCACAACTCACCTTCAGTCACCACAATGGCGGACTGAACTTAGTAATATGCTGTAATAGAGTATGAAGAACATCCGAGACTTCATTTTCCAAGTGGATTTTATAAGCTGCTGGGCAGGGCAAACTTTGTGTCTGCTCACTGACCCTTCACCCTTTTATTTTCCCAATTTCCACTGGGCGTGCTGACGTAGCCTTCCTCGCTGTAGGCTGATGGGAAATCTAGTAGTAGTCACACTACTCTTGTATTTTCCTAACTTCTGTGTGTGTGTGTGTGTGTGTGTGTGTGTGTGTGTGTGTGTGTTAATGTTTATGTGTGTGCGCGAAAGTTTGAAGTCAGATTTGCTTCGAAGCATCCTTATTCAAATTTTATTGTTACCCATAATATTTTATGTCACTGACATCCAGATAATTGTATAGCCCCCCTCCCCATTCTTAAGAGAAAGACAGAAACAAATCCTCCATCCCCCAATAAGTCGTTGGAGGAACATCTGTAGCAGTAAAATACCTGACTGAATATGCATCACCTGTATTTCGCTACCTGTGGCAGACCAGTACTGTACTACATATGATCATATTTATTTCATTATCGGACACGAGTCATGTTAATTACTAATTTGAGTGATGTTAATTACCAATTTGAATCATGTTAATTACCAATTTGAATAAGCTCGATCTGAAGTAGGAGCTACAATGTTAACATAAAATCGCAGGAGAGGGACAACTTCAAGGGACACAGAGACACTCGACATAAATACTAGATGACAGCTTGCAGTGGTGAATGTTTACTTATCAGGAGAGTTTGTTTGGTTGAGTGGCAGCCTCGACTGAGATACAACATCTGCCGTAGCACTCAAGCGACTTGGTACCAGCTGGTGAACCCGAGTCTGTCTTTGTGGTCAACTGACTGAGATACTTTGGTGAGATAAGGTACAGCTTAGAAACACTGAGATACTTTGGTGAGATAAGGTACAGCTTAGAAACACTGAGACACTTTGGTGAGATAAGGTACAGCTTAGAAACACTAAGACACTTTGGTGAGATAAGTTACAGCTTAGAAACACTAAGACACTTTGGTGAGATAAGGTACAGCTTAGAAACACTGAGATACTTTGGTGAGATAAGGTACAGCTTAGAAACACTGAGACACTTTGGTGAGATAAGTTACAGCTTAGAAACACTAAGACACTTTGGTGAGATAAGTTACAGCTTAGAAACACTAAGACACTTTGGTGAGATAAGGTACAGCTTAGAAACACTGAGATACTTTGGTGAGATAAGGTACAGCTTAGAAACACTGAGACACTTTGGTGAGATAAGTTACAGCTTAGAAACACTAAGACACTTTGGTGAGATAATGTACAGCTTAGAGACACTGAGACACTTTGGTGAGATAAGTTACAGCTTAGAGACACTGAGACACTTTGATGAGATAAGTTACAGCTTAGAAACACTGAGACACTTTGGTGAGATAAGTTACAGCTTAGAGACACTGAGACACTTTGATGAGATAAGTTACACCTTAGAAACACTGAGACACTTTGGTGAGATAAGTTACACCTTAGAAACACTGAGACACTTTGGTGAGATAAGTTACACCTTAGAAACACTGTGCACGTTTGGTTTCGTGGCTTCAAAGTGTAAAGACTTTTGTCTGTAATACTCATCTTTGTTTTGGAGAAGGAAAAGTGTAGGATGTCCGATGGGTTGTTATCGCGCGACTGCAAACAACGGCCACAGCGGACGCCATGACTCTACAGTGACGTCAGCCCGCCGCCCCCCCCCCCCGACCTTTTATGCGCCACGCGCTGATTACAGGTGCAACATCCTACTTCGCATCAACATCTTTCACAAACAGCTGCTTAAGACCCTCTAATTTATAAAGTAGATATATTCCGCCGATATGTATGGATATCTGTAAATACCATTTAGTACTATCCTCAAGATTCGCCCTGCGCTGTACAGAGGCACGCCCACCGCGGTACATAGACACGCCCACCGCGGTACATAGACACGCCCACCTCTAGGCATAAACACTCGGTGTCCTTAGTGGACATAGACACACATGGCGGTGCACATGCACCCGTAGGGTCACTACTATAATACATAGAGAACTCAGTCTTGGAGGACGATACAAGACACGTCCATGTGGAGACTACTAGCGCCATCTTGAGACACCTCAGTGCTGTCAGTGATTAGAGGGCGGGGCTTGAGGCATCTCTCAATGACGGGAGGAAAAGAGTGACAGGAAAAGTCTTTAGTCTCAGTTTTTATCTTCTGACAGAAGATCCGCGAGGTCAGCATTTGTCACATCGTCACTGCTACTGCCACTGGTGACACGATCATAGCACAGACCAGAAATGTCATGACGAATCTAGTGTTCGATGTTTGTCAGATTAACCACTGGCAGTGCCAATGCTGCACGCGGGCAGTGTTTGGAAGATGCGCTGGATGTCGGGTGGGGGGGTGGGGGTTGCCCTCTGGGCCTAAAAGCACTGACTGTCATGGCGGCAGGTCAAAGCAGGACAAACGGGCGGCTTGTGTTTTGACTTCGATTTGTGGTCTAATTGCCTGTCCCACATTCCGCACAGTCCGCCCGGAGATGCGCGTGCGGCGACAGCATTAGGGGCTGCTGCAGACGTCAGGGAACTAATTGGATAAAAGTGTTTGAAATGCGCAGGCGCGCGGCCCCGAGCTTTATTGAGAGCCGCTCACTTCCGAGGCGCCCCCCACCCCCACTCTGCGCGCTGATTGCCGCTATATAGTGCCCGGGCACAGGCTCCACATACATCATAGCCGCTGTCACGTGACCTTTTCTTTCCTATCCTAGCGCGTGCGCAATGCCATGTACTGTGTGCGAGAGCTGGGGCAGCCGTTCTGTCCAAGTGTTACTGTTACTGTTACCATCTTCTGACTTTTCAACTCATTTGTTCATTGCTGTGGACTGGTGACAACCTAAGTGCTACATCACACACCTACTCACTCGTCAACTCATGTCTTCATTGATGTGGACTGGTGACAACCTAAGTGCTACACCACACACCTACTCACTCTTCAACTCATGTCTTCATTGCTATGGACTGGTGACAACCTAAGTGCTACATCACACACCTACTCACTCTTCAACTCATGTCTTCATTGCTATGGACTGGTGACAACCTAAGTGCTACATCACACACCTACTCACTCGTCAACTCATGTCTTCATTGATGTGGACTGGTGACAACCTAAGTGCTACACCACACACCTACTCACTCTTCAACTCATGTCTTCATTGCTATGGACTGGTGACAACCTAAGTGCTACATCACACACCTACTCACTCGTCAACTACTCATGTCTTCATTGATGTGTGCTGGTGAAAATACAAAAGTACTTTTGAATAATAAAAATACATCGACCAATAGCACGCTTAGCCAATATCTACAGGCATATATCACAGCACTGTGTCTCAGTGTCCAGTGTCAATAACAGGTGGTTGATCTTTATTGTCAGTAACAGGCAGCTGTGTATCTGTTATGTGTCAATATCAGGCAGCTGTCTGTCTGTTATGTGTCAACATCAGGCAGCTGTGTATTTGTTATGTGTCAATATCAAGCAGCTGTGTATCTGTTGTGTGTCAATATCAGGCAGTTGTGTATCTGGTATGTGTCAGCATCAGGCAGCTGTGTATCTGTTGTGTGTCAATATCAGGCAGCTGTGTATCTGTGTGTGTCAACATCAGGCAGCTGTGTATCTGAAATGTGTCAATATCAGGCAGCTGTGTATCTGGTATGTGTCAATATCAGGCAGCTCTGTATCTGGTATGTGTCAATATCAGGCAGCTGTGTATCTGTTATGTGTCAACATCAGGCAGCTGTGCATCTGGTATGTGCCAATATCAGGCAGCTGTGCATCTGGTATGTGTCAATATCAGGCAGCTGTGCATCTGGTATGTGTCAATATCAGGCAGCTGTGTATCTGTTATGTGTCAACATCAGGCAGCTGTGCATCTGCTGTGTGTACAGAGAAGTAAGAATGAGTGGAGTCTGTTACATCTGTTCCTTCGTGTTGCTACGTCACATGCCACGTGACATGCCACATGCGCTAATGGCTTGTGACAGCCAAACATTTCGCTGAAAGCATGCCCAGACACCGCACACAGACCCTCCCAGCCCTCGAGACACCCAGGCTTTGCCCCACCCGCCCCAAGCGAGCGTCTATCCATGTCACCTGCAATCTCCTCACACCCGACAATCAGTCACTGCTGCTCGAGTCCCATTTGTAGTAAGTTTTACAATCAATCAATCAATCAATCAATCAATCAATCTACTGTGATATAATTCTGTTTGTTCAGTCAGTCTCTTCCTCACACGGCCGACTGAACTATTTTCACATGAAGTCCATGTTTGTTTACTCCAGTCATGTGTTTGTTTGCTTAATTCAGTCCGACTCCAAAGGACTGCGGAATGTAAGATCATAATTATCATGATGCTTTAAATAAAACGTTAAACTATAAATAATACTTTAGCTATTTACATTTTAAATCAAAGTCATATCATTAGTTGATAATTATACAAATAATTTATTAACTTCGGAAATTCATTCTTCTTGATGAAATTTTCTCCTGAATGTTTGCTAGAGAAGTGATTCCCGCTAGAAGACAAGAAACGTCCGTTAATAATAACAGAAATGGATGGTTAGAACAAAAGCTGTCGAAGAAATATAAAAAAAACAGGGTAAATGAACGCGATCTGACAGCCCACCCCACTGTGAATGTTGTTTACAAGAAGCTCTAATGTGTTGAACGACCATAACACGGTCATCGTCTACTACACCACTACATGTCTGTCCACTCAGGGAGGTGTTTAGCAGTAGACAGGTGAGTCTAGGTCCGTAGGTAGAAACGTGTAGACAGGCCTCTTTAAGACAGGTGAGCAAATTTCCCGCAGAATAAGAAATGGCCGGCCTGTCTCTGCTACCCCGGGGTTTGTTATTCGGGCTTCAAACACGTAACAAAGATAATAAATCTGTTGACTAAAATTAAGGAATTAAAATAATGGAAACCATAGCAGAAAAGTTGGCGCCCATATTAGGACTAATCAAGGACTGCAGCAAGCTCGTACTAATCGCCACATTTCCTAACAGCAACAAAATAAAATTTAAAAAAAATCCCTGCTATGAAGCTCGGTCCTTGTGGACAATGTCAGGTTCTATTCACCAAACACCTATGGCCACACGACAAAAGGAAGATGAAAGAGAAGAATAAAGGGGAGAGTGAAAGAGGAGGGTGAGGACGAGCTAAAGATCAACAAATGATTGAACGACACGTCGCCCGCCGCGGAAGCTGCGCTCGCATCTGGCGTCACGTGGTGCGGCCCCAGTGTTGCAGGCGCCATGACGATGTTTGCCTCACCATTGCCTCGGCCCGGCCAGAGAGGAAACCGTTGATTCAGTCAGCAAACTTTAATTCCTCCATTGGCGGATATGACGGGAGGGATAATGCGCTTCCAAATTGTTTAATACTGCCCGGCTTTGTCAGCCAGCGAGACTAATATGTGTGCGAGACACGAGCGATGGCGTCGCTTAATTGATTAAGTGGCCGCCTGCACACAACAGCCAGGCCAAGACTGATCTGCTCGTAATTACCGCGAGGGGCAGCTACTCAGGCGACCAGGGGACATTCTAGCAGAGTGGTCCAGCTAGCGGCTGAATGCAGCTCGCTTTTAATATTCTCTCAGGAGCTAACGGGTGAAAATAGACCGAAGGTAAGGCTGGATGGGGCAGTCACTGGCTGTTATTGCAAGGAGCGGAGGGAGGGGGGAAGATAGAGGGGAAGGGGGAATGGGCGGAGCTTAACGAGCGAGTGAGGTGTTGGTGATGTCCCCGTGTGGCTGTGATTTCATGTGGCGAGCACATCGATAATACTGCAGGCATCCTCGGCATGCTTTCTCTCTCTTTCTCCGCTCTCTCTCTCTCACATACACTCTTCCTGACTCCTCTCTCCTCTGGTGTGTGTGTGTGTGTGTTTATGTCTTCACAATGACAATGACCATCTTTATCAGACTAACTTTATTAATCCCATTTGACGATTATATTCGGGAAGTGTGCTCAGATACACAAATAAACGAAACAATAAAAATAAAATAAATAGTCAAAACAAGTGCTAGCTACAAAGTGATTACACCACAAGGATGAGGTAGTAGATCATAAAAAAACACAGAAAACTGCTGTCTTACGTACAGACCATTCTTAAGACACACCTTCATCATTACGCACACACGTCTGCACGCACGCACGCACGCGCGAGGAGAAAGGATGCTAGAGAAGCGAGAAAGAGAGACGCTGGAGTGAAAGATGACATGCGATGAAGTAAGCGATGACAAGCATGACGACAGTGCCGTGCTGCACTGCTATCAGAAAGAGCCCGCATGTCGGGAGGGGCACCCAAGCAGAAAAGCCCTGTTGCGACAAACTCCCATGACGTGGGCCGCTTGTCGCAGTGAGCCACTGCCTCCTCCTCTGTCCTGCAGGCCTGGTCGCCCGTAAGCTCCTTGTTTGTAACCGGAAGTCAGACAGTGTACACCCAACATCAACATCCCCCATCGCCCTAGTCACGCGCACGTGTTCCATGGCGGGGTCTTGCGCAGCACGTGCAAGCACCTTGCGAGAGCTTCGTCCGTCCCTCAAAGCTTTTTAACGACATCCGGGTCTCTTAGCGTGGTGCTGGTGTGGGACTGACCGACAGTCACCCGTCACCTGACTCAATGGTGTCGATGAAACACGTCTGAGCTGAGGACAGCATGAAGACAGGTAGACAAGGGAAGACAACCCATAATGGAGGACAAGACTCGGGACAAGGGGCGTGAATGTCGCTTATTATCGGCTGCTTTGGATAAAACTGATTGCTGTTGATAAATTAATTTTCCTGTGATTGCTAGTGAATCGTTTAATATCAAAATAAATAGCTCACGACATTGCAACCAAGTTACTCTATTCAAATGATTTATTTGTGACAGTGCTATCAAACAGTTATTGTAATATTAATCCACATCAGTTTTATTATCATTTTATCACATCATCTTGGTACTGCTATTACATCGCTGTCAACAACAAGGAGCTGACAACTCGTAGACACAGTGGGGCATTCCCTCCCTCCTACAAACAACAAGATTGCCTTTGGCTGCCCCGTCAAACGACAGCACAGGACAACAGAGTAACCCAGGTGTGACCAGGTGAGAGCAAATGCCATCTAGGGACCAGCCACGCCAGGTGCAAACACCTACCTGTAATGTGGAGGAAATACCACGTGCAAACACCTACCTGTAGTGTGGAGGAAATACCAGGTGCAATCACCTACCTGTAGTGTGGAGGAAATACCACGTGCAAACACCTACCTGTAGTGTGGAGGAAATACCAGGTGCAAACACCTACCTGTAGTGTGGAGGAAATACCAGGTGCAATCACCTACCTGTAGTGTGGAGGAAATACCAGGTGCAATCACCTACCTGTAGTGTGGAGGAAATACCAGGTGCAATCACCTACCTGTAGTGTGGAGGAAATACCAGGTGCAATCACCTACCTGTAGTGTGGAGGAAATACCAGGTGCAATCACCTACCTGTAGTGTGGAGGAAATACCAGGTGCAATCACCTACCTGTAGTGTGGAGGAAATACCAGGTGCAATCACCTACCTGTAGTGTGGAGGAAATACCAGGTGCAATCACCTACCTGTAGTGTGGAGAAATACCAGGTGCAAATACCTACCTGTAGTGTGGAGGAAATACCAGGTGCAATCACCTACCTGTAGTGTGGAGAAATACCAGGTGCAAATACCTACCTGTAGTGTGGAGGAAATACCAGGTGCAATCACCTACCTGTAGTGTGGAGAAATACCAGGTGCAAATACCTACCTATAGTGTGGAGAAATACCAGGTGCAAATACCTACCTATAGTGTGGAGAAATACCAGGTTCATAAACAAATGTAAATAGAAATACAAGCACAAATACAAACACAAACACAAACGTGAACACAAACACAATGTCTGACACAGCAGGACACACTGACCCTCTGTTGTGGACATTCAGCTGACACCACTGGGGGTGGGGTGGGGGGTATGTGCAGTTTCTCGTTCCTACCTAGGTGAGTACCTGTAACGTGCATTACTCCCTGCTACCTAATGTTTGTGTGATTCACAATGACCTCCACAGTCGTATAGCATTTAATCAACTAGGGTGGTCACAATTAATTGGTTACATGGAAAAAAGTGTTGGGTTGTCGGAAAAGTCACGATGCATGTTTGCAAGAGATGGGGGTAGTTGAATTGTTGGCAGTATTAGTCACTGACATCTCTGTTACTGTGTGTCATTTGACAGCTGGCAGTTCTCGCTTCATTCTCAAACAAATTGAGTTACTTGGTTGCGTTTTGAAGATTGTGCAGCAAGTTGAAGACGGAAGATCAAGCTGTACATTTTCGCCATATTTTACTGATTTACTTCCGTAAAAGGACAAAGGCGGGTGACGCTTGTGACAAGTTACACAATGTTTAGGGTCACAATGGTCTGCAAGAAGGTGAGGGCCAACGATGGTTGACGAAGGTCCGTGCTGGTCATCTCAAGCACGCTTCTCGGTCATGGAGGCTCACCGAGGCTGATGACATAATAATAAAGGCACTGGTCGAGTCAAAGCCACGTGACACAACACGAGAGATTGCAGAGACATTAAATATTCATCGTGTAAACGTCTACGACCACCTGAGTAAGCTGGGATATGTTAGCAGGCTCCATATTTAGGCTCCTCATTAACTCAAAGATGGTCATTTAAAGGCGCGTATAAACATTTGTGATATGCTCATTGAGCGGGAGGAAAATGATCCTTTTTTTCTTGAAGCGATCGATAACTGATGATAAGCAGTGGATTGCTTACAAAAACCTGGCGCGCAAACGGTTGGTTAGTTGATTGTTTAAAGCCGTGTCAGCAAGCAAGGCTGATATCACGACCAGGTGTCGGTCCCAATGTGACGATTCGCCTCAAACGACATGGAAAACAGACATTGCTCACAGGTAGGCTGTGTTCTCTGTGTGCTGGGATTCTAAAGGTGCCGTCCGTGGACACGGGGGACTAGGCTAGTCCACTAAGAGTCTCAAGTAATCAGTTTTTTATTTGACGATAATTTAACATAAAGCGTTTTATTGAAAATTAATTATTGAAAATAATTATTGAAAAGCGCCGGTGAAAATGCGTCTTGTCTGTCTTCAAAAACTAGCACCGCCAGGCACCTGCTGCACTTGCTCCCGCATTCCGCCTGCTGTTGAATAGAGTTGTCTCCTCTACTCGGTAGATCACGTGGTCTAGGGACCAGGCGCCTGGCTTCGCTTCCCTTCACGGCTTCAGCGCCTGTGTTAGCGCCAGCTTGTCCCGTGTGACAAGTCACGTGCCAAGTTTCTACTAAAGATCGACAGGAATTCCTGGTTGCACAGTCACAATCTCCAACCTAAGATTGTTAGTGCATTTTGGTGTCCAGTGAGCGAACTTAACTCACGACTGACTGAAAACAACAATCTTTTGTGAATGGAGGGGGACTCGGTTGACAAAATCTGTTCCTTCTAATACGTCATCAGGAACCCGCGCCGTCGCCTTGTGAAGCTGCCTCTGGTATTTTCACAGGTCATGATCTTATCATGAAAATTATTATAAACCCTGCTATGATACACCGATACTACCCTGTTATGATACCAATACTAACCTGCTACGATACCCAAGTACTACCCTGCTATGATACACCAGTACTACCCTGCTATGATACACCAATACTATCCAATTATGATAGACCAATACTACCCTGCTATGATAGACCAATACTACTCTGCTATGATACACCAATACTACCCTGCTATGATAGACCAATACTACTCTGCTATGATACACCAATACTACCCTGCTATGATAGACCAATACTACTCTGCCATGATACACCAATACTACCCTGCTATGATAAATCAATACTACCCTGCTATGATAGACCAATACTACCCTGCTATGATAGACCAATACTACTCTTCTATGATACACCAATACTACCCTGCTATGATAAATCAATACTACCCTGCTATGATAGACCAATACTACCCTGCTATGATACACCAATACTACTCTGCTGTGATAGACCAATACTACCCTGCTATGATACACCAATACTACCCTGCTATGATAGACCAATACTACTCTGCTATGATACACCAATACTACCCTGCTATGATAAACCAATACTACCCTGCTATGATAGACCAATACTACCCTGCTATGATACACCAATACTACCCTGCTTTGATAGACCAATACTACCCTGCTGTGATACACCAATACTATCCAATTATGATAGACCAATACTACCCTGCTATGATACACCAATACTACTCTGCTATGATAAATCAATACTACCCTGCTATGATAGACCAATACTACCCTGCTGTGATACACCAATACTATCCAATTATGATAGACCAATACTACCCTGCTATGATACACCAATACTACCCTGCTATGATACACCAATACTACTCTGCTATGATACACCAATACTAGCCTGCTATGATAGACCAATACTACCCTGCTATGATACACCAATACTACTCTGCTGTGATAGACCAATACTACCCTGCTATGATACACCAATACTACCCTGCTATGATAGACCAATACTACTCTGCTATGATACACCAATACTACCCTGCTATGATAAATCAATACTACCCTGCTATGATACACCAATACTACCCTGCTATGATAGACCAATCCCAGACAAGTGAGATGTAGATGTCGTGACTCAGGCCCGTCTTTCTCTCTCGGTATTCGCGGTCTGAGTGAATTGCTTAGTTCCCGCCAAAAATTCTTAACGAACAAAATTCAACAAATTATTGACGTGCAGTTAACTCTTTCATTTCTGTCCACTTTATACTTTCTCACACTCATTCTCCTGTATGAATGTACGGAGTTTTATCTTCACCTTCAGCTTCATGTTTGTTGGCACCAGGTTGTCACTTCTGCGCCGGGGTGCGGCCTCGTTTTGCTTTTTGATGCTGGATTTGAAACGTCTCAGTAGAAGGACAGTGTCCATCCGATTATGGATAAACCATCTGGAGAATGCCAGGTAACCGTCCTTGATATTTTGTGGGAGTGGAGAGTTTTGGTAGGTTATCATCATCAGTATTTTCGAATAACTCTTATCCGTACAGGATAAGAACTCGTTCTTATTTGTACACCAAAAATGTCAAATGGACGAAGGACTGCTGGCACACTTGTGGGCTTCATAAAGATCTTTGTTAGCAGCCATGACTTTGTAGGTGTAGCCATGCATTAGCCCTGCTTTAACCCTTTAAACTCTCTGTGCCAGCGTCCATGAGCTTGTGTCGTAAATGGATGTGTGGGGAAAGTGTGGCGGAAATGGTTGAGGCTCAGTTTGGAAATAAATATATTGTAATAAAACACGTAAATAAATATATTGTAATAAAACACGTGTCCTGTAATGAACTCACCCTCTTCACTTGAAGGACAAATCATTCTATTAGCTTGTTAAAGTTTTCCGATGTGTAAATTTTACATTTTGTTGTGAGTCAGCCTGTCACTATTTCAATGTTCATTTGACTCTCTCCGGTCGAAGGAGTTGTTATTGTTGTCCTTGCTCCGATATTTAAATGAATGGCTGATAAAGACTTGTTACTTTTTTTTTTGTTCATATGAAGTGCGACTTGTCACTGTCTGTCTGTCTGTCTGTCTGTCTGTCTGTCTGTCTGTCTGTCTGTCTGTCTGTCTGTCTGTCTGTCTGTCGCCTCTCCTCTCTCCACACTTCTCTCTTCCTCCTTTGTATGGCAAGGGCAAACAATCTACTGAACATGAAAGTTTCCAGATAATGATGTTGTTTGTGTTTTGCTGGCCGCGTTCATTACCTCAGGCGAGCGATCTCATTTCCAGTCTCATCCGATGTGGAATGAAACTCGCTTTTGCCGTCACGATGGCGTCAAGCATGAGAAGAGATGAAACGAGATGAGATGCTAATTGCGGCTTAGGCCACCGCCACGATCTCCACCAATCTCCACCCACGTGTGCTCGGCAACAGTGGCCGGCAGTGACAATGGTGTCGTTGTGCACGGCGAGCTGTGCCGGAAGTCCCATTGTGCCGCCAAAGCTGCTCAGCACGGCTCCAGACCCTTGGCTACAGGGTCGAGGGGACGGGAGGTCCGGGGGTCGGGAGGGACTGTACTCCTGGCCCAATGCCCGCTTCCGTCCATTTGTGTGCATGACTGAGCATGCGTGCTGGAGAAGACAGATCCAGAAATCACGTGATCTCTGAAGTTTTGTAACTAGATAGCGTGTATTGGTTGATGTAGATGGTGTAAGCTGTCTGTGTCTATACTGTGTGCGCTTTCATTAAGTAGCTGGTATTACAACTGGGCTTCCTCACTGACCCCGAGAATAGTTTTACCTTACATACACCCATCTAAATATTTGATTACACCTCTATAGATATCTGATATCAACTCTCTAGATATCCGATATTCACTACTCTAAATATCTTACATACACAGCCTTAAAGGCTAACCCGATTGCTCAGCAAAATTCACTGGAAACAGAGCATAAAGTATCACAAAAACCTATCACAAAAACATATTCCGGTGATATTGTATGACGAAGAGGCATGAGAGATTTTCTATTAATATTTTTCTCTTAAGCACACCTGGTTTTGTCAAGAAAACATGAAGTGACGAAACGAAAGTATTTCATCTGTACGAGCTGAATTCAAAGAGAAAAGATGGAATCCTGGATTAAAGTAAGCTGACCAGAACACATTGTGCTGATGCTGAATGTTCTCTTCCACACTCAGATGGACTCAGTTTGTACTCATTATGGAAATCCTAAAGATAATGGCAGCAAACGCCAGTGGATTCACTTTGCTCAGAGATGTGTATATAATATATGTGTATATGTGTATATAATATATGTGTATATGTGTGTATATAATATATGTGTGTATGTGTATACCTATATGTATATACAGGTCTCTGCTTTGTTCAAACGTGCCATGCGAACACTGTACTCAGGAATTTGCTCCAAACATTTCACAATGGATTGTTATCCAGTGACTTATACAGTACAAGCAAGTCTTGGACTTTCAGTAAACAAAGAAATGTTATTCCTACAGCAGTGGTTACTATACAACAGCACGAGATGTTAGCACAACTACGACTGCTGGTAGATCAAACACCAGATATACAACATCGACAGTTTCTACACCGTCTGGTCTACAAGTAACATGGTGTGACAGTCACAAACACATCATCAGTCGTATCTTTATCAGCATAATGATAACAACAACTGACATTGATGTGCGTGATCAAAACAGCTATAAAAAAAGAATTGAGGGAGATAAACATTATATGTAGCTTAAACGGGAACACGTGTGAGGGAGTATCAGTAAGTAAAAAGTAAATTTTGCATACAGCTAAATGAGGAAGAAATAAGTTTTTACATCGATAAACATGTTTCAAACTATCATTTTATTTTTAATTGTAAAAAAAACTCTATATCAGCAGTCAGTTATAACTATAAAATAAAAATGTAATACTTGAAATTAACCATCTATGAAATAAAAAATTACAGGAGTTTATCATAGACAAACAGATTTGAAACATGTTTATATTTTTATTAACAATAGTACACATGAGAAAATTAACTCCAATGCGCCCACTTAGTGACAGACAATCAGTAATAATACAACGTAGACTGCAATGACCCTGATTGTTGCCCATTAAATTTTTATTTGATTAACTTACCAGTCTGTTGAATGAATTCAGTTTAGGCTATTTAATTATTTTTTAACTTCATTCGAAGTTTGTAAATAAAGTTCCACTCTGTAGGGCTGTATTCCAAAATCATTCGATTCATTTACTGGGCTAAAAAAATCGCTTCTTCAACACAAAAACCTGAGCGATGTTCCTTCATTTGGCTTGAAGACATGCACAGATTATTTAAGTGAGCAACACTACTGGCGCGTAAGAGAACTCTTCAGTGTAGGAGAGTAAGTTTCTTCTGCTTTCCTAGTGGCAGCTGAGAATGCCGATGTTTGAAGGCGTTAAAATTAACCATAATTGTGTAGTCATATTTTGGAATTTATTCTTTTAAAATGAACTTAACCCGATCATAAAGAAAACATGTTGCACTCGGCTTGTGCTTTAACACCTGACAGCCGCTGGACTTACAAACGGGTAGATAACCTCGACTACATCACGGCCCTGCTGGGTGCATGGCTGGTGTCTCTATACCCGGACTACTTTTGTGTGGTTTGGACTAGTTTTGTAATACATTAGCTACATAGTCTCTATGGTCTCTACATACATTAGCTACATAGTCTCTATGGTGTCTACATACATTAGCTACATAGTCTCTATGGTCTCTACATACATTAGCTACATAGTCTCTATGGTGTCTACATACATTAGCTACATAGTCTCTATGGTCTCTACATACATTAGCTACATAGTCTCTATGGTCTCTACATACATTAGCTACATAGTCTCTATATACTTATCAACATGGTCTCTACATACATTAGCTACATAGTCTCTATGGTGTCTACATACATTAGCTACATAGTCTCTATGGTGTCTACATACATTAGCTACATAGTCTCTATGGTCTCTACATACATTAGCTACATAGTCTCTATGGTGTCTACATACATTAGCTACATAGTCTCTATGGTCTCTACATACATTAGCTACATAGTCTATATGGTCTCTACATACATTAGCTACATAGTCTCTATATACTTATCAACATGGTCTCTACATACATTAGCTACATAGTCTCTATATACTTATCAACATGGTCTCTACATACATTAGCTACATAGTCTCTTTGGTGTCTACATACATTAGCTACATAGTCTCTATGGTCTCTACATACATTAGCTACATAGTCTCTATGGTGTCTACATACATTAGCTACATAGTCTCTATATACTTATCAACATGGTCTCTACATACATTAGCTACATAGTCTCTATGGTCTCTACATACATTAGCTACAAAGTCTCTATGGTCTCTACATACATTAGCTACAAAGTCTCTATGGTCTCTACATACATTAGCTACACAGTCTCTATGGTCTCTACATACCTTTCCTACATAGTCTCTATATACTTATCAACATGGTCTCTACATACATTAGCTACATAATATCAAATTTTCTCTTGTCTTCTGGCGCTGCTATCAGATCTGCCCCAGGGGTTCGAACCCAGGTGGATTTGACCTGGAGGACTGGCCTTGCATGTTGATAGTCTTTTCAAAGGTTGAGCATGGCTAACGGTTGGCTCTTCAAGGTTGTGCTCATTTTAGTGGTTCTTGCCACCTTCTAGTTCTCTAGTTATCTTCCCCTGCTGTGCACCTATTACTCTCTGCATACACCTAGCTATGTCCGAGCCCGTGGTATCGTGCACTAATCAAAAGGAATGTCGTCTCGGCTTGAGTTCTTATCAGCAGTGTGTTATCTCACTGAAGTCTGACACAGCAAACTCTTGTTTACAACATGAACATTGTGTACACAACAAACTGTAGTTGACTTGTAGTAATGAACTGGGACAGCCTGACACACTTGGCGATGGCTCGCTCACCAAGAACTAGAGGACTAGCAGATGCACCTCAGCGCTAAAAGCAAAAGCAATGAAAACGCGCCGTGGGTGATGTCCCTTCATGCAAGTGACACTGAACTTCCGCCAGCCCCATAATCAGGGTGGACAGAAAAAAAAGCTGCTGCAGGTGCCGGGTGGAAGTTGTCAATGATGATCGGTTGGCGCTGACAGGCTGCACGTGCACGCTGCCTGTGACGCCGCCTGGCGGAGAGCCGGCGAGGGTTAATTGAAGGCCGTGGGTTTGTTTTCTTGAGGCGGAGTGATATTGGTGGCCTGTACACTTCCGCCGACTGACGCTGGTGCGCGGATGAGTGAGGAGGCGAGCGCGACGTCACAACCCACATCGAGATTTGAGACCGGAAATGGGGAAACCGGTCAGTCGTTTGACCGGAGTTTCATGTCCTTCGTCGTCTGTTAGCCACATTTATTGAGGTTTTTCACGCAAGCAGGGAGGCCAACTACCGACTGAAACAGGAAGTTTTAGTCGCCTCGTTCATTGCACGTGTAAGCCATTATGTGAGATGTTAGGTGTACGGTGACGTGGTAACACGTGTATTTGTGAGCGAACTGAAACTTGGCTATAGCTATAGTGCTGATAACACGCATATCAATGGGTATCAGTTGACCAGATAATAACCTATGAATAGCTAGAGTATACCTATCAATAGATATCAGTTGACCAGATAACTCACTTTTAAATGGTTCTAATGTGACCTGATAACACACACCTATCCAGCGTTATAATGTGACGTAATAATTCCCACCTGTTAATCACTGTATGTGACCTGATTTCTAGGTCATGACCTTATGCAATTTCCCCTAACTTAATTGTATTCTTCCGCAATAATTATCACTACATCACTGTGATATCGATGATCGCCGTGGAAATAAAAGTAATCAAGAAGTTGTAATGGTGCTTGAAAGTGGAGTACACTGTAATTAATATCTTTTACATTAAACAGACTACCATGTGAGAATAATAATAATAATAATAATAATAATAATAATAATAATGAAGTTGATTTGTATAGCGCTTTTTCCCTCCATTAAAGGGAGGCTTAACGTGCTTTACTAAAAAGAAAAGCACAGACACATAATAATGGATGCTGATCTAAAAAAATAAATAATATCTTGTGTATTAGACAGACCACCATGTGAGTATATACACTGTAAATAATATCTTGTGTATTAAATAGACCACCATGTGGGTATATACACTGTTAATAATATCTTGTGTATTAGACAGACCACCATGTGAGTATATACATTGTTAATAATATCTTGTGTATTAAACAGACCACCATGTGAGTATATACACTGTAAATAATATCTTGTGTATTAAATAGACCACCATGTGGGTATATACACTGTTAATAATATCTTGTGTATTAAACAGACCACCATGTGAGTATATACATTGTTAATAATATCTTGTGTATTAGACAGACCACCATGTGAGTATATACATTGTTAATAATATCTTGTGTATTAAACAGACCACCATGTGGGTATATACACTGTAAATAATATCTTGTGTATTAAATAGACCACCATGTGAGTATATACACTGTAAATAATATCTTGTGTATTAAACAGACCACCATGTGAGTATATACACTGTATAAAATATCGTTCAGCATGTAAGAATATGCACTGACAATCTTTCACCATGCTAGCATATGTACAAACAGTTCATAAGCCCATAATTTTCAGATGCATTTATATCTATTCATAGTAAGGCACAGTAGAGAAGAAATATAGTAGATAGCTAACACTAAGAGTTATTCAAACAGCACCAACACAGTTAGGCCACCCAGGTGGTGCGCCTTACAAAGACTGAGACAGATCCACAATAATAAAAGATAAATGGAATTTGACCCTTTCTTTACTAAAACACGACCACCACTGGTTTCTACACAGAAAGCTGTAGACGCAGGCATTAACAGTAAGATATTCCTATATATACATGTGTGTGTGTATATATATATATATAGTAAACTGCTTCAAAATTCAGTCATACCACAAACAACATCGAATTGAATTCCATCTCCCTAGCAATATGTTGCAGATCGAAGAGATCAAAGTATACAATGCAATGGGTAAAAATAATTCTCACAGAGATCAAATAATACATTGCAGATATTAATTCATGCATTGCAGACATGATATTGCACATTGCAGACATCATATTGCACATTGCAGACATCATGTTGCACATTGCAGACATCATGTTGCACATTGCAGACATCATGTTGCACATTGCAGACATCATGTTGTACATTGCAGACATCATGTTGTACATTGCAGTCATCATGTTGTACATTGCAGACATCATATTGTACATTGCAGACATCATGTTGCACATTGCAGACATCATATTGCACATTGCAGACATCATGTTGCACATTGCAGACATCATATTGCACATTGCAGACATCATGTTGTACATTGCAGACATCATGTTGTACATTGCAGACATCATGTTGTACATTGCAGACATCATGTTGCACATTGCAGACATCATATTGCACATTGCAGACATCATGTTGCACATTGCAGACATCATATTGTACATTGCAGTCATCATGTTGCACATTGCAGACATCATGTTGCACATTGCAGACATCATGTTGCACATTGCAGACATCATATTGTACATTGCAGACATCATGTTGCACATTGCAGACATCATATTGCACATTGCAGACATCATGTTGCACATTGCAGACATCATATTGTACATTGCAGACATCATGTTGCACATTGCAGACATCATATTGCACATTGCAGACATCATGTTGTACATTGCAGACCTCCAGTGATACACTGCAGAGACCTAATTATAGCCTGCAGTCTGGCATTAGATAAAAGTATTGTTAAGTGTGGGCAATGGTCTTGACAAGTAAACTTTGTAACTTTGCTTATGATTTCCTTGAAGATCATTAGAATTTACTGTGTTGTTACAAGGTAATGTTAATTTACTGTGTTGTTACAAGCTAATGTTAATTTACTGTGTTGTTACAAGCTAATGTTAATTGACTGTGTTGTTACAAGCTAATGTTAATTGACTGTGTTGTTACAAGCTAATGTTAATTGACTGTGTTGTTACAAGCTAATGTTAATTTACTGTGTTGTTACAAGCTGTTAATTTACAGTGTTGTTACAGGCTTATGATCATTTACAGTCTCGATGCAAGGTACTGATAATTTACAGAGTTTTTACAAGGTAATAATAAAGTAATATTGTAAAACACTGTCCTTTTTTCCCTTTCCTTCTCTTTTCCTCGTTCTTTTCTTTAGCAGAACACTGTATACATTACTTATCACCTGATTTATTCAAGACACCACATACATTAGAATGATTAGATATTCCTTATTACCCGATTGAATCAAGACACTGTATACATTAGATATTCCTTATTACCTGATTGAATCAATGTATACAGTGTATACATTAGATATTACCAGGTTGAACCAAGACAACATAAATATTATATTATTACCTCCATTGTATCAAGAAACAACATGCATTACATTATTAACAGGTGGTCAAGACGCCAGCAGCACAAAATGCCCAAAATACATGGGTCCCCTGGTATGGAAGGTGGGTCTCACAGACTTTCTATGGGAGTACTAGGACCCATGTGTTTTCACCATTGTGTGCTGCTAGGGTACTTATGACCTTCTCAAGACACCATACGTATACATTACATGATTACTTTCATTGACTCCAGACACTCTGTACATTACACTATTAACATCTTTGAGTGGACATTACTCGCAGTGCCTGTGTAGGCCAACTGACCCCAGATCACGTGTTTGGTACAAATGTTTAGGTCACCCTTCACTTTTTCATGAAAGACAGTTTCTCATGTTTGAAACCTTACTTATCAAAAAAGAACTCTTGTGAAGGTGTGAAGACTGTTCTCTAAAGCACCTGTGTTCGTTCACCCGCACACGTATTGGTAAGACAGCAGGGTAACATTACGGGTGGAGTTACCCGCGGATTACCATGCCGTAGCTAAAGGCTGGGTGGCGCGCGCGCGCTGTGGCCACGTGCGAGCCGATCGATGGAGTGAGGGTGGGTGGGACCACGGGCCACTCTCTGTCCGGCCTCCCAGCTGGCCACCCGCCCTTGCACTGCCCCCACCCCCCAGCTCCTGCGTTTCCACGGGCCGGCCCCTCCGCCAACAACACGCCGCCATGACAATGCGCAGGACGGAAGTCGGGTTTTTGCTTTCTGTGCGGCCGCTTCATTTCCGACAGTTGAAACCTTGCGCCTGGGCCGGGGCTTTGTATCGTCTGCCCCCCCTCCGAGCCTGATTGTCCCCCCTCCGAGCCTGATTGCCTGCGCAGAGGTACTGCAGTGCTGCATTTCCTCCCCCGGCTCTGCGAATCCATCTCCATCGCCGACAATAGACGGCTGGTCGTCTGCACCACTTTCTCCCTCCCACCCACTTCGTCTCATCTCCCTCCCTCCCATCCAGTCTCACGTGTGTACAGACACTTCGGCAACTTACGTCTTTTTTTTCTTTGTTTTTATTTTCTATTATGGCACACACACACACACACACACACACACACACACACACACACACACACACACACACACACACACACACAAACAAACGCGCGTGCGCGCGCGAGCAATTTTCGCGTGTTGAAACTATGGAATTTAAAATTTACTATTAATAAAAAGAAAAAGTAAAACAACAAATTTAAAAAAAAACATGTCACTGGAACTTCTGCTGACTTTTTGGTACCTCCAGCCAGTCGGGTTTGTGTCATCCCTGGTGTTTGTAACCGAAAGCGATTTGTGGTGTGACGTCAGCACGCGAGGCAGGCTGAGGAAAGGTATTGAGAGAAGCGGGTATCCGTGTGTAACTGTTGATCATTCTGTTGTGTTACCTCAGCGACAGTTAGTTTTATAGTTTAGTCTTTCCTAACAGTCTTTCCTTAGATAGCCCGTTGTGTCAGTGAATAGCCGGGTGTGGAGGGCGGACAGCCTGGTGGTTACAGCAACATCCAGACCCTCAGGTTCAGACACCAGCCTGATCGTCACGTAAACTGGATCAAAGGGTGGAATGTGTCTGTGATACCGAGGGCACTAACACATCAATCCTCCACAGTGAGATTACAAGACTATCTGCTAGCGCCTGGCACCAATACAGTGAGGACTGGCTGTCCTGGGTTCACCTCTCGTCTCGGGCACTGCTCTTTCTCTGCATGTGGCACCTGTTTACAGGGCGGGCTTCTTTACAATAATATAGCCTTAGCTGCTGACTCGGTGTAAAATACCAATCCCCTCCTCCCTCTCCACACACACACACACGCGCGCGCGCGATTTCCTTGACCTTTCTATGAGCAAGCGATCGTGACTGTTGAGGTGCGCGTGCTGAAACAAAAATCACATTGACTTTCGAAGTTGACAGATCGTTACCAATATTACCTCACACAAAACTGTTTACACTTTACGACAAGTCAGCAGCTCGCATAACGACATATCCCTGAATGTGCTGTAGTAATGATAGTAATAGTAAGATAAAGATATAACGACATATCTCTGCATGTGCTGTAGTAATGACAGTAATCATGAGATAAAGATATAACGACATATCTCTGAATGTGCTGTAGTAATAATAATAATAATAGTGAAGATGTTTATAGCGCATATTCACACTCATAGAGAGTATGCTCTTAGCGCTTAAAACGGTGAAGAGACGTGGACTAAGTAGACACAGAACACAGGGGACGAAAGAAAACGACAGTACTGACGAAACAGAAAACATTAAAAGGCATCAAGTAACAGGAACAGAAAAATATATCCCTGAATGTGCTGTAGTAATGACAGTAATAATAAGATAAAGATATAACGACATATCTCTGAATGTGCTGTAGTAATGACAGTAATAATAAGATAAAGATATAACGACATATCTCTGAATGTGCTGTAGTAATGACAGTAATCATGAGATAAAGATATAACGACATATCTCTGAATGTCCTATATAGTAATGATAGTAATCACTGGGATAAAGATATAACACTGATAGTAGTACACAAATAATGTTAACGGTGCACGCAAAGATATAACACCGATAATAAGTGTAGCATTCCACATAAAGATATCACACTGGCAGTACTAGCATTTACATCTCACGATACATAGGACACTGATAGTACTAACATTAACATCTCATGATACATAGGACACTGATAGTACTAACATTAACATCTCATGATACATAGGACACTGATAGTACTAACATTAACATCTCATGATACATAGGACACTGATAGTACTAACATTAACATCTCATGATAAATAGGACACTGATAGTACTAACATTAACATCTCATGATACATAGGACACTGATAGTACTAACATTAACATCTCATGATACATAGGACACTGATAGTACTAACATTAACATCTCATGATACATAGGACACTGATAGTACTAACATTAACATCTCATGATACATAGGACACTGATAGTACTAACATTAACATCTCATGATACATAGGACACTGATAGTACTAACATTAACATCTCATGATAAATAGGACACTGATAGTACTAACATTAACATCTCATGATAAATAGGACACTGATAGTACTAACATTAACATCTCATGATAGATAGGACACTAATAGTACTACAACAATAACACTAACAATTGGAATAAAGAAATATCAATAATAGTGTTACAGTAATAAGTAACAACTTACACCAACATATTACACTGATAGTAGCATAACATTTCAATAATAACACAGCTGGCATAAAGATGTACAACTGATAGTAACAAGAGTGACAACTCATGTAAAGATATAACACTGACAGTGTTTAGCTATAAGAGTAATAGCTACCATCAAGATATAACACTGATAGTGTTTAGTTTTAAGAGTGATAGCTACAATCATGATATCACACTGATAGTGTTTAGTTATAAGAGTAATAGCTACCATCAAGATATAACACTGATAGTATTTAGCTATAAGAGTAATAGCTACCATCATGATATCACACTGATAGTGTTTAGCTATAAGAGTAATAGCTACCATCAAGATATAACACTGACAGTGTTTAGCTATAAGAGTAATAGCTACCATCAAGATATAACACTGACAGTGTTTAGCTATAAGAGTAATAGCTACCATCAAGATATAACACTGTTGGCAATTAGAAAAATAGTTCGCATAACAATATAAAGCTGACAGTATTATAACAATAAGCAAACAGCTGACATTAAAGGTATTTCACTGATAGTATTATAGCTATAACACTAGCAGCTTACATAAAGATAGAACACCGGAAGAACAAAAGGAATGATGTAACAGTAATAACAATCAAAATAAAGTTAGAAAATAACACTGACAGTAATAAAAGGGCCAAGTTGCGTAAAAATGTCACACTGATAGCGATGACAACAATGAGTAACAACCCACATAAAGACATAAAATGACAACAGTACAATGGAGGGGGAGGTTGTGTTTTACGCCGAGTCAGCAACTACGGCTCTATCACGGCAAGACGGTCAGAACTAAGGCAAGGCAGTCAGCTCTGTAAACAGTTGCCACATGTAGAGAAGGAACCGCCTGTCCGAGACGAGAGTTGAACCCAGGGTAGCCACCCCTCACTGTATTGGTGACAGGCGCTAATCGTTGCGCCACCACACCACCCTACAAACTGATGCCACATGCAAAGAACAGAGTGTCCGAGACGGGAGCTGAACCCAGGACAGTCAACCCTCACTGTATTGGTGACAAGCGCTAACCGTGACAGCAGTAGAGGTCTCTGTGTATAAATGTAACACTGATAGCAATACAAGTAACAGGTCCTATACAGATGTAACACTGATAGCAATACAAGTAACAGGTCCTATACAGATGTAACACTGATAGCAATACAAGTAACAGGTCCTATACAGATGTAACACTGATAGCAATACAAGTAACAGGTCCTATACAGATGTAACACTGATAGCAATACAAGTAACAGCTGCTATAAAGATGTAACACTGATAGCAGTACAAGTAACAGCTCCTATAAAGATGTAACACTGATAGCAATACACCTTACAGCTCCTATATAGATGTAACACTGATAGCAATACAAGTAACAGCTCCTATATAGACGTAGCACTGATAGCAATACAAGTAACAGCTCCTATATAGATGTAACACTGATAGCAATACAAGTAACATCATGCACAAAGCTACACGTGTTTGATATACTGGTACAGAATCGACAAATGATACATACTCGATATATATCACACAGTCAACAGATAACATTCATCCATAGATGACACAGTCGACAGATGACACAGTCGACAGATGACACGATTGTACAAATAAATTATGATATCGGTACAAGTGATCGTCACAGGAAGAGAAAGAAAATAATCATGGACAAAGTAAGCGGCGGAGTGAGACTCAAGAAATCGAGTGTGTAGACAGATAACTCGAGTGTGTAGACAAATAAGAAGACTGTGTAGACAGAATAATCGAGTGTGTAGACAGATAAGAAGACTGTGTAGACAAATAACTCGAGTGTGTAGACAAATAAGAAGACTGTGTAGACAGAATAATCGAGTGTGTAGACAGATAACAAGACAGAAAGGTCCTAGTCATACAACGAAAAGTAACTGAATGCCGAGCGACTCTCGGGTGGAGCCGAAGGAAATATTTCGGGTGGCGAGGGGTTGAATCCGAAGAGCTGGAAGTCGAGGAAGAGGAGCTTCTGTACCTGCAGCTTGTCCTCGATGGACACGGTGTGGAAGGCTTCCTGCAGAGCCTCCAGCTTTTGTTGCTGCCTCACCTCCTTGTCCTCAGATCTTGCTACCGCCGCCATGGCCGCGCGCTCAAAGTCCTGCGCGGAAATGTTGGTCATCTCCTCCGCACTAAGGGGAAACAACTGCGATTTGCTGATGATACCACGAATGTGCCACTTCTTCCACAGTCGCCTCCCTGCTTCCTCCAGCGACATGCACTTGAGCACACCAGCGCGCATGCCACGCATCACCATGTTGGCGTTATTGTTGATGGTGCCGTTCACAAAGCTTTTGGTGTAGTTGACAGGTGACTTGATGACTTTGAGGAGGTAGGGTAGATCGTCGCTGATGGTCTCCAGGTGGCCCACGTACTTGTAGGGGAAGTCGCACACCTGACAATGGTCGTGAATTGGCGTGAAGTGGCCGTCACGGTGCTCGCGCGTCGTTTGCGCGTGGATGAAGTACTTGATGAACTCGGAGAAAGTGACATCGTGACCGCATGCCAGGCTCTTGTTCGAAGGGTTCTGGCGGAAGTGGGAGACGATGTACCTCCCTGTCACGGCCCAGTACAAGGTGTTGGGAGAAAACAGTTTGTCGACGTATGCTGACAGGAGCCGTGAGTAAGGGTTACGCACAAACATCACCATGAGAATCTGGTCGAGGTGCTGGGTCCAGTCCTCCTGCGACTGGGCAGCGGGCAGACCTTTCCTCATAGTTGAGAAGATGCTCTTCCAGGTGGTGGAGCTGCACTTGGCGATGGGACAGAAAGACACGTTGAGTGACTCGATGTGCAGGAACGTGGCCACGTGACTAGAGAAGAGAGAGGAGTTGCCATACAGCGCGCATGCGCGCTGCAGAATCGCTCGTCGGAGGGCGAACCTGTCTTCCAACTGCTCATCCGTCAGGTGCTGGTGACCAGGGTGTGAGCTCGTAGACAGGGACCTCGCATCATCACTGGTCACATCATCGTCGACTTTAAACAGTGACCTCGTCTTTGTGCCTGTCCAAACGAAGTTCTGAAGACAGACAAGCGATGCTTCTTTAGCTGAGGGCCGATTGAATGAAATGGTTGATGTCTGTTTAGAGTCAGTTAATTCTGTAATCGTGTTAATTTTTGTTTCAATGGCCTCTCCCCTTCAACCCGCACATTGTGAGCTGGTGTTGATTATGGTCATACACCAATAGGCCAACATGGTGCTGCGTGGCATGCGCGCTGGTGTGCTCAAGTGCATGTCCTTATTCATAGTCATTCATTGAGAGTCGTCTGTCTTTCTCATTTGTCTGCTGGTTTGTAATCTCTCTGTCCATGATAGGAACAGTCTGAACAGTGTTGTGAACATCTGTTGTAAGATAATTGGCATCAAACAGCGGGATTTAGCTTCTGTCTGTGACCAGCAAATAGTAGGGAAAGCCTCGTGTATTTTATCTTTACCTCAACAGGTACTAACAACACAATTTGTATTATTAAGCTCAGGTAAACGCTATCCCATGCCTATATGTAAGAGTAACAGACACCTGACATCATTTGTGCCATCTGCAGTCCAGCTGCTCAAACTCTGTGTGTGTGTGTGTGTGTGTGTGTGTGTGTGTGTGTTGTAGGTGCATACCTGCTTTTCTTGTTGTAAGTTTTTTATCTATATATATTTATATGATACATGTTACTTGCCCACTTCCTTTTCCTTCTCATGTTTTCAATTTTTTCATTCAGTGTTGAACTCGAGCACATTCCCATATTCCCTTATTGCCCACTGGGATAAATAAAGTTGGTCATTGTCATTGTCATTGTCAAGCTTGTAATGATTTTGTGTGCGTGGAAGAACTACACTTAATTAGTATGCATGGGCTTGATGACTGACACTGGTCTCGCAAGGGTTGTGAAGCCAGGTAGATGTATCCAAGGTGTAACGCTGGTAGAGCCGAGTGCATGGGGGCAGCCATTGTACTACCTCAGGCTCATGTTGACTCCGCTAGTGAGCACAAGTCCCTGCAGGTGTCAGCTCCACTCACTGAACCTCGCGCCTCCACTAAAGTAATAATCGTCTTTAGAAAAAAGAAAGGCAAACATTTGTTATGTACCCTCCGCAACGATGGGGGGAGGGGCGGGTCCCCTCCCACGATGCGCCATTGTTCACAGAAGGGCCCCCACCCCCACGCTGTGCTCACTGTCTCCTTCCCCTCCACCGTCGTCTCTAACCCCTGCACCCGACTTCTAGCATGCAGCTCTCACCCGATTTTCTGCCTGCGTGACAGCAAACAACAGCCTCCTATCTACAGATTGAGGCGTGTAGGTAATTGTGAGGTCAGGTATCCTATCTACAGATTGAGGCGTGTAGGTAATTGTGAGGTCAGGTATCCTATCTACAGATTGAGGCGTGTAGGTAATTGTGAGGTCAGGTATACTATCTACAGATTGAGGCGTGTAGGTAATTGTGAGGTCAGGTATCCTATCTACAGATTGAGGCGTGTAGGTAATTGTGAGGTCAGGTATCCTATCTACAGATTGAGGCGTGTAGGTAATTGTGAGGTCAGGTATACTATCTACAGATTGAGGCGTGTAGGTAATTGTGAGGTCAGGTATCCTATCTACAGATTGAGGCGTGTAGGTAATTGTGAGGTCAGGTATCCTATCTACAGATTGAGGCGTGTAGGTAATTGTGAGGTCAGGTATACACTCCTATCTACAGATTGAGGCGTGTAGGTAATTGTGAGGTCAGGTATACACTCCTATCTACAGATTGCCGTGTAGGTAATTGTGAGGTCAGGTATACACTCCTATCTACAGATTGAGGCGTGTAGGTAATTGTGAGGTCAGGTATACACTCCTATCTACAGATTGAGGCGTGTAGGTAATTGTGAGGTCAGGCATGAGGTCGTGTGACTCCCGTTTGCAGATTGAGAAGGACAGGTTTGACTAGTGGCGTGTACCTTTGGGTACTCTGTTAGCTTCTCACTAAGAGTAAACAACACAAAAGGTAAACAACATGTAGCATAAACAGAGCAGTGTACACAGCAACAGCAACGCAAGCAAGCAAGACCGTCATGAGTGAGCAGTGTTTACCTCCACGTCAGCCAGCACTGGTTTGTGCAGTGGTAATCTCAAGTCTGGAACAGAAAAACCGCTCTTTATATATATATATACATAGAGAGAGAGAGCCACATGTGACGTAGATACCACGTGATCGCAACCTACACTGTCACGTGGAAAGAAACACGTGTCATCGCCACAGAAAAAAAATAATCAGGCTACGTCACTACATTAGATAATGATGTAATCAGGTTGGGTTACTAACATTAGATAATGACGTAATCAGGCTGTGGCAGTATAATTACATAATGACGTAATCAGGCTGTGGCAGTATAATTACATAATGACGTAATCAGGCTGTGGCAGTATAATTACACAATGATGTAATCAGGATGTGGACGTATCATAAAATAATGAAGTAATCAGGCTGTGGCAGTATCATAAAATAATGAAGTAATGAGGCTGTGGCAGTATCATAAAATAATGAAGTAATCAGGCTGTGGCACTATTATTAGAAAAAGAATTACGCTTCGCTTGTAACATTACAGAAAGAATTAGGCTTCTCTGGTCAGGAAAATGCGGCGGGCTGTGCTGTGCATCTAATACGTGTATGATAGATATACGTAGGCGTGGTGCGCATACCAACGTACCTGAGGTGAACTTGATGGCGTACAGCAACATCAGCAAGCAAAACAGCAACACCACAAACGGTGCGTGGCGCAGGCTGCATGGAAAGAGTCGGGGCCTACAACACGGCAGACACTTAGGGCTAAGTACTCGACATGCAAGGACGGAACGCACGACACGCGAGAATAAAAGACGACACACGAGGACAAAGACTTGACAGTCAGTCAGTCAGTCGGTCGGTCAGTCAGTCAGTCAGTCAGTCAGTGGTCCCTTGCCTGGCACCTGTGGTTGGGGGGATCACATGGATAGACGCGGCAGCTGACAGGGGCCGCCACTCTTGTCTATTGTGGGCGATAGTCAGCAGGTCCTGTACAGGACGACCAGTCCAGTCTTTGATGTTCGTAAGTCAGTTCTTTCTCTGACCACCGCGGTGTCGGCCACCCTCCAAGGTGCCTTGAAGGATAGTCTTCGACAAGGTGTCATGCCGGGTCATGTGACCAAAGAAGACCAACTTACGTGCCTTGACTGTTGATAGTAGAGGTTCCTGGTGTCCTACCAGTGTGGCCATCTTGTTTCTTACAAAGTCGTTGGTTTTGTGTTCTTTGTATGAGATCCGGAGCAGCCTCCTCAGACACTTGTGCTCCAATGCCTGGATTCTCCTTTCCGTTACGGCGAGCAGAGTCCACGTGTCACATCCCTAGAGGAGGATCGGCACTACCAGGGATTCGTACAGCTTGTACTTGGTAGTGAACCTTATCTTGTGCCTATGCCAGATCCTATCTAGTCTAGCCATTGCTGCTGTTGCGATCCTGGGCTGATGTGCATAAGCGAACTTAAATTTCTTACTTAAGTTGCCGACAACCGCAAACTTGACTCAGCTGAGTTCGTGCTTGGCGAGAATCGACGAGGGTGTGTATGAGCGGACTTAGTTAAAAATGGGTCAATGCGGTGACCTCGCGTCCTTGGTGGGGATTCCCTTCGGTCATTGGTTGTTTACAAAAAACAGCCCATCAACAATCGCTCTCTTCGGAAGCACACCACGCTTTTGTGTTTGTTTACATTTACTACCCAAACAATTTCGCTGAGAGTCGCCTGAGTGTGAAGATAGAAGCAGCCTTCAAAAAATTATGACAAAGAAGAAAGATTTGCACGGCAAACTATAGAACTGTGCGATTCAGCCACTCGCCGACTTAATCGAAGAACATTAAGGCGGCCCTGTTTGCGTCCTTATCGAACACATAGACTGCGAAGAAAAAACTTTGGAAAAAAACTAGAAGTTGCAGCCGGTGCTCGTGATGAGCAAAAAAAAAAAAAAAAAAGAATGTGACCAGATTAAAAAAAAGTGTGGTCCATTGTATACGTCAGCACCATGAAGAGGGTAGGGTACCAACTGCAAGGTAAGCTTATTATAACTGACTCAGACTCGATCAGTCTAGTGTTGACAACTATATTGCGTCAATTTCCAAGATTAATTTCTCTTAAGGTCCCATAACAGCTGCACAATTAAAGAAAAAAAATCCTGAACTGACTCTGCTTGTGAGATCTATAATTTGTATCTGTAGATCAGTGCAGGAAACAAAGATGAAGGTAAAGTTATTCTTTCAAACATTCATATTTACATTAATACAGTCCTTGATATCTGACATTAGATGTAATTTTACCAGGTTTTGTTTATTTTGTTAAATCAAAATTCTGTCCAGGCAGATAAATGTGTGTTGAAATGATTATTTATATCTTGTGTCCAGGTAGACAGATGTGCACTCCAATGATTATTTGTATTTTGTGTCCAGGTAGACAGATGTGCACTCCAATGATTATTTGTATTTTGTGTCCAGGTAGACAGATGTGCACTCCAATGATTATTTGTATTTTGTGAGGACATTTGGCCTTTTTTTGTCTAAATTGACCTTTTTAATGGATTTGGAGTCCTGTATATTTTTTGTCTGGGTAATCTATAAAGTTACAGTCCCTGGTGTTATAGTGAAGCCAACACTTTGTTGTAAATACAACCTAAGTGATTACCTGCATCACACACACACACACACACACACACACACACACACACACACACACACACACACACACTCACTCACTCACTGGCACACACACATACAAACTGGCATACGCTAAAACCAACAATTCCTGTAAATAAATGGATTTAATGGTAAGCTTGGAAGCTTACATAAAATGCATTCATTTAACCAATTTTGGAACACACATCTTGCTATAATATATACATACAGCAAATTTGTACGTTACCTGTCTGGTGCTTTTGCCTTTTTTACTGATTGTGATGAGCATCAGACAATCATGGTGCAACAGATGACACAATAAATTCAGAAGGACTGTAATAGTATATAAGTTAATGCTTTAGTGGAATATGTTTATCTTGCAAGTGATGATGTTAAAAATGAATGCAAAGTGTTCATATTATGAAAAAAGCAACAGGAATAACCTGGTATTTCAAAAATTAGTCACTTAGCACAGCTGCTGCTACACTAGAGACCACTTAGTGTAGCTGACAAGAAAAGGGACAGACTGATACTAACTCTAAAAGGTCAAGCTGTATGGTATGGTATGTGAAAAAGTAACCATTTTACTAGCCCTCTAAGCTCACTTTTAAGTTCGCTCATGAACATCAGTCCGGATGCGGATATCTAGCGTGGAGCTGCCGTCCTTGGAGAGGGTGGCTCCCAAGTATTTGAAGCTGCTTACCTCTTCGAGCTGTACCCCGTTCATATAGATCTCTGCTTTGCCGCTGCCATTGATCATAACTTTGCTCTTTTCAATGCTGGTCTCCATTCCACATGCATTTGAGATGTCTGTAAGTCTGTTGGTGAGGTCTTGCAGTTCCTTGTTTGTACCTGCTAATAGATCTATGTCATCTGCAAAGCGTAGGTTGCATATTGGTCTTCCACCTATTGAAATGGAGGTATGGTGGTCATGAAGAGCTTCAAGCAGGATGTTCTCCAAGAAGATATTAAACAGCACGGGTGATAGGGGACATCCTTGACATACCCCTACTGTGGTGCGAAAGTAAGCTTCTATTTGGTTGTTCAGCAGTACTGTACTCGTTGAGCTGTTATACAGCGCTTCAACAACTTGGACGAGCCCTTCTTTGATGTTGAATTTCCGCATCACATGCCATAGCCCCTCGTGCCAGACTTTGTCAAATGCCTTTTTAAAGTCAATGAAGTTGTGGTAAAGGTCCCGCTGATGCTGAAGATGCTTTTCTATAAGAAGACGACAGTTGAAGATCTGCTCATTGTGCTTCTGCGTGGTCTGAAGCCAGCCTGTTCTTCTGCTAGCAGCTCTTCTGCGGTGGTTCTGATGCGGTTCTGTATGAACTTCAGCATGAGTTTGCTTGAGTGACTGATAAGGCTTATGGTTCTGTAGTTCTGACACTGTTTGCTGTTTCCTTTCTTTGGGAGGGGTATGATTAGTGACTGCGTCCATTCTCTGGGCCATTCCTTGCGCTCCCAGACTCTTTGGTACAGGACAGTTAGGGCCTTTGTAGTTGCTTCCCCACCCTGCTTGAGCAGCTCAGCTGGTACATTATCAACGCCTGGAGACTTTCCTCCCTTCAAACTATGTACAGCTCTTTCGACCTCTTCCCGTAGGACTCGTAGGTCTCCAGGTTCACTGTCTCTTGTCTGGTTGTTTTGGAGAATGTTGGTGTCGGTCTTCAGCTGGTAATTGTACAGGTCCTTGCAGTATTCTGTCCATCGGTTGAGTACAGCATTGGTGTCTTCGATGACTGAGATCTTCTGCTGGTCTGTCTTAGTGAGGGTCTTTAGAAGTCAGTAGGCCTTTTTGCTGTCACCTCATGCCATTCCATATTCTATGTCCTGGCACTGATTCTCCCTAGCTGCCTTTATCCCTTTCTTAATGGCACAGTTCACTTCTTTGTAGTTGGTGGCTGCTTCTGGTTTGCTTTTTTTATCTCTTCAAGGCCCTCCTTTGGTCACAGAGGTCTAGGATGTCGTTCGTGACCCATGGCTGTTCCTTATTGATATGTCGCCCTAGAACCTCCTGGGCTGTCGAAAGTAACACCTCTTTGATGTTTCCAGCGAGGGTGTCTACATCACAGTCTTTTGGGTCTTGCAGTTTCTCCAAATCAAAGCGAATTCTGGGGTTTGTTTGAGAGTCTCTTCGCTTTCAGCCTCAGCTTTAGGTTCGCTAGAACAAGGTCATGGTCGCTGCCTATGTCAGCGCCTGGGTACATCCTTGTCTTGGCCCTGTTGATGCTGGATTTGAAGCATCTCGGCAGTAGGATATAGTCGATCTCATTATGGACTAATCTGTCTGGTGAGTGCTATGTGACTGTCCTTGATTTCTTGTGGGGATATAAGGTGTTGGCTAAGGTGAGTCTCTGACTCTGTGCAAACTGTAGGAGTCTGATTCCCCTGTCGTTGGTTTCACCAAGGCCAAATTTCCCCACCGTTCCTGCTCATTGCTGGTAGGCGTCTGGGCCGACCTTTGCGTTCCAGTCTCCGAGCACAACCAGGATGACTTGAAACACGAGGACAAAGACTTGACACACGAGGACAAAGACGCTCTCTCTGCACTGAGCTGTGTGGCTGTGCTGACGTAATGACACGTGGACCAGGCCCTAGTGTCTTATGATATGGTCGTGCTTAGGGAAAAGACAAGAGATACTGGAATTACACACAAACTCTCAGACTCATAGTACAAACTGATTTTTCTTGAAAATAAAACGCTAAAACCTCGCTCTATTTTTACAGCTTGTGCAGAAATTTATTTATTTATTTATTTAGACAGGTCTACCCGTTTACTCTTGCCTACGGACACACAGTTTGTACGAATGATGCTGGCTGTTTATTTGCTGTTACAGTTTTCTCGCTCACTCTCCAGAGCTACATCATTCTCTTTAGTTCCGATGTTAGAATAGCGCTGTCATCAAGTGATGTCATCTTCTTGTTGTTACCGGCATAGTCAGCGCACGATGTCACAAAGCTGAGCCATTGGAAGAGAATTACAAAAATGCATGATACCGGTGCACCTTGTTACTTCAGGTGTCACACAACTGAGATGACTGGTCATTGTGATGCTGAATTATAGACACCGTGTGTCTTGTTACTTCAGGTGTCACACAACTGAGACGAATGGTCAATGTAACGCTGAATTACAGATGTCGAGGGGATGTCGAGGGCCGGTAGTCTGGCGGTGATTGGCAGAGCTAAGATGAGGCGACAGACGTCATAGTTGTAATCACGTCAAAAACTAGTTTGACGTGATGAGAGACGCATCAGTGGTCAGTTACAGGTCAAGCTGTCGAGACTAAAGGTCGCGACATTTTTGCTGGCGCTAGTCCTGCGTCTCTGGACTCCAGAGGGAAAGCGCAAGCGAGGCCGGCCCAAGAACACCTGGCGGCGAACTGTAGAGGCAGAACTGAAGACCCTAAATCACAGCTGGGGCACTGTGGGGAGGCTGGCCCAGGACAGACAAAAGTGGAGGACCTTTGTCGCTGCCCTACGTGCCGACAGGCATAACGGGCAGTAAGTAAGTAAGTCCTGCGTCTGATTGAGTGGGTGGGAGGAAGTTTACGCCTGTCCAACATCACAGTCCCATCACTCGGTTACGCGGACATCAAAGACATTTTATTAGACATTGCGCACCATAACAGACGAGGGTGTTGGCCGGGGGCAAAATTACAAAGCAAGACATGCATGGTGTGTGTTATATCATTGAATGAAGACGTGTACGTAGAGTGGTGTGTCTGATAAGACATGTAGGAGACGATGTCACTGATAACAAGACATGAAGGACAGGACTCCAGATGAAAGATGTGTGTAAGATGTATTGCTGAACACAAGCTTTACTTACATGGTAGCGTCTCTCCTCTTAAGTGATAC